>LPNX010814011.1:44668-153348 GCA_001517045.1 Pseudotsuga menziesii | reverse complement strand
TGGGGCTGCTGCATATATATCTCCTCAGTGAGATCACCATTCAGAAAGGCACATTTTACATCCATGTGATGTACCTCCCATTGCCTTGATGCTGCAATGGATAGAGCTAGCCTGATTGAATCCATCTTTGCCACTGGGGAAAAAGTATCATTGTAATCAATGCCATGAACCTGTGAGTAGCCTTTAGCTACCAATCTAGCCTTACACTGTACTAGTTTTCTCCCTGGAGGAAGATCCACTAGCTCCCATGTGTTGCTCTTCTGTAGCGAGTTGAACTCCTCATTCATGGCAGATTGCCATATTGGATCTCCTGCTGCTTCTTCATATGTTTGAGGATCAGACTCCACCATCAAATAACATCTTTCAGCAAACTCAGGATCCTTCATGCACAGACCACTCTCAAATTGAGATCTAGTCCTCCTTGGGTCATTGGGATCCCTAGCTAACTGTCCTGCTGCATGTAGTGTCTTGGCTGCCCATTTAGGCCTTGTGGGGCTGTTTGGGTGTGAAATAAACTCATCTCCATCAGAAAAATCAGAATCATCATGTTCAACAAATTTTTTACTTACTTCTTGAGGTTCAGGTGGTGAAGAGGCTTCACCAATTTCCACATCTGCAAGGGGTTCTTCTTCAAAATGAACACACCTTTCAATGAAGGCTTTGTTTGTGCTCAATTTTATCAACTTTTACCCTTTTGAATCTTTAGAGTATCCCACAAAAAGACACTCTTGGCTTTGGGGCTGCAAAGCCTTCCTCTTCTCTGTCGGGATTCTACCCATGCCTTTGAGCCAAAAATCTTGAAATGGGTCACATCTGGCTTGTGCCCACTCCATGCTTTGAAAGGAGTCATGCCATCCAACTATTTGTGAGGCACCCTATTCTGAATATAGGCTGCAGAGTTGATAGCTTTAGCCCAATAATTTGGTGGCAAAGTTTTGGCCTCCATCATGCATGTTGCCATCTCCTTCAGTGATCTGTTCTTCCTTTCAGCAACACCATTTTGTTGTTTTGTGTAGGGGATAGAATGCTGCATCTGAATACCTACATCTGCACAATAGTTAATAAAATCAGTCTTGACATACTCACCACCATTGTCAGACCTGAGTACCTTGAGTTTTCTTCCACACTGGTTTTCAACCAAAGCCTTGAAGACTTTGAATAGGCCAAAAACTTCTGACTTGTGTTTCATGAAGTGAACCCAACAATACCTGGAAAAATCATCAATAAAGGTAAATGCATATTTGGCCTGACTCATGGACATATGATGGAATGGGCTAGAAACATCACTGTGAATCAGCTCGAGGGGTGCAGAGGTTCTCTCATGGCTGGCTTTCTCAAATTTGTGCTCTGGGTGTTTTCCTAGGATACAGCCTTAGCAAACTCCTTTGGAAAATTTTATCTTGGGCAACCCTATGACCATATCTTTCTCACTAAGATCAGACAAATACTTGTAATTTAAATGGCCAAATATTTCATGCCACATCTTGCTAGCTTCATTAGCATGGATAAGAAGACCAGAGGGGTTTGAGTAAGGCAGGAAGTGTGAAAACATGTATACCTTTTGGGCATGATTCGCTACTCCTTTTGCAATGATTCTTCCACTTGAGATTTCTGTGATCTCAACTTCATCTGGTGAGAATATGAATTTCTTAAGAGACCCAGTGTGGGTCATCTGGTACACTGATAGAAGGTTGGAGGCGAGACTAGGGACATACAACACATTGTTGAAGTTACCATGATCAAGTTCTATCCTTCCTTTGCCTTTACTTTCAGTGAGAGAGTCATCTCCTAGTACAATAGATGGTCCTTTCGACATATCCAGTGAGGAGAAGGCCTCCTTAGTCGAAACCATGTGTCTTGAAGCTCCAGAATCTATGATAAAACTGGGTGAGCTTGATGTGCCAGCAACTAGAGCATGAACTCTCTCTCTGTCATCGGAACTTGATCCTCCTTCTCTCTTCTTTGAGCCTTCTGGAAGGGAGATGCCATTCCTCTCCAGGATATTGGTCAGCATATCAATCTGCATTTTCATACAAGAGCTTTCAGTGTGATTTCCCTTCGAACAGTATGAGTACTTGTTCATATCACCTTTGTTTTTCTTCTTCTGGGTATTTTTCTTGGGACCTTGTTGATCCTCCAGAGACTGCTTCTTGTCTCTTCTTTGCGCAGGTGGCTTTTTAGCTTTCTTTTTGCTTTTAGAATCCACCCTTGAATCTCCAGCAACCAGAGCTTGGTCTTTGGAAGGTTTGATGGTGCCCATCATCACCAGCTTGTCTTGTTCTTATGTGAGAGATTCCATGAAATCTGTAAGGCTAGGCATCTTCCAGGTTCGAGCTGTGAGTTTTGTTGCATAGAAGGTCGAAATAAAGACTGAGTAGTCAGGTCCTAGCTTCGAGAGGATGGCCAATATGAGCTGATCATCTTTCTTTTCGATACCACACTGCTTCAGCTGCAAAACTAGTGCTTTGAACTTGGAGAAATATAGCTGCAAGGATTCAAAGCTGTTGGGACTCAGAGAAATCAGCTCATTTTCGATATGATGTTCCCTCATCTCATCTGTCTTTCCAAAAATCTCAGACAGCTTCTCCCATACTTGATCCAGTGAAGTTAATCCATCGAGATGGAAAAGGAGGTCTCGGGAAATACTGAGACATAGGAGGCCATAAGCCTCATCTCTCTGATTGTGCCATTTGATCTTCTCTGCAGCTGCATTGGGCTCTGCTTCTATTGCCATATTCACCCTGTAGAGGCCTTTCGCTCTCAACAATATCTCCATCTCTGCTTTCCATTCAAAATAGTTGAAGGGAGTCAAGATAGTTTTCTGTGAATCCATAGCTTTAGAAAATCTGTCTCGGCTGTCAGTAGAAGGCTCCCAGTCTTGATGTCAAACCTGCAAAATAATTTTTGAAGGAGAGTAATAACCTACAATGGCTCTGATACCATGTATAAATTCTGACCAGCAATAGATTAATTTCACTCACAACAAATTACAATTGATCATGCAAAATTGTCAACAATGGAGACTGAATATGGAGCTGTAACACAAAATTATATTAAATCAGTGTACAATAGCCAACCCTGTAATAACATAGGTTTCTGAATATATAGAATACATCAATAGTTTGAATGCATAAGGAGGCATCCAAAACTAGCATAAAGCGGGCTTACCCAAAATAGGCAAATCCCCCATAGGTGTAAAAAGCCGATCCCAAATCTGTCATGAGGCTCATGAATTGGCAAGGGCACATGGGCAAGCTAATGAGTGGTGAAATGGAAGCTCATACATGCTTTTGCATGGAGGAAAGAGTGGAGGATGAAAGGAGCAAAAAATAAGTTCACCTCACATAGTCTTGCTTTCCTATGTGCCTTAAAACACTGAAAAAGCAGGCAATAAAGAAGAAAAAGAAGAAGGGTGCCTAGGAGGCTAGGAATAAAGTATATTTGATTCCTAAGGCTTTCCCAAGCGCTACATGAGTCAAATATGGCAAGTTGACCTCTATGGATAGGCAATTAACAACTTGCACATGGTGGGACTCATGAACTAGGCAAATAAGACAAAAATAAATGAGTTAATGTCTAAGTGGGTAATACTATGGGTTTGATTATTCTAACACATGCCAAGGGATACAACCACATAATGTTCATATGGGATATGACCTATGGGGATCAAAAGTGCTACAACTTCATGTGATCATTTAATCACATCTACATGGGATACAACCTCAAGGGACAATAAGATACATGCCATAACTCTCTCAACCACATGGGATAAACCTGATGGGATACTTGGAAGAAACCTAATGAAAAATTATCTTAACCACATGGGCTACACCCCAAGGGATTTTGGGAACCAACCCAGTGATGATTCATTCCCAACCATAATGAGTGTTGGGAGCAAACCCAAAGACTCATACCAACACAAATCAATCCATGACGAAGTGTCATGTCTCTTAAAAAATCAACTTATTCTATCGAGGAGTATCATATATCAATTCATATTACTCCATTGAAGAGTATAATATATCATAAAAACTCAACTCAACTCAAATACTGTTACAAAAGTAAACAAACTTCTCCTTGGTTAGTGGATTGCTGAGAATGTCAGCAATCTGATCATTTGTAGGAATATACTGGTGCTGGATTACACTTGTTTGCACCACATTTCTAATGTGATGGTACTTTATCCCTACATGATTTGACCTATCATGAGATACTTGATTCACTAGAAGCTTCACATATTACTTTTTATCATAGTGAATTAGAGTCATCTCTATAATTTGACCAAACAATCATGCAAAGGGATTCCTAATCCATACTTCTTCTCAAACTACTACACACATTGTAATATACTCATCCTCTATTGTACTTAGTGCCACTAATTTCTACTTTTTGCTACACCGGGATATCACTGCAGGAACTAAACTGAATAAACACCAGGAGGTGCTCATCCTATCCAATGCACCCCTGCCTAATAAAAATAAAAGTAGCTCTACAATATCATGTCAACACTAGAAGAATATCTCAGGACCTATCCCACTATACCACGCAAGTATATCAACACATAGTTTTCGGAAACCTAGTGTGTCTATCTTTACTCATCCATGAATTCGCTAATTGCACTCACTACAAAGAAACTGCACAATCTAGTATTAACAAAATACATTAATGACCCAATCAAATATTTGTACATGGTGGGATCTACAAAAATATTACTTGAAAGATGAGTCATTCAAATTCTTCATATTTGTTACCATAGGTATACTCATGGACTTACAATCCATAATCCCAAATATCCTTAGGATATCAATAGTATACTTCCCTTGAATAATTTGTATTTCATCATGTCTCTACTACACCTGTAATACTTATAAATTATGCATCAAATCAAGGTCATGCATATCAAAATCAAACGTTAGATCCCTATTATTTAGGAAAATGAGACTCTCTAGTCATTGTCTTATATAAGTGTACCAGAAAATTGGAGCAAATGTCTCTTCATAATCAACTCCTTCTTTCTAAGAGAATATTCTACCTTTCCTCTGGACCATTCACCCATATCCAAGTCATACCATCACATATGTCCTTAAGAATAACATCCATTGTGTTTTATCCCTCTGTCATGGAAGGCATCCTTGTATCTAATTTAGAACCTGAGCTGGGAGCCATGCTCCTAGAATCCTCTCACTTATGAGAATCCTACTCCCTCTTGAACATTGAATATCAACATGATCAGTAACATTGTTGACTTCACATCCATCACTTATCCTCGTGAATAAGTCTCATCATCCTTCTCTTGTATGTTATAGCATATGGTCTTTCCTACAATTCAAATTTAGTCTAATATTCAACAATATTGCATAATAATTAATCGATTCAATGTAATGACATTTTATTATCCATAATGACATAGTGCATAGTTTTGAAATGATTAAAAATCAAATAAAAAATAAAAAACAATAAAAGAATGTTACTTACCTATCTGTGATGGGATGGATAGTTGACTTGCCACCCCTCCTTCATGCACATGCTCTGAAATGGTGTATCCAATCTCCTTGTCCACCGTGGGGTTGTTAAACAACAAACAACCCCATTGATCTTTTTATGTTTATCAAGAATTCATGTGTGTTGATAATGCACATGTTATAGGAATGTTCACATTCTCCTATTGTGTGTCTAGATGTAGAGGTTCAATCATGCCAAGCCAAAAGCCTGTGCACACTTCTAGGAACATGTGCAACTTGTAGTTGTTTTTGCATCCTAGTGCAGTCCTGTTGCAGTGATTTTGGGGACCATCTTTGTATGTGAACCCTCTAGATTATTTCTTTTGGTTCATTAGTTTCTTCTAAACACATTAATGGTTGTTACAAATACAATCATAATTGTGGAGCATTGTTAATTTGAGCCAAGCCTTTTATTGTTCATGGTTCCATAGTGTGGCTTCATGTTTTTTCATATTTAGTTTTGCATCCAATTGTCATCTACAAGATCCTGTAAAAAACATTTAGGGTCATTATATTGACCATTTAATTTCATGTTTTTTCTTATATCTAAGATCTCCTAGAAAATGTTGTACAAAAGAAATTATACATGGATAATTTTTAAATATTCTTCATGTATGTCAAGAAAATAAAAACCATACATTTTTCTTAATAAGAGATCATATGAAAATAATAGTATAAATTTTCCTATGGCAGAATACCAAAAAATGGTTCCAAAATATTACTCTCTTGTACTACCAAGGAATACATCACAACGAATCCGAGACTATTGTTGAAATACTATTAGTGAATAAATAGAGTGATGACTAAACAAAATAGCGACCCAGAAATCTTGTAATCCCAAACAAAAATAGTAGAACTCATTAAGTTACCTACAAAAATGTTTTGAACCCATGGATAAATGAGGAAGAATGTTAATTTCACCACCAATGTGGATGAAGGTATCTTTGATTAATCCAAAATAATCATATTTCTTGCCTTTTCAAATAGGTATGATAGGTTTTTGTAATTGTGTTCTCTTTGGAAAGAAAACAATGTTGACAATATTGATATGAAGTGGGATGATCAGTTTAAAGCTTCACTTGAAGATCATACCCTGAAGTAGTATCACTTGTTATTAATTAACTCAATTTTTATATTCAAGGACAGTGATGTAAAACTTTATGTAGGAATATATACCTATGGTAATTGCCATCAATTATAATTTTATTCGATAAACACATACAATAAAAAATAGTCGTAAATCCATACAAATTTATTATTGAAGAATTAATGGTTTCATGTCCCAACTAAACTTTCAATACCTAGAGAGAGAAAACAAAATGGGATGGTTCATGCTTGGAAATAACCCTAGTGTAAGGTCAACCAATACATATCCAATACAAAAGGCATGTCAGGATTATGTGGATGCTTCCAAAAGGATAAATTGAATGTACATACAAACATAACAAAAGATTAGACACAAAATCCATAGAGAAATTTGGGTAAATTAAGAAAACCTTGAAAAATACAAATAGATAATAATCATTTGGTGTTGAAATTTTAATATAGCAGTATAATTTCGACCATTATTTGCAGCAGAAATAAATAAGGATCACTAAAATATAACATGCATAGAAACACAAACACAACAAGACTTTATCCTAGGAAACCCTTCTACACAAGGGAATAAAAACCATCAACATTTATAATGTAGAGATTCAATACAAGATACAAAGTACATCTAGATATAAGAGTAATCAAATACAAGAATAATCCCAAAGATATTGAACCCAAAGAAAATAATCTTCTTTTACCTGTGACCCAAGGATAATTTTAGGGGCGAATTTTAGCCCAATGGGCTATTTTTCCATGTTTTTCTCCCAAAAAAGATTCACCATTTTGCATTTTTTAAAGCCTTGTTTCGCCCAATTTTAATGGGGTAAATTGTTTTCAGCCTAATAATTGCAAAATTATTATATAAATGATATAAAATCCTTGGAAATTAAAATATTTTTTGAAAAATATCGCCAATCATTTTATAGTTAGCGTTTTAAGAATTGGTAGAATTCACCAACATTTATACACATTTAAATAAGTATTGTTCCTTAAAATCATCCCTATATCTGTCACTCTTATTCTCTCCCTTGTCCACTTGACCAACTTGCTTGAGCAATTTTGTTGGTGAGAATGACTAATATGTTCTCTTATTTATACTCTTTCATGTAGTTATATTTTCACCTTGTGGGGATGACATGCTTCATTTGATGAGGCTGAATTGCATTTATGCATGGTAAATTTTTTTTGATTAGTCCTCTAATTCTTAATGACTTGTAAGAGGATACATCCTAATGCTACAAAATCAATAGTCCCGCTTAGCTAGGGAGGTATCATCATGTTAGAACACATCTACACTTCATATGGAAATCACTAGTTGTCTTAAACATATCTTCATTATAAGAAATGTATTATCATGTCCATGTGGCTACAACCAAGATGATGTCCACTATGGGCTACAACCCAAATATCTCAGTAGGGATACAAACACTAGTTAGTCATCAAAACATCATGGGATACAACCCCATGATGTCCACAAGGAATAAAAACTCATGTGGGATTACCACGGCTAAAACCACATGTGAGACTTTGGCCTCCATGTTAAGAGATACAACCACATGATGTACACATATGGTATGACCTATGGGGCTCACAAGGGCTACAAAAACATCATTTGCCACTTTCATCACATTTGTATGGGATACAACCTTAATCAACAATGGGTAACAACCATAGACATTCATTTTTTTTTCATGTAATGGGGAAAAAAATCCTTGGAATTTAATCATTTTTATTTTCAAATTTAGGTGATTAAAGGGAAGAAGCTCTTAAATAATGAAGATTCTCTCGAACGTGTGCCACCATTCTTCAGTATCCATGTTGGGCCAGGAAAGAGCATAAGGAGGAAATAGATGCGCAAGTGCAAGGCAGGAAAAAAAGGCGTGCGACAAGAAGGAAGAGACAAAGGAAGGAAAGGACGCAAAGAAGAGAGAAAGCTATGACAAGGATCAGTGCGACGAGGGAAAAGAGAATATGCAAGAATGTAGAAGAGTAAAGGATGCTAAGCAACCGATCAGGAAGACCGTAGGTGCTCAATTCAGTGGAAGACTAAAGGATAGTTTCTGTGGCTAGTTATGGCCTATAGAAATGTAATCAAATATGTTTCTGCAGCTAGTTATGGTATGCACAAATGTAATGAAAGATGTTTATATGGCTAGTTATGTGTGATGTCCTTGAAGATCCTAAAAGCAACTTAACTGGAAAAAAAAAGTGGAGTAACTTTTTCTTTGCTTTGAAGCCAAGTCAAGTCAACTATGCTAGTCTCTGAAAAGTATAGCCATTATCAAAATCATCTTATCCATAACTATCCATAAATTTATCCATATGTGCTTGAATCATTAGTTCCAGAACCATAGTAGACTTTAGACAATGTCTCTAGTCTTTAACCAACAATTAGCTATCTAACAGTTTATTAACAACGTTAAACCGTCTTAATTTGGACTCATCATTTAGACAAATTGTACTGTATTATCCCCATATGAATAAGACATATTGCAGGTTCCCTTTTTACCAAGTAATTTCCTCCATCATGGGCAGTCATATTGGAAAGGATTGTGAGGGCTCACAAAACCACATAACCTAGGTATGTCAATCACTCAATTAACTAGTCAATAGTATGAAATTCAATTGCTGCAATCATTCCTAAACAATATTGGCATAATAATTAACAGGACTTTAAGGATAGTTCGGACTTTTACTGTGCATGTATAAGTTGTTTAGCATATATTAAGTTCATCAAAATAACAATCGTTACATCATTAGACTATATGCATATCTTATTCTTAAGAAAACAACCCCTACCTACGTTACAATCAACCCACCATTTCTACTTCCAAAACGTTCCTCTATTATATTCAGCCTTGCTTTCAAGTTGTACCTGCAACGTTGTTACTTAATTATGGCACATGCATTTATATTAATCCATTTGAGTATTTACATCTAATCTTAATCTTACTCATCCTTCTAGGAAAGGACATAAATGAGTATAATTCCATCTTCGATCAATAATACATTCAACCATGTTGATAACAATATCTTAAAGTGAGTTCCATGCTATTGTTGATGCCCTTTTAGGGTGCGGTCCACAATATTTCATCACCATAATGATTTATGTCATATTAGTCTGCAGATTAACTATTATAATGGTTTTTCCTATTCATCCTTTTATACAGTAATAAATTTAAATAAGGTCACATCATCTCAAGTACACATTACAATACAGGGAAAGAAAAACATAGAGACACAAAACACAAGAGATGCAGATGTACGTAGTTCACCCATTCCATGGGCTACGTCCACCAAACTTGTCATGCTATGATAAATTTATTTGAAAATTAACCGGTTACAACTGCAATAGCTTTGTTTCCCACTTCTTATAAAAGAAGCTACAAAAACGTAAGGCTCAAAATACACTTGGACTTACCATGCCTATAGCAGAAGGACATGCTTATAAAGAAACGGAAAAAGAAACCTCTGTACAGAGGGAATATACATAAATTTACATGTTATAAGTATCCTAACATCCTGCCCTCATTTTTACAAAAGTATCATAAGTCCATACCTTGACAAGGTGTAACAAAAAAGGACTCTTCACTTAGGTTAAAAACCGTAGAAGGAACTCAGTTTTCACAGAATCGCTCAATAAGGGAGAGGGTTTTCTTTTCGGAATACTTTCAACGTTTCCCCTTAGAGCTCAACTTTCAAAAAAATTAAGATATACCGTACTCAAAGGGTCCCTTCTCATAAATACTCAAGTCACAAAAACAAAGAAACATGATTAGAGTACCCTAGTTTTAGAACTCATACTAAGCCCAGATACTTCAGGGTTTTTTTTTTAACGCTTATCCATCATAAGCCAAATACACTGTAAGATAGCGAAAAGGCTGTAGTCTAGGTCATTCTGGTATATGAAGTTTTTCTTTCCTCACCTCCCACCTGAAATGTACTAGAAGAGAGCCGTATACACAATATGGGATTCCTGGGCTCTGGTGTTGGTCCGTCACACACAAGATCCAAGTAGTTGTCCCAATCAAAGGCCAACTATGATTTCCTAGAACCGAACCTCTTCCCTCATCATGGAACTATATAAAAATGCTTACCGATCAATATTTAATAGAGATGTCATCTGAATGTTTCACTAAGAGTGAAAGAGGGAACTTATTTGGATATGGGAGAGTCGCACATTACCCCAGACATGGAAGGAGATCGCACAGCTTGACACCAGCGAATAGGTAAGCAATTTTAATTCAAAAATAGCAAGGGTATGGATCAATTTGAAAATAGTCATCGAGTTATACCTATCCCATGGAGAAATCGCATAGTAGTAATAAACCAACAACGGTTGGTGCGATTTCAATGATCAACATTTTCTTCTGTTGAAAACTGGAGGCTAAGTGCATCCCTGCATAAAAATATTCTATACAAAGAAAACCTCGACAGAGATATTACTTGCAGGTTTTTACTAGGGCGACGATGACCACGGCCTAGGAGAAGCTCCAAGTGGTCACAGATAAAAAGAATAATTAAGGCTTGCAAGGGTTTAAATAAATAAAAAAACCTGCCACATAATTTTTCAGATCAATTTTACTGAACACACAGTAATGCTGTCATAGTCATACCCTAACCAAATATATAACTCGGGAGATATGTATATATATATATGACCATGTCCCAATTTTACCAGGCTAATAAACCCTTAGTTTTTTAGAGCTGAACAAAAATAAAATCGCATACCTTCAAACTGTGATGTACATCAATTTCTAGATAGCAAGTTGATACCTTCAAGCTGGGGTGATGAATCGAATCGTCCAATAGAGCTGATATCTCATCAAAGCATAACCTTTTTCGGTAAGTAACGTATTAAACCTATGCGTTCTCCAAGGGGTATCTTGGTGTAGGCAGTGAGGGGTCAGGTTTACAATCATTCTCTCAAACCTTCAAAGCAGCAACACTACCCTCTCCAACAAACTTTATATTGGTATATGGAAAACCCAGCGTTCCATGTGGAGCTGGTTATTTTTCCTCTCCCCCCTTTGCCACAAATTTCAAGTCTATTTAATAACCAAATAAATAAAAAGAGCAATGGTCCCTTTCCCTGGGTGTGCCAAGCGCTCCTTAATCAAGGAAGCAAATTCTGCCCTTACTTTTTGCTAGGGCTGGCCCCCTTTAATTTCACCGGTTAGAAAATTCTTCCCTTGTTTTTGCTAGGGATGGTCCCCTTTAATTTCGTTGTTTAAGAATTTAACTGGAGGAATGCTTTCATCCCACACCAGTCTTTTTCCCTTAAAGACAATCATTTAATTTAATTCCATGTAATGGTTAATGGAAAAATATAATAAACATAAATGTCCGAGAAAACATGACCTCTCACTTTTCATAGGAGGACACCTATCCTCATATATTCATATCTGTGAGGGATTGGTCCTACTTAGGATTATTATTATTATTATTTATCTTTCCCAGTTGTTCTCTCTCTCTTTTTATTATTATAGCTACAACCTTTGTATATGAAAATGGTTAGTCGTAGTCGATTTTATTCCTATGTAAAAAATACCTTCTTCTCCATCTTGCAAGGGAAAGAAAGTGTAGACACCAGACATAGGATCATACACGTCCTCTATTAGTTAACCCAAGGATCATCTTGATCTTGAATTAATCCAACTTAAGGCAACGCCTAGGGCTTAGTTCGTTAATAAATTGATGCCCCTCTCGAAGGAACAACCCCTCACTCATCTTGACCATTTTCTTAGTTGGGTGAACTACTACCCCTTTTATATTAATGCCACTAATGGGGTGTGCTATAATGGCATAAATGTAATTTACTCATCATTCCATCCACATAGGAATTTCCCCATCACTACTGAGTATATATATATATACGTATTAATTTCACAAATTTCTTGACTCCTTAATGTCGACGTTTTTTAAAGGTTTTGTAACTCCTTCCATAATCATATTAGGGTTAAGTACTAAGCTAGGGTGTCTTAGCCGGGATAATCCTTTTCCTCTATGAATTAGGAATCCCTTCCCTAATACTGCCATAATCCAAGTGATACGTAAAGTTACGGTATCAATGTGGCTCCCTAACCAATTCATTTTAGCCTTTGTAAGTTTTGGTTAGCCCCCTCTTAAAAGGTGCCACTATCGTATGTCTCCTAAGTTTTCCGCTTAGGTAATTATTATACATACACATCTTGTTTTTGGTGGGGCCTTGGCCTTGAGCTCCTCACCAGAAGATGAATACAATAACATTAGAATTTACAAAATATCTTGGGTTCTTGAGAGAGGGACGTTACAGTATGTCCCGTGATAAATGTAATGAAAGATATTTTGTGGCTATTTATGACTGTAATAAATGTGTTGTACCCAGTCGAACCTGCGTGGTATTGTAGAATCTATAAATAGGCAAAACCCATTTTATGTAAGGGTTGTTAAAGCTAGTAAATAATTGAAGAAATTAGAGAAAATTCAGATAGTAGTAAAAGGTTTTTGAGCCATGGATCTGTAGCTATGTGCACAGACTGTTTTATAAGAGGCAGTCTGCAATTGAGTGCACAAATAGTAGAGTAGAAGATTCGATCTAGGATTTGTGTAGTTCAATAGGAGTGTTGGCCTCTATCTCATTTCTTTCTCGAACCGCTATTAAAAAATACCACAATACCAACAATACAACAGAAAACATTGGCCCGATAGAGTAACTCTATTGGCAACACCTGTGTGGAAGGCGCAGTCTCACTGGAGATATCTAATGGGTAACTACTGAAACCATGTTTTCACAGTTGGAGAGGGATTATAGTCCCTTGGCATGTGACCAAGGCACTCGACAAAGGAAACTTTGAAGGCTGGACGGTTCATGCGTGACTGAACACAACTGTATGTCAGCGCATGCGGCATGACCTAGTCCCTAACCTCAACAACTGGTGCAACTGGTGTGACGCAACTAATTCCTTCAAATAACAGACCATTCGCAACTTATATTTTAACTTAGGGAATTCACCACAACTTGCTTGCGCAATCCATTCGTTAACAATTATTGATTCATTGGTTTAACAATATAGTACCATGCATTCAACAATAGCTCATAAATATACAGTAAGCAAATAGAAACCATTCACATCAACATATACCATATTAATCAACCATTTAAACACAAATAATAATGTGGAAACTCATCTGGGAAAAACAACAAAGGTGCTCTTCTTTTGGCATGAGAAATGGATATAGCACCTTGCCATCTATGACTTGCAGACTGATCTTATGATATGTCTTTATGAATCAGACTTCTTACTCTCATTCTCTTTGGTTTATTCTTCTATCTACTCCTACCGATCCACACAAATCTTGGATCGAATATTCTATCTATTGTCTAGGAACACAGCTACAACTTCCTTCTATTCCTAGAGGTCTGCGCACATAGCTGCAAGATCGACGGCTCAGCAGCCTCCTACTGCTACTAGATTCCTCTCTAAATCTTCTTCTCTGCTATCTCTAAATCAAAATACAGCAAAAATGGCGTTCTCAGCTCTAGACAACCAAAAAAATGATCGAAAGCAAAAAAAAAAAGACTAGCCAATAAACAACCCTTATACATAATAGGTTCTTCTTATTTATATCTTTTATTATACCACTCAGGTTCAGCTAAATACTGCTCATCATTTACAAGTCGTGATCAGTCGCCAGAACAGACTGTCATTGACTGACACAAGGAACTATTAGCCTCACTTACAAATATTCTTCCATATGTGTGCTTTTGTAGGCTTACGACACCTTTAGCGGCCATGATCTCTACTTGTCGCTTTCTGTCCATTATCGCTTGTATGCCTGTACGATTGCCTTTCCTCCATCGCTCACATCTCCATTCCATCTGCGATGGTCCCTTTGCTTCCTTTGCAACCCTCCTTACTTCCTATCGTGTGCATAGCGTACCTTATTTTTCTTGTGTGCAAACTTCTTCCTTGTGCTTCTTTCCTATCCCAACAGGCCCCCAACACTCAGATGTGGCTCATCCCAAGCCACTCAGAAAAAATGGACTTGTCCTCAAAAATTTTAGTCACGAAATTTACTACTTTTCCTGAAAAATTTTATGACTCTATTGTTGATTTCACCGCATGACCAACCTTGTCCTGAAACTCTTTATCCATCTATTGCACCCCCATATCTTCGTCTGATACCTCTTCTGCCTACACAACCAATTTCTCTACTCGATCAAAACTAATGTGTTCCGACAGACCAGTGTCTATTTACTGAGCAATCATCTCAAGTTTTTCCTTCACTAGTTGAATAACGGAGGTGATGTGCACCAATTTTGACTGATGCACTTCAAATTCTGCTTCTCTAGCCCACTCTCTATTGTGAAGAGCCCGGACCTCCTGTTATAGTCTCCTGATTTTAGTCATCTTGGCTACTTTCTTTTGGAAGGCTAGCGTCTTCATGTCTGTTTTATCCATGGTGATTTTCTCTTCAGCTGCATGCATGTTATCCCTTATGATTTCAACAATTGTATCCTCCATGAGCACTTCTAATACGGTGAAGTCATCTTCTAGTTCCTTAGCACACAATGTCTCTCCTTGTTTTAATTTTCTAGTAGCCTCAGACACTGTTTTTCTTCTCTCTTCGAGCTCCTTAGGAGGTGTGCTCGACACCTGTTTAGATTGCAACTCTTCTACCTGATTTTGAAGATCTTGGGTGATCTTTACTAGCTAGTTTACCTTAGCCATGGATTCCTCATCCTCTTGGCCTACTTCAGGTGGGAATTCTGCAATGGCACTCTTGATGGTCTCCATTAGTGTAAGGAAGTTGTGCTCGAGCACCAGTATTTCTTGTTCCTTCTTAGCAAGAAGGTTGGCACACCCCGAAAGTTCTTGTTATTTTTCCTTCAGCACGGCCTTGAGTGACTTTTCATTCTTTTGTTGTTTGTTTCCCTATAGGAAACAACATTCTCTCTTAGTCATATCTCTGATGCAGCTTCCTATTGAATTTCATAGAATTCACTCAAGTCCATCTTAGAGAAGTAAATATGTAGAGTACTATTATCATCAACTTCACTTGTCTTTGCTTTGGTTTCCAGTGTGCGCCCCAAAATATTTACTTTGATGGAAGGCACTAACACAGGTGTGGTTAATGGAACATTGGGATCGATACCATCTGTCTCAGCCTCAATAGTGGCTTTGACCTCGTTGATAGCTTATATCAATTTGTTGAGATGGCCCCAACTTGATCAGCTATATTTTCCTTCTGCGTCTTCAGCTTAGCAATGCTATCTTTTGTGACTTTAGCAACAATTGTTGTGAGCTCCTCCACATCATCTTCTGTCATTGTGTTCCTATTCGATGCTTTGTTGGCTTTTTGCTTCTTTGGATGTGGCTGGCCTTATTATTTCCTTATTTTGTCCTAGGTCTACACATTCTTTGGACTTGGTGTGCACTTTGGATCACTTTGATCTGTGATATGCCTATCGTCGTCATTTTGTTCTTCCTCATCCTGTGATCAATTATCTTGTCTATCACCTCCTTCATTACCTTCACCATGAACTTGATGAAGTGGTGGGTCCTCTTCATCCTATCCTTTAGGAAGCAACTTTGTTAGTGGGTTGCACCATTCTTCCAGCCATATATGGATGATTTCATCCATGTCCTCATCCGTCACACTGAATCCCACATGGTGCACTTGTTTGGTTGAGTCCCTTTTCGGCTCTAAAATTATATTATGTGCTTTGTCCTAAAAGTTAATAAATGTTGCGTACCTATGTACCATTGCAGCATGGATTCGGTGGGACCAACGAACAACATCACACAATGCCTCTGCATGCAAAAAGAACTCAATGTTGTTTTCCTTCCACTGGGTCAGGTATTTTATGTCATCCCACAAGTTTTGGTATCTTGCACCATGGAAAGGTAGTGGAACATCCATTTGCACATAGTCCGGTGGTTTGGCCCACTTAGTGAACGAGATTAAAATAATCATCCATGAATAATGGAACTTTTAGGTGGGAGCATGTTGGGCCTACATCACATCATCTATGAGCTCGTTCAGTAGGTACTGTGACCAATTGAACCCTCCACCTAGTGCGCATAACTCTGCGAGTTCCACTGTCGCCGTTGAACATGGTTTGGGCCTCATCTTGTGTAGAAACTTAAAATATAAGATCCTCGCAGCAAACCGCACACCTGCGTTCTCAATTGGGCCTATTAGGAAGCCCCTCTTTGCGCATCACAAGTTATACTTCTGCTTGATCTAGGTGGTGTATTTTTTGGCCATGTATGGTGCAGGTTTGTCTTCCTCATTTGGGAGGTCTGTTATCAATGAAATCAGCTTGGCATCGACCGAGTATGGTCAATTGAGCCACAAGCATCCTCTATGAAATCATACCAATAGTTGCTTCACATATGTGTTGACTTGTAAGCTGTGGCCGAAATGGAGCAAAAACAATAGGTTAATTAAACCTACGTGGGTAATTCCACAAAATACTTCCACATTTAGAACATTCATGGATTAATACTTCATTTTATTTTATAATGGCGGAAAAACCATGGCAATATCGATGTTTTTAATTTTAAACGAACTTTCGTCTCTATATCGATGATATATGGCTATCTTTTCACACCCGCGAAGCCAATGCCAGCTTTCAAAGGATATTTACACATGGGTCAAGTTGTAATTAATGGCATTAATAGTTCTTGGCTGTCTACACATGGGTCAAGTTGTAATGGCATTAATAATTATCCTTGTTGAGTTAGAGAAGGCTTCTCTTTTTGTTGAAGCTTCACAACTCTACTCATATTTAAAATTTTATTTTTTGTTAGAGATATGTTGGGTTTGGGTGAAGGGGTACCCTGTCTGAAAGAAATGTTTTATTTATAAAAATGATCAACAAGCTGCATCAACTGCCTCCCAGTCCCTCTATGACAAGCACACAAAGTGTCTTTGGAGTCTCCAGGCTAAAAACTCAATCCTTCCATAATTGAAAGCGTAATGTGAGAATGTGCATGAAATTGTCCGTCCGTTGTACCGCCTGACTCATGCATTTTTAGCACATTTGTTGTAGTTGCAATTTATTAAGAGTGGATTGGGACTAGATTTATTTATCAACCATATCCAAAACTAGAGAGATCAGTTATACTTTGCAATAATCATCTGGCCGTAAATTCATAAAAGGTAAGCAAGCATCCTTTTTTGGGGGATGCAAACTAAGATTGAGGCTCAAAATAACAGTTGTATTCTTCATGTCATGTACCTTACTAACAAATTTAACAACCCTGCAACTCCCTCCTTTTATTTAAACCAGAGTAATTGCAAAAAGAGGGTCTAGTAAACAATGATTCTAGCCAATTCATTTTTTTTATAGACTCGATGCTCCACTAAGCCATTTTTCACTAACACAGTGTAAATCGCTTTCCACAATAGAAAGGCAACTTTCATTTGGACCATTTGGGCCACCTAGTGTTCCAATGCCCAAACTATCAAGGTCTCCTTGTGAGGAAATCAAAGGCCACTGCACAACACTTGTTGGAATCAATGAAAACTTCAATCTGTTAGACACAAAGCTCACTGAGAGGGGGGGGGTCAATCAGTGAGCTAAGGCTTCAACTCAATTTCAACTTTTTCTACCAATCTTATATCATTATTTCATAATTGCTTCAACAACGTATTTATCAAAGAACAATATCAAATAGGCACATGTCATTCATCAATTAAACACATCACTATCAATACATTGTACAATGGACATAAGATATGATTTTGTAATCTTTATATAAGGGAAGACTTCAATCTCCAACATGGGATACAACCCATAAGATGGCACCACCCACCAGAATGGTTTAGCCAACTACAACTGACTGGGATGCTACAACATCCAAACAAGCTTCAACTTTTCAAAATACCTATAAGTCTTTCCCAAACTCCACCCAACCTCCCTATACAAATTTCAGATTACAAATTACAATTAATACATCACACTCTTCTAAATTTTGGCACAGGCACACACATCAAATATACCAATCAGGAAGTCTTCAGTTTGTACTCAGCAAGTCATTCAGCATACAACATAGTGCAGCCCTATCTCAACTTTGTCCATACACCATTAGTATCTTGTCTTCATTACTGTCCACATCAACATATAGGCTTCCAAACTGTTTAATTCAACACTTAGACAAAATTGTTTTTAACTTGTAAAAACATTTTTTCTTCTACTTTGGCAGATTGATTTCTCTCTCATGTGATCACCATAAGGAAACCTACAAGAATGGATAGATATCCATTTCAACAATGAACAAGACCACATCACAAAATAAATCTATTGGCACACACACAACCTCTGGAAAGCATTTCAAAATAGCTTCTCAACCTCTTTTGAACATCAAAACATATTTCTTCCCATTTTGGCAGATTCCTATTTCACAAGTGTGAACACTCTATGGAGACCTGAAGTCATGATCAGATGGAAAAATTACCAAAGAATGGATCCATAACATTTGATAAATTTACTTGCGAAAAGAAATCCCTTGGAGGGCATTTCCAGCTGACCTCTCAAACTCCTGTTTTTAACACTTGGCCACCAAATTTCTTTTGTTCTCACTATGCAAAATATTATTTTTCCTATTTTTGGCAGATTGATATTTTGCATATGAGACCATGATAAGACAAGCTAAAGGTATGGTTGGATATTCCATTCACCAAGGAACATGCCTATTCTACCTAATGAATTTTATCATCAAAATTACCACTCCTTGCGGGCATTTCAAAATGCCTTTTCTTGTGTTTTTAAAATCCAAAATAATATTTTTCTTACTTTTGTTAGATTTATATCTTTGTCATAAAACTCTCCACAGGATAACTGAGACCATGGTTAGATGCACCCATAAAAAATCTATAGCATAACACTTTAATGTTATTTTTCTCATCATCCTATGAGATAGGGCGAGCATTTCCTTAAGGCCAGTGAGGTAGTTTTTCTAGTACTAGAATAGTGCAAAACAAGTCGAAACTCTATTTTGGCAGACCATTATCTTGGTCATAAAACATCTTCTTTAAATACTGAGACCATGGTGAGATATCCTCTTCAACAAGATGTAGGATGATAGATTCAGATAATTTTTACCATACACCTATAAGGTACAGCGGACATTTTCCCAAAGCCACAAGAGTCGGTTTTCCAACACTTAGACAATTTTCTTAGTCTAGTCTAGTCAGGCTAAAACACTATTTTTGTAGGTTCATAACTTCTTGCTCAGATACTTCCAAGACAATATGAAGACATGGTCAGGTAGGACAAATATCAATCTACAAGACCCCCATATGGTGCAGGCATTTTCTTCAACACACAATTTGTGGAGGGATTTTCCTTGAGGCTACCTAAGCCAGTTTTCCAACACTTAGTCATTTTCCTATTTTTTACCAAATTACCATATTTTTTGAAAATGATTGTCATTAATGTTGTCATCAATGACAATCCTATTCATCATAGTCTTCATGTTTTTCTTTATATAAATTGGTATATAATATATTGCATTTAGAAATATACTTATATCTAATGTATTTGGCGTTACTATTTGGTATTGTGTAGGTAAGACAATTACTTGTCACTACAAGGATTTTTCACTATGAATGAAAATGCAAGGAATATTGCTCATTTTAGAGCGGAATTAGAGGCAGGAGGAGATGGAAAATGTTATTTCCTTGCTCTTATTGCAGGGCTTGCAAAGAAGAAGAATTTTAAGAAGGACAACAAAACACATTGTAGGGAGAAGGGGCATGGAAAAGGGGGTTATGAATATCGTCCCTTGGTAATAGGTTATTCAATTTTTAATGTATTCTCTATAATATTCATCATTTCATGAATTTCAGTAAAATGTCTAATTGTTTTATTATATGTTCTATACACACTAATTTTACTACGTTGTTTGTAAATATATAAACAATGCCGCCAAAATGTCCCCTTCCAGAGAGTCATTTGCCAAGTACTAGCAGGAATACTCATTTACAGGATGACGAACATCTAGATCAGAATATTGAAGTTGATAAATTTCTTAATGATGATATGGATGGAGATAATGTTAGTGATTCAAATAAGGAAGATGAGATACATAGATTGATCGAAGACACATTTTCTCCAATGGATGAGGAGAACCAGGATGATAGTCATGATGTTGATTCTCTACTCGAGAAGGGACGTCAACCTATTTATGAAGGATCAAAAACAAATCTTCTATATGTTATATTGTTGTTAGTGAACTTGAATGTTTTCAATGGTTTATCAAACACCTGTCTCACACAGATACTAAGGTATGTAATTTGTTAATTATTTATGTCTGCATGTTCACATGTACATAAAGGGTTTCCTTTTTTCCTATATTGCTATTGTTATCTAATTTGTAAAGTATGGATGCGATATTGACGATTAATATTGTTTACATTGACTTATTCTTTTGAATTTTGTATATTGTTAGGTGAATTTCTATTACCAACGTCAAATATTTTACCATGCACATATTGAGAGATATATGTGATTATGAAAGAATTTGGAATGGAGTTTCAAGCTATTGATGCATGTCCTAATGATCATATCATATACTATGGACAATATGCATTAGAAAATGAATGCCCACAATGAAAAAAAATTAGGTATCAAACCGATAAATTGACAAAAAGGTGCCTCATAAAGTTCTTCGTTATATTTTGATAATTCTACGTCTCCAGCGGTTTTTCATGTGTCAAAGTATAGAACAGTTTATGGATTTCCATGCAAAGAACAAAAGTAAAGACGATGTTCTTTGAATGCCTGAAGATGGGTCTAAATTTAGGTGCATAGAAGAAAAGTGGCCAATTTTCAAAGAAGATTCTTAGAATGTTAAGCTTTCGTTGGCAGCTGATGGTGTCAATCCATTTGGAGAGCTTCATTCTACCTACTTAGTGTGGCATGTTTTTGTTATAAACAACAACCTTCCTCCTTAGATGTCGGTCAAGAGAGAGCACACAATGTTGGCAATGATTGTTCCAGGTATTTAATTAATTTGTATTTTTTTACTTGAAAGTTTGATCACTAAATATTTCATTTCTATGTTTGGAGCATGATAATTATGTCTTATATATATAACAACATATAGCTAAATATAATTAATCATGTATGTTGGACCAATTAGGTAAGCACCAGGTTAAAGATATGAACGTATATATTGAGCCTCTTATCGATGAGTTGAATTTATGGGCTGGAATCACTATGTATGACATCTCTAGACCAATAGGAAAATGATGATTTCAATTCCATGGAATACTTGAATGGACAATTCATGATGCTCCCGGGTTAACAAATTTTTGTGGTATATTGTTAATTTCTTTTGTTCTTTAATATTATATATATCTATTGAAAATATCATGCATTATTTTAAATGGTAATTCTAATTCTCTACAGTAAGTCATATATCTTGTAGGTCTTCAAACAAAGGGTAAATTTGCATGTCCAACTTGTTGTCCCAAGATAAAATATCATCGTTCAAGGATTTTATCAAAGGAAGTGTTTGATGAGTATAGGCACTTTCTTCCTAAGAACCATATTTATTGAACAAAAAACAAAGAAAAATTCAATGATAAAGAAGAGAATGGAAAAAAACCATGAATAATGACACCTCACCTATGGAATTTGGAATATAATAGAAATCATCAAGGTGAGCCAAATTATTTATGTATTGTTGGACACTGTTGAGTATGGTTGTCATTGATGTCCAAGGAGGTCATTAATGACAAAAGAACTGTTCATATGGAATGTGTGATGAGGTTCAAAAAAACATATTGGTGTCCTAATGTCTCATGATGTCATTGTTACATTCTGGTAGTATTTGGTAATGGTATGATAATTTGGGGATTTTGACTAAGTGTTGAAAAACTTCCCTAAAGCAGTTGCATTATGAAAATGAACACCATAATTCATAAGAAGAAGAAAATTCCCACCATAACCTTCCACCCCATATTTTGTTGAAATATCTATCTAACCATGGCCCCAGCTCTCAGCAAAAATCCTTGAAGAAGAAGATACAGGTCTCCCAAAAGGACTTTTGGTCAAATTAGTCAGAATTGCTCTAGGGAAATGTCTACCATAATTTGTGGGTTGAATAAAATGACCGCACCATCTGGTCATCCTATAGGTTTATGCTTTTTCTACCTGACCATGTTCTCACATTGGTTTGATAATACTTGAGGAAGAAGATATGGATCTGCCAAAGCAGAATTTCAAGTCATCTTACACCAAAGTTCAATAAAATGCCCGCCTAGGGAAAATGAAGATGAGGTTGGGAGTAAAAATATCATAGGTGTGCTCAGTAAGGTGTAACACATCATCTAGTAGCATTAGTTAAGGTTTTTGGTGAAATGAAAAATCCACCTTAGGTTTTGGACAAATTGTCTGAGTATGGAATTATTGGTAAAATCTGCCTAGGTGGACTCAAGGAAATGTGTTCCACTTCTCTTTGGATGATGAGAAAAATTATCTGAAAGTGATAGGATTTGTTATGTTGGTTGATGCATCCAAACATGGTTTCATATTTCCCAAAGAGACTCTGAGGAGGAAGATATCAATCTGCCAAAAGTCCCTCTCACCTTCATTTGCACTATCCTAGTAAAATGCCTACCAAGGTTAGATGATGAGGTTGCAGGAGAGAATATTGGCATGGTTGATTCAATATGATGTTCCTCACATTTTGAATCTCTCACTCTCCAAATTTGATGAAAAAAATAAAATCACCTTCGTGACTTAGGGTTTGAAGAGATTTGTCTAAGTGTCAATAAGCAGTTTGGAAGACAACTTTCAAATTCCTTCCAGATGTTGGGTGTATGTCAATAGATTCATCAATTGGCATGGATTTTGTTATTTGTTGAAATGGTTATCCAGCCATACTTTTAGGCTGAGTTACAACTGTCACATATGCAAAATATTAATCTGCCAAAAGTGGGAAAATACTATTTTGACTACTTTTTCATACTTAGTCAATTTCTAAAGTTTCACAAAGTTGCCATATTTTTCCAAAATGATGTCAGATTACAACACTGACTTCCTGATAGCACCATAACACTATTCTGTGTCTCTCTAGCCTCACCATACATGCCACATCATCATACTTGCCATGTTATTACATCCTTTATAATTCCTTTGTCTTTCACTAAGTTTACCCTACCATCATGTCTTTGGTTATCCTTTTGTCATTCACTGAACTCCTTTGACATGAATGAAAATCACATTCATCTTGTATCATATATTATGTAAATCTTTGTTTTTTTTTAGTGAATTATATTCACCGTGGTATGTACCTATATTGATTAATTAGTGTTAATTTGATTTTGTTGATGTTTCATGAATGTCATTAAGGCACGAATGCGCTTCCACGAATAATGAAAATTTACACGATGCAATTCAGTACGTTTCCATACTATGAACACCTACAAATAGTTCATTTGTTTGATACAGTGCATATCAGGAAGAACATAACAGAATTGTTATGGTGAATATTATATGGAAGGACTGACAAAGAAAGAATTGGAAATATTTGTAGTGACATCCAAGAAGCTAATCATGCTTTGCAAAGTGTGATCATTAATTCTAATGGTGATGGCCATTAACATAATATTAGTCTTCCTTGGTGCTTGACGGAGCAACAGAGCAATATTCTAAAAGAGGTTATCAAAAAAATTAGGTTTCCAACGGGGTTTTTGTCTAACATAAAGAATATCTTAACGAGGAAAGGTGATTTTGGTTGGGTTAAAGTACATGACTGGAATACATTCATTAAGATAATTGTGAGTTTTTAATATATTTCCTTATTGGTATGCACTATTTTATTAATTTTATTCTCTTATTTGGAAATAAATAATAATTACGTGGTTTTTGATATAGTATGTTCTACCTTTATCTCTCCCAGACAACTTTGACAACAACATAAAAAAAATTATTTATGTTCTTGGAAAATACATGAGGTAAGTAATTAATGTTTTATAAGGAAAATGTACTTGGTCTATGATTTGTAGCGGAACTTATTGACATATTATGTTTTTCCCACAAATTTTATATATGGATTGATATTATTTTATTGCATCATTTGTTGGTGGATTTCCTCAAAAGAAATCCATAAAGATGATATAAGGTATCGGAAGAGAGATTCCTTGACTAATGTGTGAAATGCAATAGTATCTACCTCCATCATTTTTCAATGCACAAGAACACTACCTCATACACCGAGTTGAGGATATTGAATTATGTGGACTAGTACACAGAAGGTTGATGTGGATGGTGGAGAGGCAGTTGAAGTCGCTAAAGGATATTGTTAGACAAAGAGCATGTCCTGAAAGTTCTATGGTTGAGGGATATATGGTACATCAATGCATGGTGTATATTAGTGAATATCTACTTAAATTAGTAGAAAATATGAATGTGCCTCGCATTTGGCATCTCAACTCCATCAACAAATTTGAAAGGGAGGTCCTATTGGGGAAAGGTACGACGAGGACCATGAAACATAATTATTAGATTTTGTGGAATTGACATATCATGTATTTTATCATACTAATTTGTTATTTTTTTATTAATCTTGCATATTCAACTGTATTAAACTATGCATGTAATGATATCTAATTAATGATAGTGAATTGTTATGTTTTCATATAGTTGCTTGAGTCTGGGATGCTTTACATTTATACATTGCAAACAACCTTAATTGGATGGAGCATTGGATAGAATATTGTGAAGAATGCTTCGGTAGGTTATCATAGGAAGGGGTCAGTGAGATGATTAAAACAACTCATCATCATCGACATCAATTTCCTGATCTTACGTCACAAAGGGAAGTTGATTTAGCCTATGGTTTAAAAGATAAAAAGGCAAGTAAATTGTTTACCTGCATTTTTCTAGTTACTTCCCATTTTTTTAATGTATTTGGTTTGTTTAAGTTTTCAAATATATTTTCTAAGTTCTATATGACATTTATTAATTCACAATGTATTTTTTACTTGTTGCCAATGTTGCAGTTGAAACATCACAAGGCTATGTGGTGTAATGGTCATAAATTTCGTATCAAAATGTTGGATGCTAAGATGAAAAACTCGGATTGTGGGATAACTACAATGTTTAAGGTCACCAATGTTTCCTATAGAAGTGGCAGACATCCAGAAGAAACTGAGAATAGGTACTATGGGAATTTGGAGTACATAATTGAGTGTGATTTTAATTCCTTTAAAATAGTTTTGTTTGAGGTGAAGTAGTACAGGCTACAGATGCATGAATGTGATCCTGAAAGAACTATTATTGAGCATGCTAATGGATTTCCCATGGTTAATAGAAGGGCGTTTCAACTAGGTATAGAGTCGTATGTTCTTCCAAGTCAATGTGAGCAAGTCTTTTACTCAGAGGTACCAGGTAAAGCAAGTTGGTCATACGTTGTTAGATATGATCCAAGAAGAAGACCAGTAAAGTATAATCATGTAGATGATGAATATAATCATGAAGAAGAAGAAGAAGATGATGATGATTCAGATTAGGAGAAGGTGGCTGTAGTCGATGTGTTCGATGAAGAAGTTGAAGAAATTGATCATCCAAATCTAGTAGACTATGATCTCATTGACGATGTAGATCACTATATTAGCGAAGATTCCATTGATGATGATGTTGATGTCAATGAGCCTTTCATGAATATGTATTCTGAACTAGATCCTGATACAGATGTTGAGTTAGATGAAGAAGAATATCACAAATAATATTTAATTATTGAAGAGTAGAGGCATGTGTTTATATCTTTTATGTCATGATGATAATTATATGTTTTTATTTCCAAATTCCTTTTTTATATGTTTTTATTTCGAAGGTGCATACCCAAGAAAAGAGTTGATTTGATGCTGAAAACATCTTTATGGGAAGAATTTGTGAGCCTGAAAATCAGTCTGTGGGGAGAACTTGTAAGCTTGAAATATAGTACGTGTGCATCAGCTCACTTCTGCTTTGAACCTGGATAACCACGACCAAACTTCAAACAGGGACGTCTAGCATGGCGAGCGCAACTGAAATTCAGGCATCCTCCTATGCAACCCCATTTGAGACACAGTTCTCCACAGATGATAGGGTAATAGTAAAAATATTCTAGGATAAATATGATGCATGGATAGATGCAAAGATGTGGCCACCAGGTATAGAAACTATCCTGAGGAAAGAAGAAGTTTTTGACTTTTTGTGGGGAATGTTTAGTTATGTTTCAAAATATGATGCTGGGAATATGGAACTCGTAATTTTTGGGAAGCGGGTATACCTCGACCTTGATTTGGTTTCTTGAGCTACAAATATTCCATGCAGAGGGGGAGCAATTTTAAGCTGAAGGAAAACCCTGTTGATGTATATGTAACTTCAGAATGTATTCTTCTATGTATCTTATGTATTGTAACCCGATGTTTATTTTGGGATGTTTCTATTATGTATTTGAGTCATGTGATCATGCCCCGATGTTCCGATCAGGAAGATTAATAATGTAAACAAGTCATATCAAGTCATTAGGTAAGTCCCCATAGTTTCGGGGCACTTGAGTTATTATACACTAATTAAGGTGTAGGCTCGAGTAGTAATTGTTAGGTTGAGCCTACGTGTGAAAATGCAATTCAAGTGAACGGATGAATATAAATAGAGAGTGAGAGTCTCTCTATTTATCACTTGTGAAATACATCACTTGCTCTCTCAAGTGTGGCGCACTAGTGGAGAAGGAAATATAGTGGGACAAGAAGACTACTGCTGTTGCAGTGCATCTTTCTGTTTTCGGGTTTTACATCTTGTGGTGATACTATCTTAGAGGAAGTTGCGGGGTTTTCTCCATTTATGGTTTCCCCAATCAAAACTCTTTGTGTCTCTTGTCTCTTGTGATGTTCTTATGTTATTCCTGTGCTTGTTATTCTCTCAGTGAAAAGATCCTAACATAATGCTAGCTTAAATGTTGAAAAACTAACATGGAATTAGAGCTAACCTGAGAAGAATACACTGTACAGCTACGGGAGCTAGGGATTCCTAGTTTGTGTATTTTCCTCCACATATTTTCAGCAAAATTAATGTGGAACAACTCTCCTCCTTAGGGCGCATCTTTCTGTCGAAGCAGAATTCGATTTCGAGCATTTTCAGTTTCGATGTGGAAATTAGGGCTTTATACAGAAGAGGAATTTTTGAGTGAGACCAACATAGGATTGTTCTCCTCATCAAAATCTAAGTTTAGAGACCTGGATCAAGAAATTTGGTTGGGTGAAACTCCGGGAAATTCAAACCCTAGTTTGATCCCAGGCTAGAGAAACCCTAAATACTAAAACTGCTACGTTTTGGTACAGTCACTGTATTCCAAGATTGGAGACGTTTCAGGAGCTGAAAATTGCAGGGTCCGAATATAAAATCATGGTGAATCCTTTGTCCAAACATCAGACTCAGATTCTCTTTATTCCAGGCGATATGAGCTCTCCAAGTTAGGGTTCCAGCCTCTTCCAGAATTCATCCCTAAACAGGACATCTGGGGAGATCTGCAATATCCTGAGCTACAGAGGTCCAAATGGAATTCTTGAAGATGTTACAGAAAGGGAACAAACTTTAATTTCAGTGGTCCAAATATCAGACTCATACTATGAACCAGTGACACGTGGCATGCCGTACAACTTCGATGTTCTGAACAGTCCTGTAACAGGTCACCTTGGGAAAAGGATCATAAATACCAAATGGTGAAACCAATTCTAATGAAACCTATGGTGGTGGATTCGGGACATGTGAGGTTACCTCAGTACTAAATTTCACGCATAGAGGAGCAGTAATTTCGGATATATCGCAGAAACAGTAACAGGAATTTCTGCAGAAGAAATTGAAAATTAGGGCTTCCTGTTCCGGGAGCTTCCCTCCACTATTTTCAGAAAAGGAGTACATTGGACAGCTCCATTTGAAGAGATATATCTGTTTGTACAATCAGATCTAAAATATTCCAAGTTTTGAAACTTAGGGTTTCTATGACAAACCCTAGATCAACGAACTCCGGGACAAGGACGGACACCTCAAATCGGTAATATCTAATCCTTTGCTATTTCCATTTGAGGTTCTCATTTCAATATGATATATCACATTAGCTTGGTGAAAAGCTTGGGGAAGTTGACAACTTCCAAGCCTAGAAGTATATGATCTCTCTGAAGAAAATGGATTGGACACCTACATGAGTATAGAGGTTCCAGTTTCAGAGGGAGATGAGGTTAGAAGCCTTTCACAAGAAGAACTTGGTCAAGGCCAAAGAAGACATCATGCTCATGCTGCAGAGGATGATGAACCATCCATAAAGATATCCAGATATGAAAGTGAATATTCTTTAAGCGAGGATGAATATGTTCTGATATCAGCTCTCACAGGTAACAGTACTCATGAAAGTGATGATTGGCTTATAGACAGTGGGGCTTCCAAACATATGACGGGATTCAAGGAATCCTTTGTAAGACTGCCAGAACATGAATCACCTTACAAGGTGAAGTTAGGAGATGACTACCAATATCAAATAAAAGGTAGTGGGGAATCTTCATACAAGCTAGACTCTGGTAAGTCTCTAACAATGAAAGAAGTATTGTTTGTTCCAGGACTCAAGAACAACCTTCTCTCCATTTCAGCATTGATGGAAAAGGAATGCGGGTTGCATTCATAGATGGTCAAGTCATCATGTGGCCAAAAGGAAAGACTATCAATGATGTGGTAGTGATTGGAGAACAAGAAGGAGGCTTGTACAAATTGAAGGGCCATCCAGAACAAGCCTTGATCCATGACATAGTAGAGCCAAATGAGCTTTGGCATAGAAGGCTTGCACATGTGCATTACAGAGCACTACCTATTGCAAGCAAAGCTATTGAAGGTCTTCCATATTTTCAAGCTATTTGAAGGGAAGAACAAAAATCAGAATATGACCTAAAGAAACCAGTTGAAGAATGTGAAGATATAGAATGTAGAGACCATACAGTCATAAGAGTCTCTCAAAACAAAGAACAACTTGAAGTGGTAAAAGAAGAAGTGAAGAATGCAGAAGTAGTGATGGCCACCTTGAATGGCCTCCCAGGATCGTGGAATTCATTCATTCAACAAATGTGTTCTAGAAGGAAGCGATTACTTTCAGCAAACTTTGGGAAGAAGAAAAAGATATACGCATAAGAAGAGAAGATAAGACAGGAGCATTTGAAGATCGAGTTCTCACCATCCAAAGAAGATCCCTCAAGCAATGAGGAATACAAAGGACTCTACTCTAGAAGAACCTCTTATCCATGCTAACATTTGGATAAGAAATGATGCTATCATGAATGAAGAAGACGATGAAGCTGAAGGCTCAAGAAGCAGTCTACCCACGAAAGAAATAAATATAAGTATTCAATTGTCATTTCATTGTTTTGTTATGCATTTGTTTATATTCAGTTAATGTATTATGCATGATAGAATGTTTGCATTAATGATAGTATACTACTAATATGCATGTGATGGGTAAGTATCTCATGGTGCTATACAAATTCTCCATTGCTACTTATCTAGAATGAAACCTCTTTGCTGACATATTGGATTAGTGCACAATCTCAATGTTGTCCTGGTAGAGATGGAAGGCATCTAGAAAGTTTCAGTGAAATATGGATGAATGTTGTATTGGCTAAAGTAGTTGCATGATCATATATTTATGCATAAGTATTTCTCAATATGAATATTCCATATGAAATTTTCTAACCATACAAATGCATTTGACTTGTAGGAAAGATCGCATACATAATTTCCTGCAAGCAAAGAAGGATGAAACTTGTTCCGAAGAAAAAGTGACGAAATTTCAAAATGAAGAATAATATGACAAGTGCAGTGACATCATTGATGCAGAACCTTCCAACCACCAAGAAGAAAGGGAAGACCAGTTCAAGAAGAATGATGTCAAGGCGCAGTATCGAGACCTGAAGAGAAGTTCATAGTTCCATCATGTAGTAGATGGAAACATCATGTGATACAAAGCAAGATTCGTAGCATGAGGCTTCTCATGAAAGGAAGGCCTAGACTAGGAAGAAGCATTTGAAGCCAGTAAGAGTTGAAACACATACATGATGAAATTGATGAAGATCTTAACCTTTGCTACAAGGTTGAAGATGCAAGTCTATACACTAGATGGTCACATAGAATATTAGCAGCATAGGAAGCTACTTGTCTCTCCGGTACAGAATGTTTTCAGTACATAGAGCACAGTAGACAGAGGGAGTATGATACTTCACTTCAGAGGGAGTGACTATAGAATATCTAAGGCTCGACATGGTATGACAGGATGGGCATATTACTGATGACTCTAGGCTTTACTGAGAGTAAAGAGGATTCCAACCTTTGCTTCAAGCTTGAAGACAGAAGACCAGTGATGCTCCTGTTATGTGTCGATGCACTATTGTTCTAGGTATGGAGGTGTGGCAGAGTGCAGATGGAATCTTCCTTGGACAAAGGAAGTATGCAGTAGAGATCCTGAAGAGGTTCAGGATGATGGACTGCATGACCACACCTATGGAATCGAACATGAAGCTATTAAGTGATGCTTCATCAGAGACAGTTGATGCTACGATGTATCATCAGATGATTGGGTCCTTGATGTACCTGAGACTAGATATTTTCCTTGCTGTGAACACATTGAGACATGTTCACTTGATGGCTGCAAAGCATATTCTGAGGTACCTGAAAGGTACAATTGATTATGGGCTCAAGTACGATGCGAATCAGAAGATTAACCTGGATGGTTATGTTGATTCAGATTGGGTAGGAAGTGCCATCGATAGGAAGAGTACTTCAGGATGTTGCTTCAGTATGGGATCAGCTGTGATCTCTTGGTTTAGCAGGAAGCAATCCTATGTGGCACTGAGTACAGCTGAAGCAGAGGATGTCACAGCTTTTTCAGCTAGTTGTGAGGTAGTATGGCTACGGAAGCTACTGTATGATATATTTGATCTCCAGTTGGATGCTACTTGTATATATTGTGACAACCATAGTTGCGTGAAGTTTTCAGAGAATCCAGTGTTCCATGACAAGTCGAAGCATATCGAGATCAAGTATCACTATATCAGGGATATGGTGCAGAGAGGAGTAGTGAAGCTCCAGTATGTTGCGACGGAGGAACATATAGCTGATGTATTGACGAAGCCATTGGCTAGGCTGAAGTTCGAGTACTTCAGAGAGAGACTTGGTGTTCTCCAGATCGAGGTTCCTTCCAAGGGAAAGTGATGTGTCCCAAAGCCATTCTGACGAGTAGGTCAGATGTAAGGGCTGAGCCATTTTGTCATGGTGAGAGGATTCAGTTCCTTCCATGTCAGATATGAGTGCTAAAGATCCAAAGCCATTCTGACGAGTAGGTCAGATGTAAGGGCTGAGCCATTCTATCATGGTGAGAGGATTTAGTTCCTTCCATGTCAGATATGAGTGCTAAAGATCCAAAGCCATTCTGACGAGTAGTTCAGATGTAAGGGCTGAGCCATTCTATCATGGCTGAGAGGATTTGGTTCCTTCCATGTCAGATATGAGTGCTGACTTCCATTCTGGGAATGGAGGCACCTGGTCAGTTACCAGGAACACTTAGTCAGGGACTGAGAGAGCCATTCTGACGAGCAGGTCAGATGTAAGGGCTAAGCCATTCTGTTCATGGCTAAAGGATTAAGTTCCTTCCATTACAGATGTGAGTGCTGGCCATTCTATCAAGTAGGACAGATGTAAGGGCAACTGCCACTCTCAGGGAGAGTGGAGGCACCTGGTCCATTACCAGGTAGCTCAGTCAGGGACTGGGGGCCATTCTGACGAGGGTGTAGGATTAAGTTCCTACCAGGTCATATGTGAGTGCACAAATCTCTCATCATTGTGGTAGGAGGGGCTCTAGCCTGGATGAGAGTCATTCATCATTGTGGTAGGATGTGTTCCGGCTTGGGTGAATGTGTGAAAATATTTCATGATTGTGGTAGGAGGGGCTCTGGCCTGGGTGAAAGTCATTCATCATTGTGGTAGGATGTGTTTCGGCTTGGGTGAATGTGCCATTCTGACGAGTAGGTCAGATATAAGTGCAGAGCCATTTCACAGATGTTAGTGATGTGATGTCCTATCATGCTGGTGAATGTGAGTGCTGGGCCTTTCTGATGTGATTGTAGTTTACTACATGATCAGATGTAAGTTCTGGGCATGCCTTTCTGACGAGCAAGTCAGATGTAAGTGCTGGCCGAAGACCTACCTGGTGGCTAGGCCTACAACTAGGGCTGGCTCTATAGAACTTCCTATGACAAGATAGTACACAGATGATGATGACCAGAGGAGATCCAGATCGAGCTATGATCCAGATCCAGTTATGATGACTCCGGGAGATCTAGATCGAGTGATGATACAGATCCAGCAGTGATGATCCATATTAAGAGATGATCCAGATCCAGATCCAGATCGAGTGATGATCCAGATCGAGTCCAGTGATGATTATCCAGATCGAGTGATGATCGAGATCCTGTGGTGATGTTCCATGATGATCCAGATCAAGTGATGATCCATATCCAGTTCTATGACGATCCATATCAAGAGATGATCCAGATCCAGATGACTTGAAGATGAAGATGACTTGAAGACGAAGATGAATTGAAGACGAAGATGTTCCAGTTGATACAGAGAAGAATACGAGTGCTGAAAATCATGTCAAAAGAATACCTTCCTAGTTAAGAGGGAGTGTTGATGTATATGTAACTTTAGAATGTATTCTTCTATGTATCTTATGTATTGTAACTCGATGTTTATTCCGGGATGTTTCTATTATGTATTTGAGTCATGTGATCATGCCTCGATGTTCTGATCGGGAAGATTAATAATGTAAACAAGTCATATCAATTCATTAGGTAAGTCCCCACAGTGTCGGGGCACTTGAGTTATTATACACTAATTAAGGTGTAGGCTCGAGTAGTAATTGTTAGGTTGAGCCTACGTGTGAAAATGCAATTCAAGTGAACGGATGAATATAAATAGAGAGTGAGAGTCTCTCTATTTATCACTTGTGAAATACATCACTTGCTCTCTCAAGTGTGGCGCACTAGTAGAGAAGGAAATATACTGGGACAAGAAGACTACTGCTGTTGGAGTGCATCTTTCTGTTTTCGGGTTTTACATCTTCTGGTGATACTATCTTAGAGGAAGTTGCGGGGTTTTCTCCATTTATGGTTTCCCCAATCAAAAATATTTGTGTCTCTTGTCTCTTGTGATGTGATTATGTTATTGTTGTGCTTGTTATTCTCTCAGTGAAAAGATCCTAACATAATTCTAGCTTAAATGTTGAAAAACTAACAAAGCCCTGGACAGGAGAAGAACCAAATGGCTAGTAAAATTTGTTGACAAGAAGTAAATGTTCCAAGGAATGGTTTAAAAATGAAATATGTCCCTCTCAAATATACAAAACTTTGATTAAGATTGTCCTTGGGAGAATTCTAAATCATTACAGGGTTGACATTTCATGTGAATGTATGCAGGTAGTGATACATTGGGTGGAAGATATACTTGTAGATATTCCTTATCTACTGGATAAGAAACTCCACTCTTCCTTGCAAGAGAGCCAATTAAGGAAGGTTAAATTTATTTTCTCAAGCACACTTCAAAAATTTATTGATTTATGTCAACCCCATGCTACTGAAACAGAGATTGGTGATATGAACCATTATGGAAAAATATCTTTGCCAAAACTACCTATTCATAAAACATACGTTAAGAAACGTAAAAGCATGGAACATAATGAGGAATTGCCAGTAAAGTCTCCTCAGTAGAGAAAGGAATTAGTACAATATCCTCCAGGGGCACCATGGGGAATTATCATTACACCCTGCTGAACAGAACGAGGAATCACCAGTACAAATTCCTGAGCACCACGGTGAATTACAAGTACAGTATCCTCATTTGGTCACAAATGATGAAATTTGTGCTACCATGAATTTGAAAGAGTTTAAGGGGCATGTAGATAGATGTCACTAGGAGGAGGTGACAGGCACTGAAATGGGATAAACTACTACTCACTTTTCCATTCCTCAAGACATTCTTGATAGAATTCCTCCTAAACGGTTGGCAATTGAGTATGATTGTTCTTCCAAATCTAAATCAGGGGCTTCCGCTATGAATTTAGACATTGCATCATATAAGTTTGATAGTAGGTACACGTTCATCCTATATGATAAAATGGATCATTTCAAGGAACAAGCTTCCTATATATGCAATTGGGCGGAAGAGTTCTGAGAAAATATGATAATATTTTACAACGTCTAAAACAGATAGCAAAATTGCATAAGATAGTTGTGGATAATAATTTCAGAGCAGAAAGAATTATAAAAGAGAAATAAGAAATGGTTAGATTGTTATCCAAAGAAGTAGATAAACACACTGATGTTGCTCAAAAGGCAGTTCAGTCCATGAGGGTTGCATATGAAGAGGCTTTGGAAAAAGATAATGCTAAAGAGAGTGAACTCAAAGAAGAGTTGAAAGAAAGAAAAGCTATTCTCAATGTACCACTAGTGAGGATAGAAATGGTTCATTTACAGGTAATAAAGAAGAAAATTAAAGAATATGAACACGTAGTACAAGAATATCAATTGAAGTTGAAAGAGTGGGAGGGAAGCCATTGAAAAAAAATTGGAGAATTAGAATCAATAATTTCTGATTTGAGAAAAAAAATTTCTAGGAAAGTTGATAACCCAAAAGGAATAAGGTTAGCAAGGATTTCTCAAAATTTAAAACTTAAAAAAAAAAGTAGAGGAAAAAAAATTCTGGTGAAGAATGTGGTGAGGGTGAAGGTAAGGGTACCAAAGGAGACGATGGTAAGCGTAAGGGAAGAAGGAAAAATACACCTAGAGGTAAAATGTCCTTACAATAGTGAGAGAGCACCTAGAAAGACAAGAGAAGATGCTACAATAAATCTTCTCAGCGAGCCTTGCACTAGGTGATTTGTATGGCTCATCACCGTTACATAAATAAATTAAAGAGAAGATGGTCGGGAAAGATGAAAAAATAAGGGAGCTGGAATAAAAAATATTAGAAGGTAGAAAAGTTCAGAATTTGGGATGTGACATGGAAATTCAAACACTTAAATCCAGAATTGCTGATTTGGAGAAGGGATTAAAAGGGCCAGCTACTGCGATGAGTGCAATTTTTGTCCTTCCCAACGAGACAAAGTTGAGGGAAAAAGAGTAGGAGAAAGGAATACACAATCTAAAACATGAATTGACTAAAGTTAAAAACCATTTGAAACATACCAAAGACAAATTGGAGGTCAAGGAAGAACAGGAATCAACGAGTATAAGAAAAATGTGGAAATGTTGAACAAACTGATGGAGGAAAAAAAATATTTTTCTTGAAAATTTAAAAAAAGTTTCACAGAGAGTTAAAGAGCTTGAAAAGAAATCATAAAAATTTCCTCATTCAACTCCAGTACAATTACAGTCTTCTACGAAAGGCAAGAGAGATAATTCATATTTGTCTTCTGCTCAAGAGGATGGATTGCAACCATCTCTAAAACATCCTAGACATGTATAAATCAATGTATATATGTATTTATCGACAGTTAATGAAAAAAAATATTTGTATGATGGAGTTTTGTATTTATTGGCATATAAGATATCATTATAGGGAATTCATCTTAGAATCCAATGTTTTCAGTGATCGATACGAGATTGCTTGTAGGTTGTGAAAGAAAGCATCTACCTCTTCGAAATAAATTAAATTTATGTATGTTAATTAAATAATAAACTCTGTTTTGTTTATGTCTCTTATTTATTTCATCTTTTCTTAATTAACTGGATGAGCAATCTCTATTTAAATCTCTGGCTTGTGCAGGCATCTGAAAAAAAAATTTAGTATATATTTTTGAGCTATGTGCAGGAAAACTCATACGTTGTGTGAACATGATTTTTTTTCAACATGGAAGGTTAATTTTTCACTGATGTGACCTCCATAGGGAAAACCAAAACCATGACTGGATAAACACTTCAAAAAGGAAAAAATACATGTAATTTGATGAATTAATTGACACACACACATCATCTGGTGGGCATTTGAAAATAGCATTTTAAACTATAGATTTACCAATTGGAAAAAATTATAAAACCCTATGTCAACATGACGGATTTTTAATTTCACCAACTCCTTAACCAATGATACCAGATGATGTAGTACATCCCATTCATCACAACCAAACTGATTCCCCCTTCATATTCATATTCTTCTGAGTCGGGCGGGCATTTTACTGGTCTGGAGAAAAACAAGCCAGAGGGCATATTTGGCATACTACTAACTTTATATTCAGAAAGTTTTTGGACAAAATAATGATGTGGTTAGATGCACCAATCCACACTCTAGAGACCCATACCCTCAAAACAATTTAATCCATCAACTACTGGAAATGGTGGGCATTTTACTGAGGTCACTTACGCATTTTTACCAGAATTATTATCAAACCCCTGGTCAATGTGATGAGATTTTTATTTTCATCCAATTTGAGGTGTGAGACACCCAATCAGTAGAGGCCAACATGGTGATTCCATCATGACCACTTTCATCCTCTGAATCTTCTTTATCTCTCCTCGATGGGAATTTTCTTCTTCTAATGAATTATTGTGGACATTTTCATAATGCAGCTGCTTTAGGGAAGTTTTTCATCACTTATTCAAATTCCCAAAATTATCATACTCTTACAAACCACTATCATAATGTAACAAAGACATCATGAGACATTAGGACACCAGCATGTGTCTTTCTAACCTTATCACATCATGAGACTCATATTTTTGTCATATGTCCATCACTAAGCAAACTGAAGGTGTGGCTAGATAGCCAGTCCATTGGGAAACAAGACCATGTCACCCTTAGAATTTATTGAGACAACCTGAGCCTCTGGAGGGAATATCAAAATAACTTCTTAACTTCTTTTGAGAATCAAAACATATTTCTTCCTATTTTGGCAAACTCCTATTTCACATGTGTTAACGCCCTATGGAGACCTGAAGTCATGAGCAGATCAAAAACTTACCAAAGAATGGATCCATTACATTTGATGAATTTAGTTGAACAAATACAGCCCTTGGCAGTCATTTCCAACTGACCTCTCAGACTCTTGTTCTTATCACTTAGTAAATTTTTTCATACTTTTGAATATGCAAAAAAGTATTTCTTCTATTTTGGAAGATTGTTATTTTCCTCATGTGGTGACCATAACCAAAAATAAGAGCATGAAAAGATAGCCACTTCATCAAATAACAACCCCATACCCTCAGATAAATTTATCATCATCAATACAATCTCTAGTAGTAATTTTCACGAAGCCACTTAGGCAGTTTTGCCAGTACTAGAATAGTGCAAATACGGCTGGGAGGCACTTTTGGCAGGTTGACATCTTCCTCATTAGAGACTCTCTAGTGAGGCAAGTGAGATGGTTTTATGCTCCATACAACACTGTAAAGACTCACATTTTCACATCATCCTATGAGGCATGGTAGGCATTTCCTTAAGGCCACTTGCAAAGATTTAACACCAATTCCATACTTGGACAAATTTCTCAATTTGGTCTAATCTGCCTAAAACACCCTTCTGGCAAGTCCATAACTTTTTCCTCATCCACATCCAAAAAAATCTGAATACATGGTCAAGTAGTCTGAAGACCAATCTCGAATACCCCCATGTGTTGCGAGCATTTAATCTAACCCATAATTTAGGGCGAGCATCTTTCTGAGGCTACTTTGACATTTTTGCATCCATTAGTGAAACACCCTATTTTGGTAGGCCTATATCTTTCTCCTAAAAAAAAATTAAAGCAAAATAAAATCATGAATATGTATCTAAACCAACTAGCCATAGGGCGGTACCATGGTGTGGGAATTATTCTCAAACCATGAATCATGGCAAGAATTCTCTTAAGGCTGCAGGGAACAATTTTGACTAAGGCTACTTGGACCAATTCTTCCTTAAATATATAATGTAGTTTGGTGAGGCAAGTGAGATGGTTGTATGCTCCATAGAACACTCTAGAGACTCACATTCTCAATACATTTTTCACATCATCCTATGAGGCGTGGCGGGAATTTCCTTAAGGCCACTTGGGCAGATTTAACACCAATTCCATACTTAAACAAATTTCTCAATTTGGTCTAATCCGCCTAAAACACCTTTTTGGTAGGTCCATAATAGTTTCTTCATCCACTTCCAAGACAATATGAATACATGGTCAGGTATGCCAAATACCAATCTACAAGACCCTCATGTGATGCAGGCATTTACTCTAACCCATAATTTAGGGCGGGCATCTTTCTGGGGCTACTTAGCCATTTTTGCATCCACTGGTGAAACACCCTATTTTGGTAGGCTTGTATCTTTCTCCTCAAGAAAAATTAAAAAAAACTCAAATCATGAATAGTTATCCAAACTAGCTATCCATAGGACGGTACCTTGGTGCAGAAATTCTTCTCAAACCATGAATTGTGGCAGGCATTCTCTTAAGGCTGTTGGGACCAATTTTGACTAAGGTTGTTGGGACCAATTCTTTCTTAAATATATGTTGTAGTTTCATGAGGAAAGTGGGATGGTTGTATGCTCCATACAACACTCTAGAGACTCACATTCTCAATACATTTTTTTCATCATCATATGAGGCATGGATGGCATTTCCTTAACACAGCATGGGCAGATTTAACACCAATTCCATACTTCGACAAATTTCTCAATTTGGTCTAATCTACCTAAAACACCATTTTGGTAGGTCCATAACTGTTTCTTCATTCACTTCCAATACAATCTGAAGACATAGTCAGGTAAGTCGAATATCAATCTACAAGACCCCCATGTGCTGTGGGCATTTACTCTAACCCATAATTTAGGGCGGGCATCTTTCTGAGGCTACTTAGCCATTTTTATCTTTATCCTCAAGAAAAATAAAAGCAAACTCAAATCATGAGTAGGTATCCAAACCAACTAGCCATAGTATGGTACCATGGTGCAGGAATTCTTCTCAAACCATGAATTGTGGTGAGCATTCTCTTAAGGCTGCTATGACCCATTTTGACTAAGGCTGTTGGGACCAATTCTTCCTTAAATATATGTTGTAGTTTGGTGAGGCAAGTGAGATGGTTATATGTTCCATACAACACTCCAGAGACTCACATTCTCAATACATTTTTCACATCATCCTATGAGGCATGGGGCCATTTCTGTAAGGCCACTTGGGTCGATTTAACTCCAATTCCATACTTAGAAAAATTTCTCAATTTGGTCTAATCTGCCTAAAACACCCTTTTGGTAGGTCCATAACTGTTTCTTCATCCACTTCCAAGACAATTTGAAGACATGGTAAAGTATGCCAAAAACCAATGTACAAGACCCCCATGTGCTACAGGAATTTACTCTAACCCATAATTTAGGGCGGGCATCTTTCTAAGGCTACATAGTCATTTTTGCATCCACCGGTGAAACATTCTGTTTTTGCAGGCCTATATCTTTCTCCTCAAGAAAAATTAAAGAAAAATCATGAATATGTATCCAAACCAACTAGCCATAGGATGGTACCATGGTGCGGGCATTATTCTCAAACCATGAATTGTGGCGGGCATTCTCTTACGGCTGCTAGGACCAATTTTGACTAAGGTTGTTGGGACCAACTNGTAGTTTGGTGAGGCAAGTGACATGGTTGTATGCTCCATACAACACTCTAGAGACTCACATTCTCAATACATTTTTCACATCATCCTATGAGGCATGGAGGCCATTTCCTTAAGGCCACTTGGGAAGATTTAACACCAATTCCATACTTAGAAAAATTTCTCAATTTTGTCTAATATTCCTTAAACACCCTTTTGGCAGGTCCATAATTGTTTCTTCATCCACTTCCAATACAATATGAAGACATGATCAGGTAGGCCGAAGACCAATCTACAAGACCCCCATGTGCTGCGGGCATTTACCCTAACCCATAATTTAAGGCAGGCATCTTTCTGAGGTTACTTACCCATTTTTACATCCACTGGTGAAAAACCATGTTTTTGTAGGCTTGTATCTTTCTCCTCAAGAAATATTAAAGCAAACTCAAATCATGAATAGGTACCCAAACCAGCTAGCTATAGGATGGTACCATGGTGTGGGAATTCTTCTCAAACCATGAATTGTGGCGAGCATTCTCTTAAGGCTGCTGGGACCAATTCTCTTAAGGCTGATAGGACAAATTTTGACCACTTTTCTAAAACATTTCCTCATGGAAAGGTGATTTTGTATAGTTGGGTGGTATCATTTTTTTTTTCATGGAAACCTTGGTTATTTCAGCATGGCAACTCGAGGTAAACTCTATTGTTCTAGTTTTTCTTCAAGAGTTTTTTACCTTGGATATTTTAGGGTTTGGTATAACTTGGGAATTTGCAGCTATGGTTGTTACTGGAGTGACATTATATTCTTTTTCATGGGGTGTTGTCTATGCTATATTGCTTCCACAACTACAGTTGGCTCAAGTAAGTGATTTTATTTTCCTTGTGACAATTGTAAATTGTAATGTGTAACTGTGATCCAGGAAAAGCTTGGATCCACTCTTCTATCTACTGTCTAGGCACATAGCTGCAACTTCCTTCTATTCCTAGTGGTCTGCGCACATAGCTACAAGGTCTGTGGCTCAACAACCTCCTAGTGCTACTAGATTCCTCTCTAAATATTCTTCTTTGCTAACTCTAACTCAAAATACAACAAAAATGGTGTCCTTAGCTCTAAACAACCAATGAAGTGATCAAAAGAAAAAAAAAATGACCAACCAATAACCAACCCTTATACAGAACGGGTTCTTCTTATTTATAACTTTTATCAGACCATGCAGGGTCGAATACATAATGCTCATTAGTTACAGGCTGTGATCAGCCACCGGAACAGGCTACAATTGACTAACACAAGTCACTATCAGCCTGAATTACATATATTCTTCCATACGTGTGTTTTCACATGCTTATGTCTCCTTTAGTGGCCATAATATTCACTTGTCACTTTTCATCCATTATCTCTTGTACACCTATACGCTTTCCTTTCCTCCGTTGCATCACTACCCATTCCATCTGCGCTAGTCCCTTTGCTTCCTTCGCGACCCTCCTTACTTCCTGTCGGGCATGTGGCATATATTCTTTTTCTTGTGTGCAAACTTATTTCATGTGCTCCTTTCCTATCCCAACAGGCCCCCAACACTCACATATGGCTCGTCCCGAGCCACTAAGCAAAAATGGACTTGCCCTCAAAAAATTTAGTCGCAAAACTTACTGCTTTCCTTGAAAACTTTTATGCTTCTATCGTTGACTGCACCGCAAGAAAAACCTTGTCCTGAAATGCTTTCTCCATCCTTGCACCCCTGCATCTTCATCTGATACCTCTTCTTCCTGCACGGATAATTTCTCTACTCGATCGAAACTGATGTGTTCCAATAGACCTATTCCTACTGACATTCCAATTGTCTCAAGATTTTCCTTCATCAATTGAATAACAATGGTGATGCGCACTGCTTTTGACTGACATACTTCAAATTCTACTTCTCTAGCTCACTCTCTATCTTGAACAACCAAGACCTCCTGTTGTAGTCGCTTGATTTCAGTCATCTTGGATACTTTCTGTTGGAAGGACAGATTCTTCATGTCTTCTTTCTCTGCGACAATTTTCTCTTAAGTTGCACGCCTGTATCCTCCATGAGAACTTCCCATATGGTGGATACATCTTCTAGTGCCTTAGTGCATGATGTTTCTCCTTGTTTTATTTTTCCAGTAGCCTCAAATGCTGCTTTTGTTCTCTCTTCGATCTCCTCAAGTGGTTTTCTCAGCATCTGTTTGGATTGCAGATATTCTACATGCTTTTGAAGATCTTGGGTGATCTTTGCTATATGGGTTACCTTAGCCGGGGATTCCTCATCTTCTTGGCCTGCTTCAGGTGGGAATTTTTCAATGGCACTCTTGATGGTCTCCGCTAGTGTGAGGCAGTTGTGCTTGAGCGCCAGTATTTCTTGTTCCTTCTCAGCAAGAAGGTTAGCATGCCCCCGGAGTTCCTTTTCTTTTTCCTTCAGTAGGGCCTTACACACCTTTGCCTTATTTTGTTGTTTTGTTTCCTGATAGGAAACAACATTCTCTCTTAACTGTATCTCTGATGCAGTTTCCTTCTAAATTTCATAGACTTCTCTCAAGTCTAGATTAGAGAAGTAAATCTGTAGAGTACTATTATCATTAGCTTCACTTGTCTCTGATTTGGTTTCCAGTGCACACCCCAAAATATTTACTTTGATCGGAGGCACTAATACTAGTGTGGTTAATGGAAGTTTGGGACCGACTCCATATTTCTCATCCTCAATAGTGGCTTTGACCTTGTTGATAGCTTCTATCAATTTGTTGAGATGGTCCCCAACTTGCTCAGCTATATTTTCATGATCCGTCTTCAGGATGGAAATGATGTCTTGTGCGACTTTAGCAATAACTGTTGTGAGATCCTCCACATCATCTTCTGTCATTGTGTTTTTTTTCGATGCTTTGTCAGATTTTTTCTTCTTGCGATGTGGCTGGCCTTCTTGTTGCCTTATTTTCATCTGGGTCTACACATGCTCTAGACATGGTGTGTGCTCCGAATCACTTTGATATTTTCTATGCCTATCGGTGTTGTCTTGTTCTTCCTCATCCTATGACTGGTTATCTTGTTTTTCACCTTCGTCATTACCTTCATAGCGAACTTGGTGAAGTGGTGGGTCCTCTCCATCTTGTCCTTCGAGCAGAAAATATACCAGTGGGTTGTGCCATTCTTCTAGCCATATATGGATGATTGCATCCACGTCCTCATCTGTCACCATGAATCCCACATGGTGCACTTGTTTGGACGATTCCCTTTTGGGCTCTAAAATTAGATTATGCGCTCTATCCTAAAAGTTAATAAATGTTGCGTACCTATGTACCATCGCAGCACAGATTCGGTGGAACCAACGAACAACATCATGTAATGCCTCTGCAAGCAAAAAGAAATAGATTTTTTTTTCCTTCCACTGGGTCAGGTCTTTTTTTGTCATCCCACAAGTTTTGGTACATTGCACTATGGAAAGGTAGTGGAACATACATCTGCACATAGTCCAATGATTTGGCCCACATAGTGAACGAGATTAAAATAAGAAGACATGAATAATGGAAATTGTAGGTGGGATCCTGTTGGGCCTATGTCACATCATCTATGAGCTTGTTCTATGGGTACTATGACCAATTTATTGGGCCTCATCTTGTGTAGAAACTTATAGGATAATATCCTCATAGCAAACTGCTCACTTGTGTTCTCGATTGGGCCGATAAGGAAGCCCCTCTTTATGCATCGCAAGTTGTACTTATGCTTGATCCAGGTGGCGTCTTTTCTGCCAAAGTATGATGCAAGGTTGTCTCCTTCATTTGGGAGGCCTGTTATGTTTGAAATCAGCTCACCGTCAACTGGGTATGGTCGATCAAGCCATAAGAATCCTTTGTGAAAGCATACTAACAGCTACTTCACATACGTGTTGACTTGCAAACTGTGGCCGAAATAGGGCATAAACAGTAGGTTAATTAAACCTATGTGGGAAACTCCCTCATTCCACTCCATCGACCTGAGCACTTTTGCTCCACTTGGGTCAAAATGGCTTGGGACCATGGAGTCCACTACCTTTAATCCGTCCTACAGCAGAGTGTCAAATTCCTCAAACTTCAACTTAGACAACTTGGGCATGGTTTCCATTAGCAGGGGTATGTTATTAGGAATCCACAATGCTACCATAGATGTATTCACCTTCCTTGGGAGGTCCGCCTTTGGCACATAGACTCTCCTTGGCCAAATGTAATACAGGAAATTCTCATCTTCTTCCTCTGCATCCGTCCATCTATGTAGTGGAGAGTCTTCTTCCATGGAGTCATCCTCCTCCTATTCCTCTTCTAATGTTGCTTTACCCAGAGTATCTGCAGGAGCAGTAGTCTTTCATTTATGCCTCTGCAGTAGTCCTAATGATACTGCAATTGGTTCCTCGACGGGATGTCTCGCCTCCATGAGAGGTGTTGCAGATGCAGGAGTAGATGGGGGTCTCTGAGTTGGGTTTAGCACAATGCGAAAACTAGGGGTTAGAATGGTAGTGTGACCGGCCCCTTTTGTAGGTTTATTTTTCATTCTTTCCATTAGATCAGTCTCTGATTGTTATTGAAATTGTTGCTTATTAGGGGATGTAATCTCTTCCTCGTTTGGGAAACCAGATATAATATTTGTGTCTAATGGTTCACTGTCGGTAGGGATTTCAATGACCATGGGCGTCGAATTTCTTCAATAGGGATGACAGGGTTCATCTCTTCAATCGCTCGGCTTTGGTTCTCTCTAACTGGTTATGTGGTTGTTAAAGAGTGCTTGTTCGTGAAGCCTTGTACTTATACCTGCCACCACATCATGTAGCTGTCATGCAAAAGAGAGATCAATGTATAATTCATCACATGGGTTTCTTGGCTACCACATCCATTCATTAAGTCGTTAACTTGAATGCTGCACTATTTCTATCAGAACAGTTATGGTGGATTTGTTGGATGTGACCTTACTACATGTCATCATTCTCCTCATATCTCATCGAATTAATGACACTTAGCTGTCACAACCACCTCAATATTCACCAGATTATCGCACTTTAATGTCATTCAACCTGTCATTTTTTCTTTTTGTAGCACTTTCCACCTTTTTGCTGCACTTTTTTATTTTTCGTGCACTTTGCTGCCCTTCTATGCGCTTTGGACTTGCTCTGTCATGGACGTGTGACAAAGAAATGTTTACATCTTTGAGACCTTCCTCTCTTTTTTTGTCATTGCGTGGTGCGATTCTAACCCGGGATGTTATGACCGTCATAGTATGGTTTTAGGCGGCTGTCATTCACCATTCCCATGACATAGGTACCATCTAACTTATGTAGTTTTACTGCACCCACATCAGTGATGTGTTCGACCAAATATGTTCCTAGCCAATGTGTCCTTAAATTTCCTAGGTGTTTGAAAAATTTACTGTCATATAGCAACACAATTCCTCCGAATTCGAATGGTTTAGCCCTGATATGGCGATCATGCCATGCTTTTTGTCACTGCTTCTCAACTGTCTGATGGAATCCTACAGCAAAGCGTTCTTCCTCCATTTGTACGAGCCATGTCAGCCTCTACTCGACAGCATCTCCATCATCCATGTCTGTTAGTGTAGCAATTCTTAGACTTGAAATAATGTAATCTATTGGTACAATAGCTTCTTATCCATATACTAGTCTGAATGGGGTGTTCCCTATTAGTCGCTTGCAGGTTGTGCGATATGCCCATAGCACAGCTGATATTTTCTTATCCCAGTCATCTCAGGACACGTTGCATACCTTAGTCAATGCATTTTCCAAAATCTTGTTGAAAGCTTCGACCATTCCATTGGCCTGAGGATAGTAGGGAGTCGTCTTCTTAAGCAGGATCTAAAATTCTGCAGTGTGCTCAGCAATTAATTTGTGAATAAAAATGAGTACCTTGGTCACTTAGTAGTATCTCTAGACAACCAAATCGGGTGACTACATTTTCGAACAAAAACTTTGCTGTAGTCGTAGCTGTACAATCTTTAACAGGAACAGCTTTAGCCCATCTGTTCAAATAGTTTGTCACAGTGATTATGTAGTGTGCATCAGTTCTCTTCCCTAGGGGGCTAATTGGTCCAACAAAATCAACTTCCCACTTGTCAAATTATTGAACTTTTATTTTTGGCATAAGAGGCATCTCATCGCAGTGCAATGGTTTTCCTAACCTTTGGAAAATATCACAGCACTTACAGAATCTTTTAGTATCCATGTGTATGGTTCGCCACCATAATCCTTCCTGCAATATCTTGTGCAATGTTGCTTTCCCTGCATAGTGTCCTCCTGCAACACCATCATGTGCTTCACTAATAACGAAAGGTAATTCATAGTCAAAGGCACAATGACGCAGTATCTCATCTGCACCGAGCTTATATAGATGTCCGACAATCAATGTATAATCAACAGCTCTGACAACCAAGTGTTTCTTTTGGTTAGTTGACATTCCTTCGGGTGCATATCCTGTACTCAAAAAGTGAATAATGGGTTTGAACCCATGGTTCTAGTCATCCATCATGTGGATCTCAAATAGTTGCATGTCGAGCAAGTTATCTTTCAAGATGGTTGGCTCTTCACTACTCTCTATCGTTGATAGGTGGTATGTTCCAACATTCTGTCGAACAGGTTTACTAATGACCTCAAAATCAAAATCTTGAAAAAAGAGAAGCCATCTACATATCTCCCCCCCAAGACTAGCTTTTTTACTAGGTATTTCAACATTGAATGGTTAGTGTACATCTAAAAATGTCCACCCAGCAAATAGTGTTGGAATTTTTGAAGCACATAGACCATGGCAAGGCCTTCTCTTTCTGTCGTCATGTAGTTATTTTTTGTTGTTGATAGTTTCATTCTTGTGAAAGCAATAGGATGGTCAAGAGTACCCTCTCCTAGTTGCATCAGGACTATGACAAGTTCGAGAGACGATGAGTTGACATGCACATGGAATTCCTTCTTCCCGTCCAGGAATACAAGTATAGGCACACTGGCCATTGCAGTCTTCAATTTATCTAGGATTTCCTAGAACTCTTTTGTCCACTGGAACTTTGTGTATTTCTTCAATAGTTTCTCCATAGGCACCGTGATCACTGCATATTTTCTTATGAGCTTCCGGTAGTATCCTGTATGTCCGAGAACTGATCTGAGTTGCGTGATCGATGTAGGCAGTGGTAAGTCCAAGATAATCGTAATCTTTGTTGGGTCAACCAAAATACTGTTGCGACATTTGACGTGACCCAACAACATGCCAAATGGCATGCATAAAATACATTTCTTATAATTAATCACAATCTGATATTGGTGACAATGGTCTAGCATAATTCGAAGACTTTCAATAGGGTCTATTACTAGACCAAACACAGTCCAATCATCAAAGTATACCTCAAGAAATTTATGAATAAAATATTAAAAAACAGAGACTACTATTCTAGAAAAAATAGATGGTGCATTCTTGAGTCCAAAGGGAATTATCGTATACTGGTAGCATCCCCATTGAGTGACGAAGGTTGTTTCATGGCGATCTTCCTTCGCGATTGTGACTCGATGATATCTCAAAAATCCATTAGTAAATGCATACATCTCTTTCCCTCCAATGCTTTCAAGTACTTCATATGTAAATGGTGTTGGGAATGGATCATGCAAGCATGTGTCGTTCAGCTTCCTCAAGTTGACACAGATGATGAATTCTCGTGTTGTCTTCTTATCTTGGATCACTATATGCTTGATCCACTCTGAATCCTCGACATGTTCAATAATCTTGGCATCGAGCATATGATCTAGTTCTTCTTTTACCCTTTCTTTATACTTGGGGTTCATCCTATATGGTCGCTTCTTACCAGGTTTAGCATCTGGTCGTAGGGGTATTTTCATCTCCCCTAAGTCTCCCACTATTCCCTTCATTTTTGAGGAGTTGGCAATGAATAGATCTTGATATTCATGCAATAAATTTGTGATTTTTGCAACTGTCTCTTCATTCCAATAATCTCCTATATTGGTGAAATTTGGGTTATCTGATGACCCAATTTTTACTTTCTTAATTTTTAACAGCTTAAGGAACTAGTCACTTGAAATACCACTTCCTTCTAATTTGTGTGTTCATTGTGATTCTAGTATGTTTATGTTAGTCGGATCATCATCTAGATCTCCAGCTAAGTTGTAGCATCGTTGAATGGTCATACTGCACTGGTGAGAGTTAGTCTCTTCGACAGGGATATCACTAAATATCTTCTCCTTTATTTCCTGAAGCGCAGCATCGGCTATAGGGTTCTCATCAGCAAATTCAAATGTATGCACAAACTTCTTAGTGATCCCTTCCCATTCTTGGGTTCCTTTTCGCAATTCAATAAATGCATACCAGGTTCTAGGTGTCATTTCCAATCTATGTATGAAATGATGGACCCACTCCTGCCGCGATTATTCTGCAAATACCATGTGACAATGATTAATATGTTCCATTGGGTTTTCTAACCCTGAATACTTATGTTTTATGAGAGTGACTTCATCTTCGAACCTGACTTCCATCGATCTTCTCCACTGTGGTGAGTTTGTTATATACTTCTTATGCACACCCCACCATCTAGCGAGCGTAGATTTTAGTGCATGATCTAGTGTGGACAAGCGCCGTGACTCCATTACAAGTCCTTCAAACTCATTTAAGAAGGTCTCAAGGTTAGGTAAACCCTCATAGGTGGGTAGCTCACACAGCTCATTCTCCACCTGTTGCACAGACCTGTTAAATCTTGTGCACCTCCTCATAGAGAATTCATGTAGTCTATTTTTCCAATTCTCCAGAGCTTCCCCTGAGTCAGATATGCAGGAACTAGCACTCTTCCAGCTCTGGTTTCCATCTATTGTCGGATTGATGTAGTCTTCTTGTAATGTAGTAACATTGTAGACTTGGTCGAGGTAGTCAGCATATCCATCATTATATACAGGCTCGACGTATCTCTATCCTTCTAATGGATCAATGGGTGACACCACTATTATCGCATTATCTTCAAATGAGAGGATCATTTTCTTGAAGTTTATAATAGTTTGGTTAACTATATCCCAATCTATGCCCAATAATGCGGGATATGGATTTGTGTCATCAATAATATTAATGACTTCAAAGTTCACAAATGTGTTTAATCCTTCAATTTCGACAAGGACCTCACTCAACCGACCAATGGGTAGGAGGTTTCCCTGATTCGCAAGTGGAAACTAGAAAGGGGACCAGTCTAAGTGTGGCTTGCCTATACTTTCCCAGGTTTGTCATGTCAAAATATTGACATCAGAACCCAGGTCTAAGATGATGTAATCCATGTCGTAGCCACCTATCTATTTATTCATTCTTAACTCATGACTAGTTTTAAACTTCTTCCTCACTTGGTTAACTTTATTTTTATGTCGTGGCTCTATGGGTACCTCTTCTATCATTTCTTGTAGTTCTGCAATAACATCTTTATCTTGTATTAGTGTTAGACAACTTGACAAGAAATTTTTAATCTTATTAACCTTTTGTGGCACATTCTTCTAAAATATGCATTGAAATCGTTTAGGCATCTCTTCTACTTATTATGACATCGATGGTTCTGCTCGATCCATAAACTCTGGTTGTACCTCCAAGAATACTTCCTTTTATTTCTAGAAGTCTAATGATACTTTATTTTGTGTCACAAGTCATACATGTGGTTGCAGTTGTTCTTGTGATTTATCCTGATCAGCTCCCGTTGCATCCCCTCCTCGTGTTACAACAACGACATTCCGATCTTGTGGTTCAGCCGCAATCATTTGAACATTCATGTTGGGATTTGGGTTTGTGTTCTATGTAGGGTTAGGTCCTGCGATAGTCCTTTATTATCACTTTGCGATCAACTGAGGACATTGCTCAACATTATGGTCCTATCCCTTACAGTGAACATGTCTTCTCTAGTTCTAAGCAATCTCTTGCATAGTGACCTGGTTGTCCACAGTTATAGCACATAACTTGGCCTCTTCCTCTAACAAATCCTCCTCCTCCACCTCTTCTTCTGAAGTTTCCACCACCCTTTCTCTGTGGATGTGGTTGTTGTGGTGGTTATTGGTTATGATGGTAGTGTGGCTAGTAGTGATTTTGTTGTGTGTATGGCTTCTTAGGAGCATACTAAGGTTGATACTTATTTTGTTACTGATTGGGTGGGAACTACATAGGCTGATGTGATGCTTGCATTGGTTCAGCCTGAGAGAGACCTTCATTTTTCATTAAGTATGTGTCGATAGTCTTTTCTTTCAAGAGTTCGTATGCTCTACAATATTTTTCTTCTTGTCCTACTGACTTACAAAATTTGAAAAAGAGGTTTGTCAGGGTACTTAAAACATTTTGCAAATATAAACACTCCTCATCGCAATGCCCTCTAGACTGGCATACATGACACCATGGTATCCAATGGCCATTTAATGGGTTTGGTGCACCTAACGTGATATAGTTCATGAAGGTTGGGCAGTTATCCTTAGTGTGCCCATATGTTCTACATTTTGTGCACCATAAATCTTCTTCTGCTTCCTTACCCTTCTTGATTTCTTGAAGCTATATTGTCATATTAGCCAACTGTGATTGAATATGTACCATTCCTATGACACCATCACCATTGAGAGAGGCCTTTAGCTTCATTTATAACTCCAATGCTTTTGTATGTGACTCAATATTTTGCTGCATTAATGTCCCTCAGATGTGTGGTAATAACACAGCAATAAACTTCTCTTTATGATGTACATCCTACATTTGGAAGCTTACCTTGGCCATCAAAGTTTTGAACTTCTGGTCAAAATCCCATACTGATTCTACCAGTGCTTGCTTTATCTCTTCAATCTCAGTAATGCACTGCGACTTAGAATTTGGTTTTCTAAACTTAGACATCATTGCAGCTCGGATCTCATCCAGAGTCTTTTGCAGTGTTTTGGTCAGTGCAGCACAGAACTTCATAAACCAATCTAGCGCACAACCCCTCAAATTTGTGATCATATATGCCTTATTTATGTCTGTGCTATGGATGAAATGAACCATCCAAAAAACTTTGTAGAGGAACAAATGCTTCTCTGGATCTTCTACTCCATTTCCATTGAATGTGGGTAGCTGAATATCCGCTCCAGCCATTGAGTTGTTGTCAGGGTTGTCTGGTAATGGATTCAAACGAGGTATACTTTCCAGTGTATTAGCCATAGTACCAATGTTATCAGTATTAGTAGTCCTCTCCAAGGATGAGACTCTATGTCTCATCTCTAGTGATATTATTGGTGTGATGTAATTGTGTCCCGACCTTGAGTTGGAATATAATAAACCCACTCATAAAATAATTAAGCATTATTTGATTAATTTCCAACCCACTAGCTTAGATAGCTAGCATCCACTTGCACCTTAAGTGTCAACACTTTCCATCTATATCCCAGGAATGATTTATTTCTGATTATGGGTTGATCTTGATGACTTTATCGCCATCCAGAATTGGTAACTGTGCTTTACATTATATTCTGCTTTATTCTTCTTTATCTTCTTTATCCTACCTTTTTGTGGATAAGGTGAAGCTAGTCAACTAGAAAACTGGCATATTTTGTTTCCAACCCATCCTCCATTATTTTCTCTCCATATTCTAGGATTAGCAATTCTTTACTTCACTCATCATCACTCACACATGCTATTGCTAATTTGTGAGGTGCTTGGTAGATTGTGAAAGTTCTTTAGACAACTATGGGGTTTATCATAATTAGTAAGCCTGCTTTATGAGCTAGCTTGAGTTGTCTTCTAGCAAATACTTTGTCCTTTATAAAGATGTATTATCTATGTCATAATATCAATTATCATTTATTGATCATTCATTAATGTTTGTTCATTAATTCTTCTTCTTCTCTCCTTATGCTAATTCTCTACAATTCTCTATGAGGTTAATTGTGTGACTCTATACTTAGCTTGTTTATGAAATTCCTTATGCCATCAAGGATTTAGAATTTCTACATGGTATCAGAGCTGAGGATATCAAAGTTATACATGGTATCAGAGCTGAGGATATCGAATCTATACATGATATCGGATCTTTGAGAGTTCATTAATTAATCCTCCTTTTTCATATTTGCAGGTTTATTTTGCAGGTTCAACTTCGAATGGATTCAAGAGTATTTGTTCATCTTCTTTCTCCATTCACAAGCTATTCAGATTGGAAATTGAATATGATTTCATATCTAAAGAAAGAAAGTCTCTATGAGATATCTATTGGAGCTGGTGAAGAGTCGTATGAAGAGATAAGTGACTAGTTGAATGACTGTGATAGAGCAATTGGAGCTATTTGCATAGCTATATCTCCAAGCATGCACTACCTTATTAATTCTGTTGATTACCGAAAGGATCTCTGGAAAACATTGGATAGAGTTTTGGGAAAGGACAATGATGATCCTTCTAGCTATGTGGAGAGTGCCTCTACCTCCTCAATGATTTATCTCTCTCAATATGTCTCAGCCTCTACAGTCTCTGATGAAGTTGATCATGAAGAATAATTTTCTCATACAATTCTTGTTGATACTACTCTCTTTTATTCGAATGCTTCTTCTTTAAATCAAGAACAAAATTTTGAAGAGCCATCTTTTTCTATGTCTCTTGAAGTAGAACATCTTGATTCATCTTCTTATGATGTTGCTGATGAAAAATAAGTGACTAATGGAGCTGCTATTTCTATTCATGATTCACTCACACATTCAATGTTCTCTATGTCTTCTATCATGGATTCTGAGATCCATATGCCATACCTCCCACACTTTGTGCATGACTCACTTCTTGATGGTGCGCAACCCAATGACTTCCATGATGTTTGCTTAGCCAATTAAAGTTATTTTAGTTTCTTACCACTTACCATACTTGATACCATGTGCTTTTGCAGCTCCTCCTTTATTATTGGCACTCACTCTCAGAGCCTCCTTGAATATTTCTAACATCACTATCTTTCCTCCTCTCATACTTCTACCATAGAGGATTCTTTACCAGTATATTCCCATGAGTCTATTGTTGTGCTTATTTGTGATCTCTTGGATTCTTTGGAAGCTATATCAACCCATGGATCCCATGCATTCACACTCTTTGATCCTATTCCTTCTTTATGTTACTACAAGATCACTTGCACGCATCCTCTCTGTGTAAATGAAGATGGAGGCATTATACATTCGCTTGGACAGTTATTTCACCTATCTGGAGCTCATTTCATCTCTGATGGTTTGAAGTTCAAGTCATCCCATCATCTTGGAGCTGATTACAAGTCTCAAAATCCTTTAGTATTGCCTTCACCTCATTGGATCTCAGTTTTTCTACATGGTCCCAGTTTTCATCCTGCAGTTGTCCTTAATCTAGGTGAGCATATTTATCTTCTTCCCAAGAATAAGATTCCTCCAGACATCAACATTTAGTTTGGAGTAGTAACAACACCAACAGTTCAACAATTTTTGGTATTTATTTTCATGTCCTTTCTTGAGGGAGTTTTTTCCCCTTGTGGTTTTGCCTCTTTCCTCATTTCTTTGGACAAGATAAATTGTAAAAGGGTGACCATAGCCTTGTTGATGGGCCCTATATTCACATATATTTCTAATTAGCTCAAGGATATCATCATAAATTCAAGATTAAAAGGGGGTGTTGGAATATAATAAAACCACTCATAAAATAATTAATCATTATTTGATTAATTTCCTACCTACTAGCTTCGATAGTTGGCATACACTTGCACCTTAGAGTCAACACTTTCCATTTATATCCCATGAATGATTTATTTCTAATTCTAGGTTGGTCTTGACCACTTTATGGCCATCCAAAATTGGTAACTGCACTTTACAGTAGATTCTTCTTTATCCTGCTTTATCTGCTTTATCAGCTTTTCTGTGGATAAGGTAAAGCTAGTCAACTAGGAAACTGACAGATTTTGTTTCCAACCCATCCTCCATTATTTTCTCTCCATATTCTAGGATTATAAATTCTTTCCTTAATTCATCATCACTCACACATGCTATTGCTAATTCGTGAGGTGCTTGGTAGATTGGGAAAGTGCTTTAGCCAACTATGGGGTTTATCATAATTAGTAAGCCTGCTTTGTGGGCTAGCTTGAGTTGTCTTCTAGAAACTCCTTTTTCATTTATAAGGATGTATTTCCTATGTAATAATATCAATTATCATTTATTGATAATTCATTAATGTGTTCATTAATTCTTCTTCTTCTCTCCTTATGCTAATTCTCTGCAATTCTCTGTGAGGTTAATTGTGTGACTAGATCCTTATATTTTTTATGAAATTATTTATGCCATTAAGGCTTTAGAATTTCTACACCTTGGTGTCTCAATAGATTATTTAGGGTCCTCTAGTTCTTCTGAAATTGGGCTTGACAGTTCCTGCATGACTAAGCACAACTGTATGTCAACGCGTGTGACATGAACTGGTTCCTAAACTCAACAACTGGCGCAACTGGTGTGACACAGCTGATTCCTTGAACTAATAGACCATTCACAACTTATATTTTAAATTCAGAAATTAACCACAACTTGCTTGCACAATTAATTTGTTAACAATTATTCATTCACTAGTTTAACAATATGGTACCATGCATTCAACAATAGCTCATCAGTATACAGTAAGAAAATATCAACCATTCACATCAACATATGCCGTATCAATCAACCATTTAAACACAAAGAATAACATGGAAACCCATCTGGGAAAAACCACCAAGGTGCTCTTCATCTGGCATGAGAAATGGATATAGCACCTTGTCATCTGTGACTTGCAGACTGGTCTTATGATATGTCTTTATGACTCAGACTTCTTACTGTCATGCTCTCTGGTTTATTCTTCAAGCTACCCCTACTGATCCACACAAAGCTTGGATCGACTCTTCCATCTATCGTCTACACACACAGCTGCAGATTCCTTCTATTCCTAGTTATCTACACACATAGCTACAAGATCCCTAGCTCAACAGCTTCCTACTACTACTAGATTCCTCTATGAATATTATTCTCTGCTAAATCTAACTCAAAATACATAAAAATGGTGTCCTCAGCTCTGGACAACCAATGAAATGATCAAAAGCAACAAAACAATGACCAACCAATAACAAACCCTTATACAGAAGGGTTTCTTCTTATTTATATCTTCTATCAGACCACACACAGTCAACTACATGCTGCTCATCAGTTACAGGTCATTATCAGCCGCCAAAACATTTTTTCATTGACTGACACAAGGCATTATCAGCTTGACTTACAAATATTCTTCCATACATGCGTTGTTGTACACTTACACCATCTTTAGCAGCCACGATCTTCACTTGTCACTTTTCAGCTGTTATCACCTGTATGCTTGTATGCTTTCCTTTCCTCCATCACATGCATCTCCATTCCATCTGCACTAGTCCCTTTGCTTCCTTCACAACCCTCCTTCCTTTTGGTCACGCGCGTGACGTAGATTCTTTTACTTGAGCGTGAACTTCTTCCTTGTGCTCCTTTCCTAGCCCAACACGGAGTAGAAGAAAGCATAATAAAATAGAGAGCATGAGAGAAATAAAGAATCTGAGCTGAAAAGACATATCTCAATACATTTTGCAGTCAGGTAACAAACTGCAAGGTGCCATATATTTCGCATGCCAAATGTAGAGCACCTTGGTGGTTTTTCTCGGTTGGGTTTCCATGTTACATCTTGTGTCGAATGAATGTTCTTGTTGAATGGTTGTGATTAGTTATTGGTTATATTACATTATTTATAACTATTGTTTAAATCGATGTCGCAATATTGATAAAAGTGGTTGAAAGAATGAATGAATAAAGCATCATCGAAGCATTGAGTATTATTTCATGTTCATTTACTATTAAGTTGTAATACAGTCGTGCCACTATCCTTTATTGTTAAGGAAGCATTTGCATCGCACAATTGCCCCAGTTGTTAATTTGTTAAGGGAAATTCTTTGTCACATGATTTGTTGTGTCGCATATTTGTGTCGCTGTCGAGTTAGTAAAAAGACTCCAACCTTCCAACTTTGTCGAGCTCCTTGATTGCACACCAGGGGAATGTAATCCCTTTCCAAGTGCAGAAACATGCTTCTGGAAGTTACACATTAAGATATATAGGGTGATAGTGCACCTGCCTCGTAGGTGTTTCTTACTGATATTGCTTCATCAGGTCGATTTATTTGGGTGTTTTGTTGGTATTGTGGGTTTGTTAAACCTGGCTCATGAGAGTGGGGAAATGTTAGTCAATAAATGGTTATGTTTCCAAGACAACAGAATTAGCAGAATAGTGCGTAGTAGGAGTGATGTTTAATTGGTCGCAGTATTTACTGAATTAGATAGTGGAACATGCAGAGCAAGAACAAGAAGAAAGTAAGACCAAATTCCAATACTCCTGGTTGCTAGTATTTATTTCTTTTTTACTATGCTCAGACCCACTAGATTGCCGACCCCTATATGTCCCGTATTCTATAGTGACGTGAAATATTAGAACCTATGGGAAGACAAGGAAGACAAGATCCAATAGAAGGAGAAAATCATAGAGTTTTTTCTGCATGCAAAGGTATTAAGAGACATTGTGCACCAACACAGATTGGAAGTTGCAACAGTCCAATGGTATGTTTTTTTCATAAAATTCCAAGCTAGTGTCCACAATATCATCCTGTAGCCACAATAGGACCCGGAGAAACAAGGGCAACTGACACATTTCATCATTAAGGACCACGATGTGGAAGAGGTCATCTAGGACAGGCCAAAAGAATGGCATCTCTTAGTCAACAAGGAGATGGATCAAGGGAATGGCCAAGGAAACAGACAAGAGAATGGCCAAGATAATGAACAAGGTAATGATGGGGGTGACGCGCAAGGAAACCAGTCACACGAGTTAGAAGACAGCAACAGTAATGAGGGATCTGATCAAGATGATTCAGAAGACACTCCCACTAGCGAGGATGTGGAGACTCAGAAGAAGTCCCAGAAACAGGTGCAAGACAAAGATCAGCCTTAGTCATAGCACAAGAAGCACAATGCTAATAAAACGATCAATACAATCAGCTTAGTTGAGGAAGACATGAGCTTGTTTGCTGACACAGTCAAAGAAGTGGCGAAGGCTAGATTTAAAGGTATAGGTAAACATTAGATGAAATTAACCAACAAACTCACCGGGCATGTCAATAAGCTCACTGATGCTATTAATGAAGTAAACAAAATAGTAGAAGCTAAGACACACGACGTTGATGTCGAAGATACATTAGCCATGCCACTACTTTTTTCACCACTCAAGATAGAATTCAAAGTGCAAGGAGTGGAAACAGGAACGCTAGAGTTTGATGATGTTATCCATGCGATGGGGACACTGTCGCAATATTTTTCCAAACTAGCATTGATCAAAGTATATTTTTTTCAGCATGTGGCCATGACTAGAATTTGAGTCAGAGAAAATGATCTTACTTATTAGAATAGCAAAGCAACAAGGAATACAAAAGAGCACAAGGTCCTTCTTAGGTAGAAGGAGCAAGAGATTCAAGCACAAGAACAAGGAAGACTTACTCTGGAACAATCCATAAGCTGCGTAGTCACAGAGTTCCCCATGGAAGAAGAGAAAGAGGAAGAAGATGAAACTGCCAAGGTATTGAGTCTATCCACGATTGTAGTTGACCTAAGGAAACAGGTCAAAGAACTTAAAGCACAGAAACAACCAAAAACACCTCCTGAGGTGATCAAAGATCACAGGAAAACAACATCTAAGGTTGCTAAGTGAATTAATCAAGGAAACAAACTTTGCAAGGAAGAAATCGACGTAGTATATGAGGCATGGGAATTTATTCTAGAAGATGAATCCCTGGAGAAAATAAAATAGGATGCATGCCAAACTAACTTAAAGATAACAACAGTTAAGGAAGACACGAAGAAGATGCCGATAAAGGAGAAGATTGCACAGGTACCCAATTTGAATCAACTGAAGCAGCAAGTCAAAACTCTCTGCGACCATGAGAAAAAAAGAAATGAAGAGGTTGCAGCACAACAGACAAAGGCTGAATGATTTACATGGATCCTTCAACCTGTACAATAAAATATTCATCTTATAACTCAGTGGCTGGAAGAAGAATCGTTGGAACATATCAGTTCCGACCATGTCAAACAATTGGAGAAGTAAGTAGAGGAAGTAGGGAAAGAGGTTTCCTAGGTAGAAGAAATTCTGAAAGAATTTCATGACAAGGTTGGTCCTATGGCACAACCAGTGCCAGAACCATGAAACCTACTTAGTGACTTGGGATGAGCCACATGTGAGTGTTGGGGACCTATTGGGCTAGGAAAGAGCACAACGAGAAAATAAGAAGGAAGAGGTAACAAAAGGAAAGGAAGCGCGGAAGAGAGAAGGCTACGACAAGGAGCAGTGCAATGAGGGAAAAGAGAATATGTGAGTAGGTAGAAGAGTAAAGGCTAGAAACAGATAGGTCAGGAATACTATAGGTGCTTGAGTTAGTGGAAGACTGAAGGATGGTTTCTGTGGTTCGTTGTGGCTTGTATAAATGTAATGAAAGATATTTATGCGGCTAGTTATCGCCTATACAAATGTAATGAAGGACATTTTTGTGGCTAGTTATGGCCTATGATAAATGTAATTAAAGACATTTATGTGGCTATTTATGACTGTAATAAATGTGTTGTACCCAATGGACCCTATGTAGTCTTGTAGATTCTATGTATAGGCAGAACCCATTTTTGTGTAAGGGTTACTGAAGCTAGGAAATAATTGAAGAAATCATATCGAAGTTTGATAGTAGTAGAAGGCTGTTGAGCCGCAGATTTGCAGCTTTGTGTGCAAACTATTTTGTAAGAGTCATTCTGCAGCTAAGTGTGTAGATAGTAGAGTAGAAGAGTTGATCCAGGTTGTGTGCAAATCAGTAGGAGTAGAAAAAAGCATAATAAAACAGAGAGCATGACAGGAAGAAAGAGTTCGCGTTGAAAAGAAATATCACAAAACAGTTTGCAGTCAATTCATAGATTGCAAGTTTCCATATATTTCTCATGCCAGATGAAGAGCACCTTGGTGGTTTTTCCCAGTTGAGTTTCCACGTTACATATTGTGTTGAATGAATGTTCTTTTCGAATGGTTGTGATTAGTTATTAGTTATATTGCATTATTTATACTTATTGTTTAAATGAATGTCGTAATATTGATAAAAGAATTTGAATGAATGAATGACTAAAGAATCGTCGAAGCAATGTGTATTAGTTCATGTTCATTTACTATTAAGTTGTAATACAATCATGCCACTTTCCTTTATTGTTTAGGAAGCATATGTGTCGCACAGTTTCACCAGTTGTTAAGTTGTTAAGGGAAATTCTATGTTGCACAATTGAATATGTCTCACAGTTGTGCCGTTGTCGAGTTAGTAAAAAAACTGCAACCTTCCAAATCTTTCGAGCTACTTGGCTGCACACCATGGGACTGTAATCCCTTTCCAACTACAAAAACATGGTTCTGACAGTTACACAATAAGATATCTCGAGTGAGATTGCTCCTGTCTTGCAGGTGTTTTCAACTGAGCTTGCTTGGTCGAGCCGATGTCTTTGGATGTTTTGTTGGTCTTGTGGGTTTGTTGAAACTGGGTCGTGAGAGTGGGGAGAAGTTAGCCAACAAATTGTTTCATTTCTGGTACCCTTAATCATTTGGGTTGAGGGAAATGTTGTGGCATCTGATAAAGAAGGAAATCAAGGATTGGTTGGAGTCTAAGACATTAGCATTTGTGCAAGAGGGGAGTGAAAGATCGTGGTTGAGCATAGAAAACTAGTTGGACCAATACTTGTACACAAATATATATGAAATATTCTTTGCAGAGTTTCCTATTATGTTGCATGAGTGGTTTTTAATATTGGTGACTTGGTAGACAAACTTTCAGAGAAGGGAATAAATGAAGTGGAATGCTTAGTTGGTCCACGAGTTAACCATTGTAAGTAACCCCATTGCTAGAGCCATTTATTTTTGGGTCGAAAGTATTTTGCAAGGATATATTACTGATATTGTAGTTGATATGATAACCTCATACACCGAGTTTGAAATAATTTTTTTCTAAGGACCCCGCAGGAGGTACTTGTTATCTATAACTACATGGATAAAAATGCTTGTCTATGAGAAGGGAATTTTGTAGTTGAGTCACATATCTAGAGGAAGGGATATGTCATAGACAACCTGTAAAGAAAATGGGAAATGGTGAGTTGAGATGTTCCCTAGAAGTACTGAACCTAAAATAGAAGTTGGATTTTTAAGAAGTGGAAGGAGGTGTTAGTTAGGAAAAAGGAGAAAGACATTAGGAGGAACACGAAATCCTAGTTTGTTTGAAGGAAGCAAGTAAAAAGTTGAATCATGAATATACGAAGGGTCTTACGAAGAAGAGGAATATTATATCCCAATTTATAAAGGAGCATAGGAATCTGAAGAATCTACAGAGACACCAAAATCAGAACGTCGCTACACCACAGTAGGAGCATCGCCAAAGGTAAGGTATACAACCTCATCTCCTGAAAGGATTATCAATACTAATAGTACTATTGCTGGGACTAGTGTGCAAGGACTTCCACCATCTCCAAATTTTTCATTAAACATCCTCGATGCTAAATCAATTATTGGGGATGATATTAGATAACCTACATTCAATGGGAATGGAGCAGAAGATCCAGAGCAGCATTGGTTCCTATGTGAATCTATTTGGACAATTTTCCAAGTTCACAATGCATACATAAGGAAAGTGCAGATGATTACAACTAGTACATTAATAGGTGGATTCTGAACCGTGTCCAAAATAGGGTCCGAAACAGTAGTAGAAACTATCTGAGGAATTGGACACACCATTATTTCAAGTTCTTGTTGTGTCTCAGGAGATGTAATCTATTCAAATATCGAGCAAGGTGATGCTCAGGTAATGTCTAACTGCATGTTGGTACTGGAAATTGAAATTACCACTGGCTTTGGCTCTCACAGTTACATACTCTGGTTCTTTCTTCTTCTCTCTGTGGAAGTAAAATGATTCTTGATGAGAAAGGATCATATTTATAGGCATGATCTTGTCCTGCATGTGATCATTCGATGGCAGAGAGACATATTGTCGATCACATGGGCTTCCCGTTCGACATATTCCAAAATTAACTTGCACACTTGAGCTCTAACCCGTACCTATTAGGACATTTATGGAGAGGACGACGGATGGGACCAAAAAGCACGCAACCATTTTCCTTGGACTTGTTGAATTAATGATGTTTTGCTATCATAACAAACTAAAAAATTTTGGGTATCTGCACTTTAATGATTCCTAGATTTCATTCCCTCTCTTCTTGTGATTTGCATACCCCTATCACAGATGTGCAACATAACACTTTCATTTTTTATTTTTCTTTTCTCTCTCTTTTTTTCTTTCTGCCGTAGCCATCATGGTAAGGATTCAACCTGCTATCATTTATCATTCCTACAACCCGTGTCCCATCGAGCTTATGCAATTTAACTATTCCTGCTTCAGTTATGTGTGCGGCCACATATGGCCCTCGCCAATGCATCTTCAATTTCCCTGGATTCTTCAAAAAATTTCTTTCTTATAGCAAAAAAATTCCTCAAAATTCAAAATTATTAGTTCTGATATGGTGATCATGCCATGCTTTCTTCATTTGATTCTCTATGTTTTGATGGAATCCTACGACGAAGCGTCCTTCCTCCATTTGAACAAGCCACAACAGTATTTGCTCGAAAACATCCAAATTTGTCATTTCAGTTACGACAACAATCCTTAAGCTCAACACAATATATTCAATTGACACAACAACTTATTATCCATATACCAGTCTAAATGGAGAGTGTCCTCTCAATCACTTGCAAGTTTTGTGGTATGCCCATAGCATAGCTGAAACATTTTGATCCCAATCATCTTTGTGTGTGTTGCATACTTTGGTTAATTCTTTTTTTAGAAGCTTGTTGAAGGTTTCAACTGTTTCATTCCCCTGAGGGTGATAGGGTGTCGTTTTCCTATGTTGAATCTAGAGCTCTGCAGTAATCTCATCAATCATTTTGTTAAAAAAATGCATACCTTGATCACTTAGAATAATTTTCAGGAAGCTGAATCTCATCACCACATTTTCAAAGAAAAACTTCACCGCAGTCATAGTAGTACAATCTTTAATAGGTGCGGCTTCATCCCATCTGGTTAAGTAGTCTATCGCTGTGATAATATAGCACGCGATAGTTTGTTTTCCTGGTGGACTGATGAGACAAGAAAAAATAGCGACCCATTTATCAAATGCTTGAAGGGTTATTTGTGGCTCTAGTGGCATCTCGTCGTGTTGTGATGGTTTTACTATCCTCTGGAAAACAACACAGCATCGAGAAAAGCTCTTATTATCCATGCATATGGTCGGCCACCATAATCCATCTTGAAATATCTTGTGTATGATTTCCTTTATGTTGTTTGTGGAGCATGATATTCCAGATCCAGAGATATTATTCAGCTATGTTGGTACCCCAAGTTTACTGTACACTTGTTTTCCAATGTTGGGATGTTTGTTTCCAAATAGTTTTACAGACCCATGGTATTGGGTTAATCATAGTATTTTCCCATGGTAGTTACCCTATAAAAGAAAAGCCACTATAATATGGTTGTGTATGGTGTTGTACTGTATTCTAGCATTGTAAACAATATCTTTGATTGTGTGGGAGAGACTGTGAGAGTGTGAAGTGGAAGTGCAGCAGTATTGTTGCAGGTTGTATCCATTCATCTTTCTAGATGGTAATAAAAGGACTACCAATTTATGTGTGGATGTAGTTCATTGTTTGGGTGAACCACATTATATATGTGTTGTTATGTAATGTGTTTAATGTGTTTTACATTTTGTTTAATAATTTAACTATATAATTTGTATTTATTTATGGTCCTCTTTTTTATAACAATTGGTATCAGAGCCAAAAGGTCTATTTGTATGGTAAACGCGCATGAAAGAAGGGTTCCTCGTTCAAGTGGGAGCAATGACAGAAGAAAGAAAGTTTAGGGTCAAGAAATTTAATGGCCAAAACTACCAGTTATGGAATATGAAAATGGAGGATTATCTATACAAGAAGGATCTGTACCTACCATTGGGTGGAAAAGAAAAATAGCTGACGATGATGAAGGATGAAGAATGGGAGGTTCTTAACAGAAAGGAACTAGGAAAAATATGGTTGTTCTTGGATTCATTGATGTCTTTCAATATTTCAAAAGAAAAAAACAATAGAGGGTGTGATGGGCACATTGGGTAAGCTATACAAAAAACCCTCAGCTTCCAATAAGGTATTTTTAATGAAGCATTTATTTAATATGGAGATGTCGGAATGTGGATCTGTTGCTAACCATTTAAATGAGTTTAATACACTTAGGAGTCGGTTAAGTTCTGTAAATGTGAACTTGGATGATGAGGTTAGGGCTCTTGTAATCTTGTTCTCATTGCTAGAAAGATGGAATAGCTTGGTCATGGATGGAAGTAACTATGTCCCTAGTTCAAACACTCTTAAATTTGATGTTGTTGTTGGTGTTATTCTTTGCGAGGAAATGAGAAGAAAAATCACACGTGAGACATCAGTTAATGATTTGACCATGGAGAGTAGAGGGAGACAAAATTAGAGAGGAAGGAGCCTAGGAAATCACAATAAGTCTAAAAAGGGAATATCCAAGTCCAAATTTAGAAAAATAGACTACTAGAACTATGGTAAGAAAGGAAATATGGAGAAAGACTGCAGAGCACTAAATAAGAAAGGTGAAGGTCATCAAGAGACTACTCAGGAAGCAAATGTAGTAGGTTATGTGTTACAAGATGCTTTGATTCTTGCATTAGATAATACTAGTCATTACTAGGTAGTAGATTCAGGGGATTCATGTCATGCTACACCCCATAGGAAATTCTTTCATGATTATGTTCAAGGTGATTTTGGACATGTTTTATTAGGGTATGATGAACCATGTAAAATTGTTGGAAAGGGTAAGGTACAGATTTAGTTAAATAATGGAAGTGAATGGATGCTAAGAGATGTAAGGCACATTCCTTCTATGAAAATAAATCTAATCTCATCAGGGAAGTTGGAAGATAGCGGTTATTTGTATACGTTTGGAGAAAAGTGGTGGAAGATCACTAAAGGATCACTGGTAATAGAAAAAGGAGATAGGGTAGGTATGTTATATTTATGTCCTCATAATACATATTATTCTATCTATGTATCTTCCACAAAAACAAGTGAAGCGTTGTATCATCATAGGCTTGGCCACATGAGTGAGAAGGGGATGTAGATTCTCCACTCAAGGAAACTACTTCCATATCTAAAGCAGGTAAGTATGGAATTATGTGAGAACTGTGTTTATGAAAAATAGAAGAGAGTTAGATTTCTCAGGGTTTGGAAACAAAAGAAGAGTGAAAAGTTAGAGCTTTTCCATACAGATGTATGGGCACTAGCTCAGGTACAATATCTTGGTGGCTCTCCTTATTATGTTAATTTTATTGATGATGTAACTAGAAAAACTTGGGTTTATTGCATTAGAAATAATTAGTATGTGTTTGATACTTTTAAGAATTGGAAAAGTTTGGCTAAGAATGAGACTAGAAAAAGGTGGAAATGTCTTGGATCTGATAATGGAGGTGAGTATTGCAGCAAGGAGTTTGAAAATTATTGTTCACACAATGGGATTCATAGAGAGAAGACAGTCCCTAGAACACCACAAGAAAATGGTGTGCTAGAAAGGATGAAAAGAACGATCATGGAGCGGGAAAGGTGTATGCGATTTCATGCAGGTTTTCCCTTACAGTTTTGGGCTAATGCTGTAAACACTGTTGTTTATTTAATAAAGAGAGGGCCTTCAAGTGCTTTGTATGGTGGAATTCCAGAGGAGGCATGGACAGGTAAACAGGAAAAATAATCATTTCTAAGAAATTTTGGTTGTGATGCATTTGTCCATATTGATAAAGATGATAGAACAAAGCTTGAAGCTAATTCCAAGAAATGTACCTTTATTGGATACAGGGTTGATGATTTTGGTTATTACTTATGGGATTTTGAAAATTGCAAAATCTTTAGGAGTAGAGATGTAGTATTTAATGAAAATATTATGTACAAAGATTAGTTGTGGGGAAATAAAGTGGAAAAGGAGAACACAGAGTACATAGTGCTTGGTGAAATCAAAGAAAATGAAATTCCAAAGGCACCAAAAAATCAAGAATAGTAGCAGGTACCTAACACTCCTACAAATGTAAGAAAATATACCAGTTTAAGTAGACCCCCTAAACAATTCTCTCCTTCACTGTACTATTTAATGATGACTGATTTTGATGAACTAGAATGTTATGAAAAAGCAACGCAGGTAAAAACTAGAAAGAAATGGGAGCAAGGCATGGATGAGGAGATGGGATGATTGGTAAGAAACTAGACTTGGCATCTAGTTAAGTTGGAAACAAAAATGAGAATTGCAGAATAAATGGGTTTATAGGTTGAAGGAAGAATATGGAGGCAAGAAGCGGTACAAGGCTAGACTTGTTGTAAAGGGGTTTGCAAAAAAGAAGGGTATAGACTTTGATGAAATATTTTATCCTATTGTTAAAATGATTTCAATTAGAACTATTTTAAGTCTAGTGGCGATAGAATATTTGCATCTTGAACAATTAGCTGTAAAAATAGTATTTATCCATGGGGATTTGGAGGAAGAGATTTATATGCAGCATCCATAGGGGTATGAGGTCAAAAGGGAAGGATAATTTGGTTTTTAGGTTAAAGAAGAGCTTGTGTGACCTGAAAGAAGATCCAAGGAAGTGGTATTTAAAATTTGATAAGTTTGACAGAACAAGGTTATGATATATGTCATTCTGACCACTTTGCTTATTTCAAAAGTCTAGATAATGGAAGATATATTATCTTATTATTGTATGTGGATGGCATGCTTATTGTAGAGTCTAACATGCAAGATATAAATGTGCTCAAAAGAAAACTAGCTAAATAATTTGTGATGAAGGATTTAGGTGCTACAAAGAAAATACTTGGTATGAGAATAAAAAGAGACAGGAAAAATCACAAATTGACATTGTCTCAAGGTGAGTACATAGAAAAGGTGTTGCAGAGGTTTAGAATGTAGAATTAAAAACCCATTAGTACATCTTTAGCCAACCATTTCAAACTAAGTAAGGAGATGTGTATAGAGACATAGGAAGAGATAGATGACATGTCCAGGATTCCCTATTCATCAGCGGCTGGAAGCTTGATGTATGCCATGGTGTGCATAAGACCAAATATTGCACATGGAGTGGGAGTTGTGAGCAGGTATATGAATAATCTAGGGAAATAGCATTGGAAATCAGTACAGTGGATTCTCAGGTATTTGAGAGGTACCACTTATGATGCATTATTTTTTGGAGGTTCACACATTGTTCTACATGGATATGTTGTTGCAGATATGGCTGGTGATAAATATAGCATGAGGAGCACCACAAGGTATGTGTTTACTATGGGTAGAACAGTAGTAAGTTGGATTTCAAAACTGCAACAGGTTGTTGCACTTTCAACAACGGAAGCAAAGTATGTTGCTTCTATAGAGGATAGCAAGGAGATGATTTGGTTGCAAAGGTTCATGGAGGAATTGGGTAAGAAGCAGGAGAATAGAAGGTTGTACATTGAAAACCATAGTTCCATTCATCTTGCAAAGAACTTAGCCTTTCATTCGAAGACTAAACATATACAACTCAAGTACCACTTCATAAGATCTGTTCTAGATGAAGAACTATTAAAAATGGAAAAGATACATATATACTAGCCATAATCCTGCATACATATTGACAAAGGGAGTAACCAAAGAGAAACTAGGTTCCTACTCAGTTTTTGTTGTCCTTCAATCATGAAGGTGGAAATAAGAAATTTTCCAAGTCTAAGGTCCAGAACATAGTCCAGCAACTGCAGTAATGGTGGAGTTGTTGTGATCGGTCTCAAAGTGGGATATTGTTCGTTGTGGAGCCTGATATTCTAGATCTAGAGATATTATTCAACTGTGTTTGTACCCCAGGTTTACTATACATTCATTCCCCAATGTTGGGATGTTTGTTGGCCAACAGTTTTGTAGACATGTGGTATTGGGTTAACTGTTGTATTTTCCCATGGTATTTCCCCTATAAAAGAAAAACATTGTAATATGGCTATGTATGGTATTGTATTGTGTTCTAGCATTGTAAACAATATTTGTGATTGTGTGAGGCAGACTGTGAGAGTGTGAAGAGAAAGTGCAGCAGTATTGTTGTAGGTTGTATCCCTTCAAATTTTTGGATGGTAATAAAAAGACTGGCAATTTCTATGTGGACGTAGCCCATCGTTTGGGTGAACCACATTATATATGTGTCTCTATGTAATGTGTTTAGTGTTTTTTGCATCCTTTTTAATGATTTAACTCTATAACTTTTATTTCTCTACAGTCCTATTTTTTCTAACACTTTCCAACGTAATGTCCTCCTGCGACATTGACATGTTTTTCACTCATTATCCAATGTCATTCGTGGTCTAAAACACATCGACGCAATATTTCATTAGGGCCCATCTTGTATAGATGCACCTAAATCAACATATAATCAGTGGCTTTAATGACCAACTATTTATTTTGCACAGTGGTGAACCTTTCATGTGCATAGACTGTACTCAAATGGTGAATGATAGCCTTAAACTTTTTATCAACCATGGTGACTGCAAATAATTACATGTCGGGAAACTTATCCTATAAGCTGGTTGGTTTTTCACCACTTTATATCCTCGACAAATGATTACTCCCCACATTCAGGTGATTAGGTTTAACAATGACTTAAAATCAATTTCTTGAAATAGGAGGAGCTATCGACAGATCTCCCCCCCCCCCAACACTAGCTTGTTGACCAGGTATTTTAATGCCCAATGATTAGTGTACATTTTAAAATGTCCACCCAACAAGTAGTGTCAATACTTCTACAGTGAATATACCATGTGGAGTCCCTCTCTTTCTATCGTCATCTAGTTTTTCTCTATTGTTGACAGTATTCTATTGGAAAAACCAATAGGGTGGTCAAGCATGCCCTCTCTTAGTTGTGTGAGGACTATGTTGAGCGTGATAGATGATGCGTCGACATGAACATGTAACTACTTCTTTCAATCGGTAAATACTAGTATTGGTGCAGTGACCATATTTGTTTTTAACTTGTATAAACTTTCGTTACAAGCTTCTGTCCATTAGAACTTTGCATATTTTTTCAAAATTTTCTCCATTGGATCAGTTATCTCTGCATATCCTCTGATAAATTTTCTATAATAGCCTATGATTCCTAGCACTGATCTAAGTTGCATGAATAATGTAGGGGGTGGTAATTCAAGGATAATTGCAACTTTCATTGGGTCAGCCAAAATTTCATCTCGACACACGACATTTCCTAACAATACACCAAATGGTGCACAAAAAATAGATTTCTTTGAAGTAAGCATGATATGATATTGATGACAACATTCCAGCATCATGCGCAGAATCTCAACATGGTCTTTTACTAGACCGAACACAGTCCAATCATCAAAGTAGACTTCAATAATTTTATATATGAAATATTTAAAATCAAAAACTACTATTCAAGAAAAAATAGCAAGAGAATTCTTGAGTCCAAAGGGCATTACCGTATACTTATAGCAGCCCCATTTTGTGACGAAGGTCATTTTGTGTCGATCCTCCTTCGCTATTCTGACTTAAAGATAGCCAAAAAATCCATTGGTGAATGAATACATCTCGTGTCCTCTGAAAATTTCAAGTACTTCATCTGTGAATGGTGTTGGGAACAGATCGTGAAGGCATGCATCATTCAACTTCCTCAGGTTGACACAGATCTGGACTTCACATGTTTTCATTTTATCTTGAATGACTATAGGGCTAATCCATTATGATTCTTCAATAGGTTCAGTAATTCCTGCGTCGAACATTCGGTCCAACTCAACTTTCACCTTTTCTTTATACCTTGGATTCAACCTATAAGGTCGCTTCTTAACTTGTTTTGCATCTAGTCTCAGGGGTATTTATCTTCCCCAGATCTCCCACAATTCCCTTCATCTCTGAGAAGTTGGTAGGGAATTTATCCTAAAATTCATGCAGCAAGTATGTGATCTTTGCAACTGTCTCATAATCCCAATAATCTCCTATATTGGCAAACTTTGGTTTTTTCAGTGAACCAATGTTAACTTTATTGATTTTTAGAGGCTCATTAGAGGAAATTTGGGGTCTAAAATGGGCCTTATAAGAAAATGTCCCAACAATAAATTTTGCGAGTTGGAATTCAGGAACCAATAGAATTTCAATAAAATGAGTCAACCATAATGGTTGAATTGACATATTTGTCATAAAAGAAAACTTTTTTTTTGTTCGTATTTTCGACATATCTCCCTGTGTTTTTACTCAAATTTTGAGTGGGAGAGATCGTTGGATGTGGAATTTAATTTCACATCCAACATCCAATGAGTACCCACACTGCATACTTTTGATGGGCACCTCTACCCCAAAAATAAGAAATACCTAAAAAAATAGGATGATGACATCATCATCACATTTTTTCAGGTATTTCTTATTTATCGAGAAGCAGGGCCTATCAAAAGTATGCAGTGTGGGTACTTGTTGGATGTGCAATTTAATTCTTCATCCAATGAGCTCTCCTACTCGGAATTTGAGTAAAAAAAAAGGAGATATGTCGAAAATACAAACAAAAAAAGTAGTTTTTTTCATTCTTCCTCCAAAATTAATAACTATTATTTTATTATTTATCTTTTATTTTATTATTTTCCTTAGGAGGCCCATTTTAGACCTCGAATTTCCTCTAATGTGAGGAACTATTCACTCAAAATACTACTTCCATTCACCTTGCGCATACCCTGTGATTCTAGTATGTTAATGTTGGTAGGATCATCATCTAGGTCTCCAGCTAGATTGTAACAGGCCATCCATTGTTAGATGGTTGCGCTGCATTGGTGTGAAATTTCCACTTCAATAGGGATTTCAGAAAATATCTTCTCCTTGATTGTTTGAAGTACAACATCAACTATCGGCTTCTCATCAACAAATGAAAAGGTGTGCACAAATTTTTTAACCACCTCGTCACAAACCTTGAGTTCCTTGTCACAACTCCATGGATGTATACCAGCTCCTCGGTGTCATTTCCAATGTGTATATAAAATAATGGATCAATTCCAGTCGTGGGTGTTCTACAAATGTCATGCGACACTGATTAAGGTGGTCAATAGGGTTTGATAACCTTGTGTACTTTTGACTCAAAATTATGGCTTCTTCACTGAATCTGACTTCCAATCATCTTCTACACTGTGACCATTCAAATATAGACTTCTTATGAGTACCCCACCATCGAGGGGGCATGGCTTTCAGCACATAGTCTCACACAAAAAAGCGTTGTGGTTATGTTCCCAGTCCTTCAAACTCACTTAGAAAGTTCACAAGATTAGGTAAACCTTCGTATGTGTGTAAATCCCTCGATTGATTCTCCTCATAAAGACCTCATGTATTATATTTTTTCAATTCTCTAATGCCTCTCTTGAATCTAATTTGCATGAGCTAGTACTCCTCTAGCTTAGGTTCTCTTCTGTTGCAGGATTGGCATTGTCATATTTTAAGGCACTGATATTATAGATACGGTCTAGATAATCACCTTTTCCTTCACTATATACTGGGTCAACATATCGTTGTCCCTCCAGTGGATCAATGGGAGAAACTACTTTCATCTTGTCATCCTCGAATGAGAGGATTCTTTTCTTAAAGTTTATGATGGTCCGATTGTCTATTTCCCAATATATCCCTTGAAGCGCAGTAGATTGGTTTGTGTCTTCAACAATGTTGATAACTTCAAAGTATGCAAACATGTGCAATCACTGAATGTCGACAATAACTTAACTCAACCTACCAATTGGAAAGACCTTTTCCTGATTTGAAATCCTCAATTGGACATGTGATCAATCCAAACGTGGCTTTCCCATGCTCTCCCAAGTTTGTCATCTCAAAATATTGGTGTCCGACCCTAGATATGAGATAATGTAATCCATGTCATAGTCTCCTATTTTCCCAGTCATTCTCAACTCATGCCCACTTTTGAATTTCTTTTTAACATTTCTAACCCTTATTTTATATTGGGACTCTTCTCAGGTTTCTTCTATAAGCGTTTGCAATTCTGCGACAACATCTTTATCATGGATCAGCGCTAAGCAACTTGACATAAATGAATTGAGGTTACTAGCATTGTTTGGAACCTCCTTCCAGAATATCTATTGGAAATTTTCATGCATATCTTTGACTTTGGCTGAGGTCGATGGTTGTTCGAGATCTACAAACTCTGGTCTCACGTCTAAGAATACTAGCTTCTATTTTTGAACATCAAATGGTACTTTCTTATACATTGTGGGTCACACCTGTGGCACTTCCCGTGGTATATTATGATCAATAGTCACAGGACCCCCTCATGTTATTATAGTGACACTTGGTTCTCTTGGATCAACACCAATCATTTAAACATTTAGGTTCAGATTTGGATTTGGATTACGAGCGGGGTTAGGAAATACGACGGCCCAAGGTTGCCACTTTGCAATCAACTAGGGACATTTTTCCACATTATTGTCCTACACTTTGCAATATGAACATGTATTTGTATGATCCTATGAATATCTATCATAATGTCTTGGAAACCCACAATTATAGCATACAAATTGACCTCTTCCTCTGCCAAATCCTCCTCCTCCTCTACCTCTGAAATTTCCACCCCCCTTCCCTGAGGGTGTGGTTTCTATGGTGGATACTGATTTGGTGGGTATTGAGGTTGATACTGATGCTAATACTCATTTTGTGGGAAATGCATAGGCTGGTAGTGTGTTTTTAATTGTTCGTCCTAAATCTTTTCATCATTCTTCATTAAGTAGGTGTCTATTGTCTTCTCCTTTAAGAGCTAGTATGCTCTGCAATCCTTCTCATCATGTCCTATTGACATACAAAATTTATAGAAAAGGCTGGCCAAGGTGGTTACAATATTCTGTAAGTATAGACAGTCCTCATCACGATTCCCTCTAGTTTGGCATATTTGGCAACAGGGTAGTCCTTGAGTACTCAATGGATTAGGTGCACCCGATGAGTTATAGTTCATGTACAATGGATAATTATCCTTGGTGTGTCCATCCATACGACATCTTGTGCACCACAATTCATCTTGATCTTCTTTTCCCTTCTTGATGTCCTGAAGTTGTACCTTCAAATTAGCCAACTATGACTGAATCTGCATCATTCCTGCACCACCATCTTCAATCGACGAGGATTCCAGCTTCATCACTATTTATAGTGCTTTTGTTTGTGACCCAATATTCTGTTGCATCAATGTCCCTCGGATGTTTGGTAATAGTGAAAAAATAAACCACTCTTTATGATGTACACTCAACATTTGGAAACTAACTTTGTCCATTAAAGTGTTAAACTGCTGATCGAAATCGCATATGGATTCTGTTGGTGACTGCTTTAACTCCTTGATCTCGGTGATACACTATGACTCATATTTAGGTTTTCTGAACTCATGAATCATCGTGAGTCAGATCTCATCAAGGGTCTTATATGGGTTTCCTTCTAGTACTATGCAAAACTTCATAAACAATTCCAGTGCACGAACCCACATATTCATAATCATCTGTGATTTCCTTATCTCCACATTGTGAACTTGGAAAACTGTCCAAACAACTTTATATAGGAACCAATGTTTCTATGGATCTTCTTCTCCATTCCCATTGAATGTAGGTAATCTAATATTGGCCCCAACCATTGAGTTGGTGTTGGGGATGTTTAATGAATAATTTGGTGAAGGAGGAATTCCTTGCATACTAGTCACATCACTAGTACTATTAGTATTGACAGTCCTTTTAGGAGATTAGGTTCTATACCTTACCTCTAGCGATGCTCCTAGTGTGGTGTAGCAACGTTTTGATTTTGGTGTCTTCGCAGATTCTTCATATTCTTATACTCCTTCATAAATTGGGATATAATATTCCTCTTCATCATAAGACCCTTCATCTGGAAGTGACTCAACTTCGTACTCGCTTACTTCAAACAAAATAGGAGTTCGTCTTTCTCTTAATTTCATTCTACTTTTTAAAAACCCTCCTTCCACTTCTTAAAAACCCAACTTCTATTTCAGGTTCTGTACTTCCTAGGAACATCTCATCTCACCATTTCCCATTTTCTTTATAGGTTATCTGTGACATATCCCTTCCTCTGGATATGTGAATTAACTGCTCAACTGCAAAATTCCCTTCTCATAGATGAGCATTTTTATCCATGTAGTTATAGAAAACAAGTACATCCTGCGGGGTCATAAGAAAAAAAATATTTCAGCCTCATTATATGAGGTTATCGTCTGAACTGCAAACTCAGTAATATCCTTGCAAAATACTATCGACCCAAAAATCAATATCCATTAGTCAATTATCATTCATCTTCAATAGTTTGTAGGGACAAGTGTGATGCACTAATGTTCCTCCTTGGTGATTGTGTAAAATGTGGGAAATGGTGGTTACAACCACCCCCTAATAGTAGTCCAATCGAAAAACATGTGCCTCAAGACACCATATCCCTTAAAGTTCTCACCATAAATACCACATATAAACCACCTCTAATAAAATAGTGACAAATACCATGTCAAAGGTAGTGCTTGTTAAAGTTTTGGGTTATATTAGGGTCTTTCAAAAAATAACAACTTTGCACACCAATTCAGTCAATTACTTAGTAACACAAGATAAATTTCAAGATGTAGAACAATATAGTAGTAACACTAATGAAATTTCAACATAGTTCAGATGAAAACCAGTACAACAATAAGAAAAATTAGAATGTAATTTTCATCTCTTTCAACTTTATCACTCCTCAATGGTCCCTGTGCTAAAGTTGGTCCTTGAGATGAAAGACATAGTAGCAACGGTACTAAATCAAAAGCTCATAAACAAAATATATAATAGAAGTAGTACAAACTAATGAAAAACAAGTAATCAAAGTTTAGTTGAGATATGGTTTCGATCTGCCTTATACCCGGACACTTTTGGAATCATCTCTTATCACTGGTAGGACAAGCTTCCAAACTAAACAGATGACATACCTTGAGAAAGAGAAAGAGAGAGAAATACGTTAAGTTTAAATACAATAGAAATAAATCTGACCCAGTCATCAAGTGTGAAGAAATCGATAGTGACACTCAACCCTAAACATAGTTAGGTATTCTCTAGCATACTTAACATAGTCATGGACAAACCTTGGAGGTTGCAATTAGTCATAGTCCAACTGGAAGAGATTACTATAGTTAGAGGCCCAACTAGGAGAAGATAATTCAGTCATGAATTAGCCCTAGGGGCTTCTAACAAGTCATAACCCAATAGAAAGGAGACAACACATTCATAAATTAGTCCAGGGGTATCAAAAACAACGACGGTCTACTGGTAGAAGGTAGTATCAAGTTCACCTCACTTGTACTTATGCTACTCTTTGCACTACATTTAGTGTCACGCTAGTTCTCGCTAGTTTCTCATCCTTGAGAAACTTTATTCCCATGATATTTAATATTCCCCTTGCACACAGATTAGATGATACGCAACTAGACTATACATTTCTTTTTTATATATACTCATCCATAAACATAAGAGAGAACCAACTATACAAATAATGTGTTTATTAATGGGTAATTTATTCAATACATCAACGTAAGCTTGTTTATACAATAAGTAATAAGTTATTTAAGTACCATCCCAACTTAATGTGGGTCATTGCATTTATTATGGAATCTAATGTTAGTACTACTAACTAAACTTTATCAAGTGTACCACTCTTAACACCCCCTTTAACACATTTCAAAATGTCACTTTTTAATTTGTCCCCCTTAATACAAAAGCTTCACAGTAAATTTTTTGTTGACAAGGTGATTCAAAAATAAGTTTATAGATGATTTAAAAAATATTTATTTCTAGCTATACTTTTCCTATAGAGATATGGAACTCCCACATGTACTCATTAGTATGCAATCACCCTCTTCAAGCTAGAATTTATCCAAGCCACCAAATTCCACTATACAATTTTCCATGTCGAGAAATCCCTCTTTGATTTCCCTTATATGGTGACATGCCTAAGAAGACACATTCATTCAAAATAGGAAATTCATTGTTACTTTTGTCATCATTGGTGTCATCCTCATCCTCCTTGTTATTGGTTTTATCAATGATGATATTATACCTATCTTTCTAATTTTCTTTAACCCTCTTTTCATAAGAACAAATGCTTTGACTTTACAATCGCAGGATATATGGCTTGGTTTTCCATAATAAGAATAGTGTACCTCTATCTTTCATTGTTAACTTTGCTCTCACCTCTTGTCTTTCTTGCATTGGTTTTATCAGGAAGGGTAATTTTCTTGACTATTCTCCTGCTCTCATTTTCTTTTCTTCTTCAAAAATATCTTATCATATGGTGTCTAAGTAATTTGAATAAAGTTGACTAAGTGTAAATTTCACATTACTATAATTCTGGAGTAAACTATTAAATAACATCCCTTTATAACCTTCTTCAAAATGTACACCTATTGAGCATTTTCCTCTTCTCTCAATCGCTCGTCTTCTACAGTAAGTGTGGATATCATGTTGTCTTAGGATTGTGAAGTTAATTGACTAAGGGTGAGTGCCAAATTGCTATATTTCATGGATAAATTACTAATACCCATTTATCACCCTCTTCAAAATTTATACCTACCTTACTGATCATTTGACTTTACATGGCTACACCAGTAGTCATTTTGAAACTGTTGTTTCAAAGACAACATACTTGTCAACCTTTTTGACCCAAATCACATCTCAAATTTGTCTTTTTCATTTCTATTATGCCATTCTTTAGTTTCATCTTTTTGTGAAGGTTTTGGCTCATCACAAATAATTATAATTTAATCCCCAAACATACTTTTGCATTAAATGCAATTGAGTTTTGACATTGTAGGTGTGCAAAATACAACCATTGAATTATTTAGGAGAGGCTTCCAGTTTAAAAAAAAAAAAAAACAGAAAATACCTCCAAGTTGTCTACCAAATCTTCCAAAATTTAGAAAACTAATAAAAAAACCGGTCTTCACATTTTAGGGATTTAATCTGCCTTTCCACGTATGCAAATTTGGTACTTCACATGTTTGTTGGAACTGCTTCTGAGTTGGGCCTGCAAACTGCTATGACGTGTGTCTATGCTTCTTCCCCAAGATAGGTCTAAAGATGAAAGGCTTCCTCAACATGTGTATTTACATGCACAAACAGAAGTATTTATAATGTTGTTGGCTGGTCATAACTGAACTCTAGTTTTTTTTCATTTTTCTTTTTATTCCTTTCTGTCTAGGAAGTTGAAAATTCCATCATGGGTTTGCATTGGGAATGAGTTATGTTGTTGTGACCCACTTTTTTCTGAAGTTCTGGAACAAAGATGATTTCAGCAGAAGATGAAATAACAGATGAATAGAAACTACAAAAACCTGAGTATGCAGAGTCCATGGAGTCATTGTACACATCAATTGTGTGCAGTTTCTCTACCCCTTTGCTCTTGTTTCTAAAGTTGTAGGTCCTTTTGTATCAGTGAGTTACAACTATAAGATTTCCTAATATATTTTGAGATCTGTTGTAACTCTAGTTACCTATAAATATGAGCATTCTAATGAATGTAGACAGTTAGTTGTTCAATTTTTAACATGAGAGTTATAAAGATTTATGCTTTGTTTGAGTTATGCAAATGACTTTTGATGTAATGTTTAATTTGCTAAAAAAATGGTGACATGTTCTACTCATGTACATTTTTGTGATGTATCTTGATGATCTATATGTCATTGTATTCACTGCCCATAATATTAACATACTATTAAGGGTACCCATACCAAATATTAAGTGTGCCAAATGCATATTTGATGCCTTGAACTATGAGGCATGTTTATAAACATGAAATATCTCATCTTGTGGCGCTATTTTCATTATATGTGCCATTTTTGTTGGGAGAGATATCTTTTGGACAGACAACTGAGAATAACTTGAGATGGTGGTGAGGGGACAAATGGGAATCCTAAGGACTCTTCACAACTTTTTGCTTGAGTCTTGACACTTATGACTTCACCATTTGATCATTCAGTACTTGAGTATACTTATTAATTTCCTATGGTAATGTGTTTATTTCTTGAACTTTGGAATGTTATTCTATTGTTTATGGTTATTCACACATACCATTTGTTCATGCCCTCCTAAGTTTTGTTTGATCAATTCTAGAGAAGGTATAAACATATTCCTAATCTTATTTGAAGTGAGACATCTACAATTTTAATAAAAAATTTGACATAAGTTTGGATTCCAATTAAATTTAAAACAAAGTAACTTGTGTTCTCATTATCCTTTTTCTATAAAAGGAAACAAGTTGGAAAAATAAAGATATTAGAAAGGAAATATTCACTCCTATTGATGAAATTGTAACTTCAAAATGTATTCACTTATATTTCTTATGTATTGTAACCCGATGTTTATTCTAGGATATACTTGAGTCATGTCATGCCCTGATGTTCCTATCGGGAGGTTCTATAATGTAAAGAATTCATGTCAAGTCATTTTGGGTAACCCTCCTATTGATCAAGGGTTAAAGTCCCTGCAGTTCCAGGGCACTAGGGTTATTAGACTCACCTAGTGAAGTCAGCCCTAGTTGGGTTTAGTAAAGTCGGGAATTAGTATAAATAAAGAGCTAGCCTCTCTATTTATCACACACTCAGTTGTAGTGCATAGCTGAGGAAGAGAAAGACACTGGGGCAAGGAATAAATAGGTTACTGCTGTCGGGAGATCATCTTACTGTTTTGGGGTTTTACTTTTGGTACTGATTCTATCTTTGAGGAAGTTGCAGGGTTTTCTCCATTTATGGTTTCCCTGAGGAAAAACACTATGTTCATTGTTTCTTGTGTTTGATTGTTGTGCTTGTTGTTCTCTCAGTTAAAGATCCTAATGTTATGCTAGCTTAATGTTAAAAATTTAACATGTTATCAGAGCTAACCCAAGAAGAAGACACTGTGCAGTTGTGGGAAACTAGGGATTCTTACTTTGTGGATCTCTCTCCACAGAGTTTCAACAAAAGAAGGTTGGAATAACTTTCCTCCCTAGGGTGCATCTTTCTGTCGAAGCAAAATCCAATTATGAGGTTTTTTAGTTTTGGACCCGACACTAGTGCCAGAAATTAGGGATTTTCACAGAAGTGGAATTTTTCAGTGAGCACATACCTGGATTGATACCCTCCCCAAAATCAAAGTTAGGGATCAATATCAAAGCATTTGGTTAGATATAACTCTATAAAAGCAAAACCCTAATCTGCTCCTGAACCAGCACTGCAAAATTTCAGCTCCAAATCCAGGTCGGACATCTTGACCTGGTAAGATCTAAATCTTTTGTATTTCCATTTGAGGTTATCAGTTAAGATGTCTCATAATACCAAGCTTGATGAAAATCTTGAGGGAGCTGATAACTTCTAAGCTTGGAAGTATAGGATCTCCCTAGTCCTGGAAGAAAATGAGTTGGACTCCTATATCAATTAGGAGGTTCTAGTTCCAGAAGGAGATGAGGCTAAGGCCTTACACAAGGAGAAGATGGTTGTGGAAAAAATGATCATTGCTCATTCAATCAAGGATCACCTCATACCACAGGTGTCCTCCCTAAAGACACCTAAAGCTATGTTTGATGCCGTAACCAAATTGTTTGAATGGAAGAACATAAACTAGAAGATGACTCTGAGAAACCAACTGAAGAATGTAAAGATCCAAAATGAAAAGACCATCTAGTATTACTATACAAGGGTCTCTCAGATCAAGGAACAGTTGGAAGTAGTAGATGAAGAAGTGGAAATGCAGAGATTGTAATGACCACCTTGAATGGTCTCCCTAGATCATGGGACTCCTTTATTCAAGGAATCTATGCCAGAAAGAAGTTAGTCAAATTCAGCATACTATGGGAAGAATTCTCTCAAGAAGAAGATCGGATAGCAGCTCGAGAAGATAAGATGGGAATTGAAGATAAAGCTCTCACATTTCACTCCAATAAAGGTAGAAGAACCTCTCATCAATCCAGAGTTAAGACCTTTCACCATAAAGATAACATTAGAAATCACTTATCTAAATTAAGATTCTATACATGTGATGAAAGAGGACACTTTGCAAAAGACTATACTAGAAACAATATTAAATCTCATAAGAAGAAGGGAAACAAGATAAGACATCATGCTCATGCTGCAGAGGATGATGAACCTTCAAAAAAGAGAACCAGATATGAAAGTGAAGATTCTTCCAGTGATGAAGAATATGTTTTGATTTCTGCTCCCACGGGAAACATTACTCACGGAAGCAATGATTGTCTTATAGACAGCGGGGCTTCCAAACATATGACAGGATTCAAGGAATCCTTTGTGAAACTCTCAGAACATGAATCACCTCACAAGGTGAAGCTTGGAGATGACTACCAGTTTTCAATAAAAGGTAGTAGGGAATCCTCCTATAAGCTAGACTCTAGAAAATCTGTGACAATGAAGGAAGTATTGTTTGTACCAGGACTAAAGAAGAACCTCCTCTCCATATCTGCATTAGATGTAAAAGGCATGAGGGTTGCATTTATAAATGGCCAAGTTATCATGTGGCCAAAGGGAAAGACTATTGATGATGCAGTAGTGATTGGGGAACAAGAAGGAGGTCTATACAAATTGAAGGGCCATCCAGAACAAGCTTTAGTCCATGACACAGTAGACTCAAATGAGATTTGGCATAGAAGGATGGAACATATGCATTACACAGCACTTGGCACTTGCAAGAAAAGTTGTTGAAGGTATTCCATAAATTCAAGCAAAACATGATGGGGTCTGCAAAGGATGTGCGAAAGGAAAGAACACAAAGAAGACATTTCCAAGTAGCGAGAGCAAAGAAAAAAGAATATTGGAAATCATCCACTCCAATGTATGCGGTCCAATGTCGTCAAGTTCACTAAGTGGGTATGTATACTATGTTTCTTTTATTGATGACTTTTCTAGGAAGACATGAATTTACTTCATAAAGAAAAAATATGAAGTATTCAGCAAGTTCAAGGAATTCAAAGCCTTGATCGAGAACCACACTAAAAAGAAGATCAAGACCTTTCGATCAGATAATGGTGGAGAATTCACATCAAATGAATTCAAAGAGTTATGGAAAGACTCAGGGATTAATAGGGAGTTGTTGACTCCATATAGTCCACAACAGAATTGGATTGCAGAAAAGAAGAATAGAACTATCATGGAAGCTGCAAGAGCAATGCTTCATGATCAAGATCTTCCTATGCATCTATAGGAAGAAGCTGCCAGAACAGTGGTGTATGTACAGAACTGTACTCCACACAAAGTAATCAAGAACAAGACTCTTGAAGAAGTCTTCTCCGAAAATAAAGAAGAAGTCAGCCATCTCAGAATATTTGGTTGTCCTGTATACATTCACATTCCAAAAGAGAAGAGAACAAAATTAGATCCTTCAGGAAAGAAGGGCATATTTGTGGGATACTCTAAAAGCTCGAGGGCTTACAGAATATACTTCCCAAGATTCAAGAATATCGACATCAGTAGGGATGTGACATTTGATGAAGACATAGCTTACAACAAATCCAGAAAGAAACCTACTAAAGTTCTTGAAGAGGCGGAAGCACCCAGAATTCATGACACAACCATGAATGAAGAAGTTCAAGAAGAAGATCGAGAATTTGAAGAACCACAAGAACCTGTAGATCCACCTCATGAGAAGAATCCTCACAAGAGGAAATATGCTTGGGTATGTGAAGAAATACAAGGTGTAGAAAGATATGGGGCTCCAGAAGAGAAACACAGAGAAAGAAAGAGGACCAGATCCTGCTCTGGGTATGTAGCATTATTATGTGATTTCATCGATAAAGAACCTTCCAATTATGAAGAAGAGGAAGAATGGATAGAATGGAAGGATGCTATGAACGAAGACTGTTAATAAATCATGAAGAATGATGTTGGGATGTTGTCCCAAGACTAGAAGGGAAGTCAGTTGTAACTTCCAAATGGATCTATAAGATCAACCATGCTGCAAATGGTAGCATTGAAAAATATAAAGAAATATTTGTTGCTCGTGATTTCACCCAGAAAGAAGGAATAGATTCTGAAGAAACTTTTGCACCTGTATCCAGATACACTTCTATCAGATCAGTACTTTCCCTGGCTACAATCATGAAATGGAAGATACACCATATGGATGTCAAGACTACTTTCTTGAATGGTGTAGTAGAACAAGAAGTGTATGTGGAACAACCACTTGGTTTTGAGACACATGACAAGGAGTCTCATGTATGTAGATTGAAGAAAGCCATGTACGGTTTGAAACAGGCACCCAGGACTTGGTACGGCGGAATTGATGGGTTTCTATCCAGTTTGGGATTTGCTAAGAGGAAAGCAGATTCCACCCTTTACTGCAAGGTTGAAGATGGAAACCCAGTGATGTTCCTACTATATGTATATTATCTGTTTGTAACAGGTATGGATGGGTTGATTACTAATACAAAGAGGAAGCTTGCCACCGATTTTGAAATGAAGGACTTGGGTATGATGCATTATTTTCTAGGCATGGAGGTGTGGTAGAATGCAAATGGAATTTCCCTAAGACAAGGGAAATATACACTAGAGATCCTAAAGAGGTTTGGGATGATGAACTGCAAGGCTATGGCCACACCTATGGAATCGAACCTAAAGCTATTGAGTGATTCTTCATCAGAGATGGTTAACGCTATGATGTATTGTCAGATGATTGGGTCCTTGATGTACTTGACAAATACGAGACCAGATATTTGCTTTGTTGTGAACACCTTGAGCCAGTTCCTGACAGATCCGAGACATGTTCACTTGAATGATGCAAAGGATATTCTGAGGTACCTGAAGGGTAAAATTTATTATGGGCTCAAGTATGACGCAAGTTAGAAGATTAACCTGTAGGGTTATGTTGATTCAGATTGGGCAAGCAGTGCCATTGATAGGAAGATCACTTTAGGGTGTTGCTTCAGTATGGGATCAGGCGTGATCTCTTGGTTTAGCAAGAAGCAATCCTATGTGGCACTAAGTATAGCTGAAGCAGAGTATGTTGCAGCTTGTTCAGCTAGTTGTGAGGCAATATGGATGAGGAAGCTACTGTCTGATTTATTTGAGCTCTAGTTGGATGCTACTTGTATACATTGTGACAACCAAAGTTGTGTGAATTTGTAAGAGAACCCAGTGTTCCATGACAAGTTGAAGCATATCAAGATCAAGTATCACTATATCAGGGATATGGTGCAAACGGGAGTAGTGAAGATCCAATATTGTGTGATGGACAAACAGATAGTTGATGTGTTGACAAAGCCATTGGCTAGAGTGAAGTTTGAGTACTTCAAGGAGAAGCTTGGTGTTCTCTTGATCGAGGTCCCTTCCAAGGGGAAGTGATGAGTCCGTGAGCCATTCCGACATGGTGAGAGGATTGGTTGCTTCGATAATCAGATGTAATGGCTGAGCCATTCTATCATGGTGAGAGGATTGGTTCCTTCCATGTCAGATATGAGTGCTGAGCCATTCTAATATGACTATAGGATTGGTTCCTACATGATCATATATAAGGGATATTGCCATTCTTGGAATGGAGGTTCCTGGTCAGTTACCAGTAATACTTGGTCTAGGATTGAGGGCCATTCTGATATGACTGTGAGATGTGTTCTCACATTATTAGATGTGAGCGCATGGCCATTATGATGTGATTGAGGGATGTGTTCCCACTTGATCAGATATAAGGGCTGATCTCATTCTCTTGGAGATCGAAGGCACCTGGTTAGTTACCAGGAACCCTCAACCTGGGGTTGAGAGACTTTCCATCATGGTTGCAGGATTTGTTCCCGCATGGGTGGATGTAAGTGCAGATCCTTTCCATCATGGTTGCAGGATGTGTTCTTGCATGGGTGGATGTAAGTGCAAATCCTTTCCATCATGGTTGCAATATGTGTTCCTGCACGGGTGGATGTAAGTGTATATCCTTTCCATCATGGTTGCAGGATGTGTTCCCGCATCGTTGGATGTAAGTGCAGAGCCTTTCCATCATAGTTGAAGGATGTGTTCCCGCATGGGTGGATGTAAGTACAGAGCCCTTCTAGCATGGTTGTAGGATGTGTTCCCGCATGGTTGGATGTAAGTGCAGAGCCTTTTTAGCATGGTTGCGGGATGTTTTCATGCATGGCTAGATATAATTGTTGAGCCTTTCTAATGTGATTATAGGATTGGTTCCTACATGATCAAATGCGAGTGTTAGGCATGCCTTTTTGACATGGTGTTGGATGTGTTCCTCTCATGGTCAAATGTAAGTGCTGGGAGGGCCATTCTAACTTGGTGTCAGATATAAGCGCTGAAGAAGACCTACATGGAGACTAGGCCTACAACCAGCATGAAAAAGGGTTGGCTCTATAGAACTTCCTGTAACAAGAAGAATCATGAGATAACACCCATGATGATGATCTAGCAGTAATGATCCAGATTGAGTGATGATCCAGATCCAGAGATGATACTCCAGTGATGATATCTAGTGATTATCCAAATCTAGTGATGATCTAGATCCAGTGATGATGATCCATATCCAGTGATAATCCATATCTAGTGATGATGATCCAGATCAAGTGATGATCCAGATTCAAAGATGAAGATGACATGAAAATGCAGATGACGAGATGATCCAAAGAAGAAGACCAGTGATGAAAATTGTGTCAAGAGAATACCTTCATAATTAAGGGGGAGTGTTGATGAAATTGTAATTTCGGAATGTATTCACTTGTATTTCTTATGTATTGTAACCCGATGTTTATTCTAGGATGTACTTGAGTCATGTCATGCCCCGTTGTTCCTATCAGGAGGTTCTATAATGTAAACAATTCATTTCAAGTCATTATGGGTAACCCTCCTGTTGATCAAGGGATAAAGTCCCCGTAGATCTAGGGCACCAGGGTTATTAGACTCACCTAGTGAATTCGGCCCTAGTTGGGATTAGTCAAGTTAGGAATTAGTATAAATAGAGAGTTATCCTCTCTATTTATCACACACTCACTCACACTCTGTTGTAGCACATAGCTGAGGAAGAGAAAGACATGGGGGAAAGGAAGAAAGACGTTACTACTGTCGGGATATCATCTTACTATTTTGGGGTTTTACTTTTGGTGTTAATTCTATCTGTAAGGATGTTGCAGGGTTTTCTCCATTTACAATTTCCCCCAGGAAAAACAATGTATTCATTGTTTCTTGTGTTTGATTGCTGTGCTTGTTGTTCTCTCAATTAAAGATCCTAATGTTATGCTAGCTTAATGTTAAAAATATAACAACTCCCATAGAGAAAGAACCAAAATTTCTTTTAACATCCAAAATCTAAGTGCTGGAAATTTAAAGCCTTTCTTGAGTCGTAATGGAATGGGAGAATCCATAGTTTCTGCTACCACAATGGTATAGTCCATTGTGCTATAATTTTGTAATGTATTAAGTCTTAACTACCTTAGCCATAGAAAATGCTTTTTGACCATTTGCTACATGCTACATACACGTAGATTCCATTTTGATGATTGATTAAGATTAGTATCTATAGTTGTTGTTATTGTCTTGTTGGTTTTCCTATCTCCAATAATCAATTTACTTATTTATTCCCTCCTCCACATTTAAGTGAATTTATAGGAATTCATCTCATTTTTAGTGCACTTTTTAATGATTTACTTATCTTTGGACCCTTACATAACCATGCAAAGTAACACTATTTTCGTTGAATATTGATTTATTTAGGCCAACCCAACACGTAAATGAGGCAACGTCTTTAGCTGCAAGTCCTCTGAATCAGACCTCCAAACATGATCGAAAAGTACTCAGAAAAACCTGGCTCTAAAGTAAATTCTATATAACTCAGAGTCGGTATCTTTTGTTGATACAAAAAATGATTGTGAGACATTCATGGCCATAGATGCTCCAATAAAGATGTTATTACAGTTTAAAATTCTCACCTAGGTGAACAAGGAGAAGTTGCTTTACAGATAGATCAGAATCTGGGACAAAAATATTTTCAGTATGACTTGCCACTCTTGGAGGAAACTGGACCCTGGATACCTACCTATGTTCCGTCAATATCTGCAGGTGATCATGAAGAATGGAACAGAGGTTTGTGTGTCACTAGCGATATTTTCCTAAGGAATACTTTCCATGGAAACGTGAAGAAGAGGAATTGACTATGTGGACTGTTGTGAGTGAGATATTTTCAGTGATTCCCAGAAAGTCCAGTATTTCTTTTGAAGGATCCAAACCTTATGTTCCAAATCGTCTTATGGAAAGAGGTACATTAGAAGATACTTGGAAAGAAATATCTAAAACCCTTTTATATACAACTTTTAGTACTGCAAATGATATTTTGGAAGCTGAACCTACAAAATGGATAGCCAATAGTGCAGATTTTTCTTGCATGTTGTGTAGTTCATGATTTCACCCAATCATGTGTCCAAGGAATCACTATATATTTTATGGTGGAATTTTCTGTGACCCCTATTTTGTTAGAATTCCATATGCAAAGCTATATTATCAGGATTTAATTTCAATTTCATAAAACCATATAGACTAGATCACTGAAAGAAACAGTATCACAAGAACAACAGAGATTTATCCTAGGAAAAACCTAATGGGAAAAACCCAGCAAAAGATTACTCAATATTGATTCCCCAAAAGATAAAAGGTAAAACACAAAAATGATCCTCCTCCTTCTCCAGCTACAGCTCTTTCTCTCTCTCTCTTATGCCGCTACACCAGTGAGTGTGTGTGTCTCTAATGAAAGGTGCCTCACTCTATTTATATTCCTTCATTCACTTGACATTTAACCCAGTTATGTAGGCTGGATTAAACTTAACTCAGTTATTTAGGCTCGAGTAGACATAACTAGGATAACTCAATATAATAATATATTTCGGAGGGTACTAATGACCCACCTTGCAATGAAAAAGACTTCCTCATGAATCTTAGTAATTCTCTCGATAGGAACATCAGGGTACAAATAAATACAAATGATTCTCTCAATAGGAACATCGGGGACCAATAAAATACATTTAGAATATTCTTCAAAGTTATAATAATTCAACACTCCCCCTTAATGAGAAGGGTATTCTACAATAACAACAATTGTAGGAGAGAGAGGGCATCATCAACATCATCAGGGTGATACATCTATAAATCATTGGAATATTTTCATCATCTTCAACATATAGTCTTCATATTCAAACTTCAGCAGTAGCAACACTTTGACCGCTCAATCGATTGCATCATTTGAATCAGCAACATCATCATCTGAACTTTCAATTAGCATCATTATCATCATTATCATACTCTGAACTTTCGATCATCATCATCATCATCATCATACTCTGAACTTTCAATCAGCAACATCATCATCATCACATTTTGATCTTTCGATCAGTAATCATCATCATCATCATACTTTTCTCTTTCGATCAGAAACATTATCATCATCACATTCTGATCTTTTGATCGGTAACATCATCATCATCACACTCTGATCTTTCGATAAGTAATATCATCATTGTCACACTCTAATATTTTGATTAGTAACATCATCATCAACAACAACAACCTGCAATCAACCATACGAAGATGAAAGCCTTTGTATCACTTTTGGAATTAAAGTCTTGGGATGATGCAATCCTACCACATTCTCGAGGACCAAAGTCATCGTATCCATTCTGAACAAAAGTTCAAGGATGTTACAATCCTACCACATTATTGAGTACCGAATTCACTGTATTAGTTCTAAACAAAATTTCAATGATGATACAATCCTACTATATTCTCGAGTACCGAAGTGACCGGATCAATTATGAACCAAAGTTTAAGGATGATACAATCCTACCACATTCTTGAGTACCAAAGTCATCGGATAAGTTCTGAACAAAATTTCAAGTTTGATACAATCCTACCACATTCTCAAGTACCGAAGTCACCATATCCATTCTCAACAAAAGTTCAAGGATGATACAATCCTACCACATTCTCGAGTACCAAAGTCACCATATCCATTATGAACAAAATTTCAACGCTGATATAGTCCTACCACATTCTCAAGTACTGAAGTCACTGTATCCGTTCTGAACTGAAGTTCAGGGATGATACAATCCCACCACATTCTCGAGGACCAAATTCACCGGATCCATTCTGAACCGAAGTTTAGGGATGATACAATCCCACCACATTCTCGAAGACCAAAGTCACCGTATCAGTTCTGAACAAAAGTTCAAGGATTATACAATCCCTCTCCATTCTTGAGGATCGAAGTCATCGAATCAATTCTAAACAAAATTTCAAGGATGATACAATCCATCTTTGTTCTCGAGGACCAAATTCACTGGATCACTTTAGGACAAGTGTCCTGAGATGATACAATCCCACTGCAAAATCATTGCTCCCCCTTTCAAGGAAGGTCTTTTCAAAAAACACCAAGCTTGTCTTGAAACTACCCAAGACAAAGGCTTCGTCAACACATCAACAACTTGCTCATTAGTACTGACATATGGGAGCTTTATGGCTCCCTTCTATATCATATCTCATATGTAGAAATACCGAATTTCTATGTGCTTCGATCTATCATGGAACAGTGGGTTTTCCAATATCTTTACACAACTTAGGTTATTACATAGAATATCAGTAGTATCCATCTCTAGGTCAAAGTGACCTGACATCATCTTTCGAAGCCATATGGCTTCATAACTAGCAGAGAAGGCTATTATGTATTCTGCTTCGGCTGTGCTAAGAGCAATACTAGACTGTTTCTTGCTAAACCATGAAATCATAGTAGACCCTAGACAAAAGCATCCACTTGATGTGCTTTTCCTATCTAAGACACTTCCAACCCAATCTGGATCTGTATAGCCATACAATCTGTAATCATGGTTTCCATCATAGTATATACCAAATTCTATAGTCCCTTTTAGATATCTCATCACATGTTTTGTAGCTATTAAGTGAACTCGCCTAGGTTGAACTAGATACTGACTCAAGGTGTTTACAGCAAAACAAATGTCTGATCTGGTATTGGTTAGATACATCAACAACCCAATAATCTATGTGTATTGAGTCATGTCCACTAAATCTGATGATTCATCAGCTAACAACTTTAGGTTGGAATCCATGGGTGTGGCCATGGCTTTACATTCCAACATATAAAATATTTTCAAAACTTCCACTACATACTTTCCCTGATTGAGAAATATTCCTTCTGAGTTGTTCCATACTTCCAGACCTAGGAAATAATGCATTAGACCAAGGTCTTTCATCTCAAATTCTCCAGTGAGCTTCTTCTTGCATTCTACAATTTGTTTCTCATTCCCTGTCAAAAATAGATCATCCATATACAATAATAGTATGACAGGTTCATCTTCTATAACCTTGAAGTAAAGGTTAGGATCGGCTTTACTCTTGGAAAACCCCATGCTCATCAAGAAACTATATATCCTTCCATACCAAGCTCTAGGACCTTACTTCAGGTCATACAGTTCCTTCTTCAACTTGTATATGTGAGTTCATGATATACAAGATCACACATCAAAGCTACATAGTTGGAAAATATCTTGGGATTCTTACTTACCATTATGGAGCCTTCAGGAGCTCCATATCTTTATCCTTCTTGTATGATTTCTCTTTCTCTTTCATGATATCTTTGTCGTAGGAGGTTCTTATGGTTTTTTCATATCATGTCCTTCAGGAGCTTCATCTTCAAGGAGGAACGTAGTCTCTACATTTCTGGGTGGTGCATCTTGATCATACACATCTTCATGTTGGAATTTTTTAGATCTCTTAAGGGATGATTCTTCACTGAATGTTACATCTCTACTGATTTCCATGTGATGGAATCAAGGAATATAAATTATGAATTCCTTGGATACTTCATAGTATCCAACAAATATCCCCCTCTTTCCAGAAGGGTCCGACTTGGTTCTTTTCTTGTTCGATATATGAATATATACTAGACAACCTAATATTTTGAGGTGAATTACCTCAGGCCTCTTTCCTATGAACATCTCTTCTATATTCTTGAATCCAAGAGCACTTTGAGATATTCTATTTTGTATGTAGATAGTAGTTCTTACTGCTTCTACCCATAGATGCATTGGAAGATCTTGATCATATATCATTGTCTTCACTGCCTCCATGATGGTTCTGTTCTTTATTTCCACAACACCATTCTATTTAGGCTTATAGGGAGTGGTTAGTTCCTCCTGATTATGACATATTTATAGAAGGATTCAAACTCTTTTGAATTATACTCTCTGCCATTGTCTGATCGGAGTGTCTTGATCCTNTCTATCAAGGCTTTGAATTCCTTGAATTTCTCAAACACTTCACTCTTTGCTTTCAAGAAGTATATCCAAGTCTTTCTTGAATAGTCATCAATAAATGTAATGTAATATTCAAATCCACTTAAAGATGTGGAGGACATTGGACCACACACATCTGAATGAATCAATTCCAACATACCTTTTGTTTTTGTTTCACTCTTCGAAAATGTATTCTTGATGTTCTTCCCTTTCGCACATCCCTTGCAAATGCCTTCATGTTTGATTTTCAAGTCTAGTAGTCTCATCACTAATTTGTTCACATGAGGTAGTGCCTTGTAATTGATGTGGGAAAGAGTTCTATTCCATAGTTCACTAGGGTTAGTGGACTTATGAACAAGGGTTGTTTCTAAATGTCCCTTGATTTTATATGGGCCTCCTTCTTCTTCACCGATAACAACTACATCTTCAATTTTCTTTCCTTTAGGCCACATGAGTACTTGGAGATCTATGAATGCAACTCTAAATCCTTTCTTATCTAAAGCTGAGATATAAATTAGATTCTTCTTTAGACAAGGTACATACAATACTTCTTTCATCTTCAGGGGATTTCTTGAATCAAGCTTGTAGCTTGCTTCCCCAATTCCTTTGATCAGATATTGATAGTCATCTCCTAGAGATACTTTCTGAGGAGAGTTATTTTATTCAAGTCTTGAAAAGGTTTTCTTTTGTCCCATCATGTGCTTTGAAGCACCACTATCAAAAATCCAAGTGTCCTCTCTGGGTGTTATAGATCCAGAGAGTGTATAGAATAGTACATACTCTTCTCCATCCTCTTCTCTTGCTTGCTTTCTTAGAGTTCCTTCATCTTCTTCTTCTTCATCCTCATCTTCAGCAAGTTGAGCATGATGTATTTTGTTTTTGTTGATCCTGTTCTTTTATTCGTGTCTCTTCATAGGACAATTTCTAGCAATGTGTCCTATCTTATCACAATGAAAACATTGAAATCCGGATTAGTCCTTACTTGGAGGACTTTCTCATGTTATTTGGATTCTTCTGGGAGGTTGACACTCCTTTTGGTTCCTATTCTTGAAGTTAGGTTGAATTATTTTTATTTTGGTATGAGTGGATATGGCTTGATCATCTTCCTTCAGTATAGCTTCTTTGTTTTCCACTCTAGATTCCTCTTGAATACAATCTTCCCATAAAACTTCAAGCTTTCCTTCCTGGAACACACCATCTGGATGAATGACTCTTAGGGTATAGTGAGACCATTGAGGGAAATCATAACCAACTCATCTTCATAAAGTTTGTCTTCAATGGCTTCTAGTTGTTCGTTGAACTAGGAGACCCTTGTGAAGTATTCCTAGATGGATTCTCCATGAATCAGCTCTTCAATTGATCTCTTAGATTCATATTTCTATTGATGTTTCTTCCTTCATACATTCTTGATAGGGCATCATACATTTATTTTGGTGTCTTCTTGGATGACACTTGAGGGATGAAGTGATCCTTGATAGAGTAAGAAATAATCCTTTGTGCCCTAATTATATCCTTCTTTTGGTTCTCCTTAGCTTCAGCTTCTTCTGGTTATACAACTTCATCTTTGATATACTTATCCAGATCATTCTCTTAGAGAATGAATCCAATCCTATATTTCCATGCTTGAAATTTCTCTATGCCTTCCAGTTTGTCCTCAAGATTAGTGCTTGGGGTCATCTTGTCACAAAGTCACAAAAAATTGAAATTTTGTGAAATGAGAAACTGAAATTACTAGGAGATGCACTTGAGTAAGGTGAGGTGACTAGTGTGCTTTGTTTCTGGAGATATCAAGTCTTCTCCTTTCAAATCTGACTTGTGAGATTCAATGCTATAGCTCTTTGTAGTTTTCTGGTGCAGCTGTCAAACTAGGGTTTGACATTCTGGGAGATCTATCCTCCAAAAACTTTGATCCTTGGCTCAGAAGATGCACTCTGGGAGGGAGCGACTTTCCATGCAAGCAGTTTTCCAAAAATCAATTTTTTTCCTGAAACCCTATTTCTTGTCAGGGAGAGAGAGCGGGTTTTTTCTCTTTTGAAAGTTGTCTTATTAAGGTTAGCTTAGATACCATTTTAGAATTCCATATTGTAATCTATATTATCAACATTTAATTTCAATTTCATAAAATAATATAGAGAGGATCACTGAAAGAAACATGATCACAAGAACAACACAGATTTATCCTGGGAAAACCCGAATGGGAAAAACCCCGCAAAAGCTTCCTCAATATAGATGCCCCAAAAGATAAAAGGTAAAACCCAAAACTGATCCTCCTCCTTCTCCAACTACATCGCTTTCTCTCTCTATCTCTTATGCACTACACAAGTGAGTGTGTGTGGCTCAAATGAGAGACACCTCACTCTATTTATATTCTGTCATTCACTTGACATTTAACCCCATTATGTAGCCTCAAGTAAACTTAACTCAGTTATGTAGGCTCGAGTAGACATAACTAGGATAAATTAATATAATGATATATTCCAAAGGGTACTAATGACTTGCCTTACAATGGAGGGGACTTCCTCATGACTCTTAGTAATTCTCCTGATAGGAACATCGGGGTACAAAGAAATACAAATGATTCTCTCGATAGGAACATCAGGGACCAATAAAATACATTTAGAATATTCTTTCAAGTTACAATAATTCAACATATTCTAGGGGAAGGAGATTTCTTCCTCAAATATTTAGTAAGAGTGGACCTCGACGAGTATGTGATGTATGCTGGGTGAGGTTAGAAATAGTACAAGGTCTTTTAAATAAAAAGGTGAGTCATGCAGCACAACGAGCAATGCATCACATGACAAATCTGAGCACTCTCATATCTTGGTTGAATTTTCCTTGGGGACAATCCATGGAGTATGAAATTTATAACCCCATCAACACCATACGGGGAGTTTTCAAGGTGAGACTCGACTTTATACTATCTGAGTTTCCAGGATATTTATTCACCACTTCTTTTGATATTGATTGTGAAACCATGCATCATATATTTCATTAATTTATTTTCCTTAATAGCTTTTCTTTTGTTAATTGGAGTTGTAAGGTAATAATAGTGATCGATACAGTGTTAATGGGGTTTCTCTCTTACTCTGCATTTCTAGCCGGGTAATTATTTCAAAGAGTGACTATTATTCTTAACAACGCAGATTGGTTCTCTCAAACCAGAAAGATCAATCTGTTGAGCCCTAGAAATTCACAGGAAACAACATCAAGGGATTTTCCCCAGTTAACGTTCCCAACTAGCCCGTGACTGTTTGGTGTAGGGAATCCGTCCGGTTTGCGGTCCGACTACCGTATGTTAAGTAACAAAAACAAAGGGTTTTACCGGTTGTGGCCCAGTCCACCGTATATATTTTTGTATTTTTTACTTTAGTTATGGTATGCAAGTGCCTATCTAAGATGCAGATTGATGAAGAATGCAAGGAGTGGTCACAATGTGATGCAAAGGTTCTTACCTCTCGTCTTATACCCTCTCATATCTAAATCACACACAACTAGAAAAACAAATGCTAACTAAGCTATCCATAGGGAGCAACATTATTAATTCATGAGTAATGTGATACTGTCCACATGTTAAGATAAATCACAGATAGTTGTTCTTGAAATCAAAAGACATAAACATGCATAAAGATATACACAACAAGGTAGCTCGTCGTCTGTTAAAACATCCATTACTCATAGTGGAAATTATCACAGAATAAACCAGAGAACATTCAAATAAGAACATAGGTTCAGAAAGTTAGAACACTCTCACAGTTAATGAAACACAGTTGAAAACAAAATAGTTCCCCTTCAACATTGTTCATTTCAACACATTTGAACATTCCACAAAACACTTTCTCCAATAGGAAAAATTTGTAATTTTATTATTGCAAAACGAAGTAGTTCCTCTTACAACAAGTAGTTCACAAGTTCCTCTAGGAAAAAGCCCTTATTCCCTCTAACTTTCCTATATTTATATAAAAATAGCAAAACCTTTGGGTTTCCCCGCTGGGTGACCTTTAGGCTCCCCCAACCATTTTAATCTCACAGTTTTGTCAGTGTGAGTGCTCATGATTCATACAAACGTTACATTTCAGATTTATTATTTAAGAGCATTTTTATGAAAAAGGAACTAGCTTGGTAACTACATAACTTTTCCAAGCCTGGGCCTTTGCCTCTATTTATTTTGCTCAGTAATCCATTGGTCTCTTGCTAGATCTAGTTGAGCTTGAACCTGACTTGCTTCTTCTTTTCTCTATTTACTCTTCTTCATTTTTCTTGTCTTCAGCTAGCTCCCTTTTCTTTGTCCTTTAAATACGTCTTCTCTACAACAACAATCACCCTGTCATGAATAACTAGTCATTAGATCAATTAGTGTTTGACAAAGTAACATGAATTGCATCAATACACGCATTCTATGAAATGAACTATAAACAAATTTAAAGCATGAAAAGACAAAGTAACCACCATTCTTCAGTACACCAAAACCCCCAAATTGTGCTCTTCATCACATAAACTTTGACTTGACCAACACTCATGGGAAAAATCTACCATCCCATAAAGTAGAGTAACGAAACAACAAAAACATGGCCGGAAAACCATACCGATAGTCGAAAGAAAAATACACTAACCATTTGGCAGATAATCCACTTCGGCGGGCGAAAAAAATATAACAATCAGATGATCAGTTCACTGAGGAGACGCAACGATGGAAGACCATCAGACTGTGGCTTCCATGATCAAATACATCGTCAATGAAAAAAAAAACATTAAAAGTTGTTTTCAATGTATTGGAGATCAGAACTATTTTCCACTAAAACTACAGCATTGGCGATCGGCGAGGATATGCAGTAATCCATCAGAATGTTCCTTAATTGGCTTCTACAATCGTGGACATGTAAAGAACTATGGCCCTAGTTTAATGTTCAAAATAATTTCGATAAAAACAAAAATCTATCATTGCAAAGCCAAAAGGTTGAACCATACATCGACGAAAGGAAAATTTATATGGCGGATGGTTAGTCCGCTTCGTAGCTGCAACGACGGATTTCCAATAGACAATGAGTTCTGCAAGACTATTAAGTCTATCAGCGTCAAAAAGACTAAATACTAAAGCATTGGGTGGAAAACTCCTCGTCGACTAAAGAAATGACGTAAACATCGGGTGGTTAGTGCATTATGGAGACGCCGTTGCGAAAGAAGAATTAACTACAGCTTCCGCTTTCAAATGAAAATTGCAGCGATCAGAAGTTTCAATGACTAAATGCCACAAATGATGAGCTCAACGCAACTGCTGTGTCATCGACACAAGAGACTAACCCTCCAATCAAACATTAAAAACGCTCCGACAGAGAAAACAAATCATCGAAAAATAAAATGTTAAGTTCCATAGTCAAAAGCATTGGCAGTTTTATATCATTGAACCTCCGAAAGTGGTAAACAGTCAAACTCAAATCAAACTCAGGAAAATCCAAAATCATAATAGAGGGAAGACATAGTTCAGGAATCTTAAACACTCCCCGGCAAGATAAAATTAAAGGAGGATCCAAAATTTAAAATAAAAAAAAATTGGGAGAAAAGTTGCAGCTGCAACAATTGGCAACTACCTGGTGAACCTAGATCTCTAGACAATTTCTTCCTTAAGTAACAGATTGTTTAACAATAAAACCAACATGTTGAATTCTTCTAGATGTCTGGATTTCCCAAATGGAAAATATATGTACTTTTAATCATTGAGGGTATTCCAATGTAGGAAAATAGAAACCAATATTTCAAAGTCAAGATAACTCTTTTGAGGCCAGGAATATGAGTTTCATTTTTACCTCTGCCTTCGAGTAGCTTCCAGCTCGAACTCCATAGGATCATAACATATGGTAAATAGAAATATTCATTTGTTCCTCATTCCCATGCCATTTTGCACCTTTTTTGTGCTTTTGGACTTTTTGTCCTTTTGAGTCCTCCTCATGCCTTTCTTTCTGAATTTTTTATTCAGGCTCCTCTATCCATAGTGTCCTTTTGTGTGAGAGATGTATTTAATTTTCAGCTCACAGACGGAGAAGAAATTTTGGCAATTTTGTACTCATATGATTTAGTAATTTGTTTTGATACATATTGCTTTCTTAGGAGTTTTGACTCTTCTTAGCCTTTTGGATTTCAATTCTTGCCATGGGATAATTTATATATAATATACTATTTACCCTGCTTCCTTTCCATGGGTCTTTTTCTATCACCCCCTGGGACCATTTTTAATTATGAGATGGATGGAGCCTCGAAATAGTATTCCAGACCTTTTAATCTTGAGTTATTTTACAGGGATTAAGCAAGGCTTCAATGTGTTCATAGCCATTTAGGAAAAATACTAAACTAGAAGAAATTCTATCAGATAAAACCATAATACACAGTCTTATAATCAATGATTTTAGTTAGTCCAGAATTCTAATGCTCTCCATGCAACCAAAATCTTGGTTCTTTTTATTGGAATCAAAAGAAAAATACTTTAAACAAAAAGGAAAAGAAACAAATCAAAGTGGAAAAACAAGTCAATTATTTATATACAAAACAAAACAAAATAAAACCAAATCAAGAAAAATAAGGATTAAGAACTAAACCATTTACTGGTAAGTTCTCTTCCCATCCCTGTAAATCCTACAACTTATAGGTTGAGGGGCCAAGCTTTTCCGGAATCTGGAAAGGGCCTACCCATAATTGTTGAAATTTTGTGTGTTTTCCTTTCTCATCATGAGGGTGATCCCACTTGAGAACCAAATATCCCACCTCAAATTCTTTTGTTCCAGCTTTGTGCTTATCAAACCACCTCTTCACTACCTCTTGTTGTTGTTTAAAATGTTCTCTAGCCTTGGATCTAGATTCTTCTGCCTTCAAAAGATTATGTATCCTAATCTGTAAAAATTCATTATCTGATCCTCGTGATTCCTAAGCTATTATGGAGGAGGGTAGCATGATATTGGGAGGTAGAATGACCTCTTTTCCATAAACAAGGGTATATGGGGACACACCTAACAAAGTCTTGGGGGTGACCCTGTCAGCCCAAATAGCATTTGGTAATGCTAAGTACCAACTCCTCTGGTTTTCTATCATGGTCTTTTTAAAATTCTAATCAGATTCTTGTTCGTAGATTATGCCAAGCCATTGCTTTGTGGATAGTAATTTGTAGAGTAGTGCAACTTAATTCTTTTCTAATGATTAAATGCAATTAATCTAATAGAGGAAAAATAAGTAGCATTATCAAAAACTAAAGAAATTGGAACTACAAACCTGGTCATAATATGATCTTGCAAGAAGTCCATGACCGCATCTTCATTCACTTTACTCAACGGAATGGCTTCAACCCAATGAGTGAAGTAATCAGTTGCCGTCAGAATATATTTGTGTTGTAAGGAATAATTTGGCTTGATCTCCCCAATAATGTCCATTCCCCACTACTCAAAAGGTTCTGTTATCATCATAGGTTTTAATGGTCCCGCTGCTTTAACTTGTCTTCCACCACACCTTTGAGATATGTCACACTTTTTGACATGGGCATGTGCATCTTTGAATAGTGTGGGCCAATAATATCTGGCTCTGAGAATTTTATGGGTTGTTGTATCTTCGGAGAAATGTCCTCCAGCGGGCCCATCATGTAGGTCTATCATGACCTTCTTCGCATCTTCTTTCTCTAAGCATCTAAGAAGAACTCCATCATAATTCCTTCTGAATAATATTCCTTCAACAATATGATATGAGGCTTATTTAAGATGCAGTGCTCTCTTTTGCTTAGAACTCTATTGTTTCGGTAACAATCCTTCCTAAAGGTAATGCACAAGGTCTCGATACTAAGAGTCTAGAGCTGTGAACAGAGGACATACGTCCATTAAATGTAACTCAGCTTCGTTTTCCCGGTTATTTTCTTCATTGTCTTTACTTTCAATCATTAGTTTGCACAACCCCTGCAATTTAACTATGGAGGCTGGCTTGAACAGGAGGTCATATTCCTATAGAGCTGTTACCCAGTTGCCTCTTCTTTATCCTAACTCCTTTTGTACAAAAAGAGACCTCACAACTGGGTGTGGAACAATTACCTTTGTTTGGTTCTTAAGTATGTATGGTCTGATCTGTTTTACCGCTTTTAACATGGCATGAGCTTGTTTATCCACAGCTGGGTAATTCAATTTGGCCCCCTATAGACCAGTACTCATAAATGATATGGGGAACTCATCTCCCCCATCTTCCTTCTGGGTAAGCACCGCTGCTAGTGAATCGTCAGATGTGAAAGTGTACAAAATAAAATCTTTCTCAAAATCTGGACTCTTGAGGGAGGGTGTGTGTGCAACCACTGTCTTTATTTTACTAAATGCATTCTTCTCTACATCAATCCACTTGAATTGTACACTTTGTTTTACCATTTGTTGCAAAGGTTTAACAATCTAAGTGAAATATGGCACAAACCTTCGCACAAATTTTATTGTCTCGATAAATCATTCAACATGCCCTTTTTATTATGGGGTAAGGGAATCTATTCGATAGCTTTGATCCTCTCTAGGTCTATGGAGATCCCATTCTTAGAAACCACATGACCCAACAACTTACCTTTGGTAACAGTAAACACGCACTTCTTGGGGTTTAGTGAGATACCATATTTTTGGTAGCATTCAAAAATATGTTTCAGATGAAACGTGTGTTCCTCCCTTTTCTTTGAAAATATTGTAATGTCATCGAGGTGTACTATAGCACTACGACCAATCGGACCATGAAAATCTATGTCCATAGCCCTCTGGAAAGTATCTCCAGCGTTTATGAGTCCAAAGGGAATCCTTCTGTCAGAAAAAGTTCCCCATCTGGTTCTGAATGTAGTTTTAACTCTGTCTTCTTCAGCTACTAACACTTGATTGTAGCCTGAGAATCCATCTAATAAAGAGAATAATTCAGAACCTGAAACCATTTGCAATATCTGTTCCATAGGTGGGACATGATAATTATCTTTATCCGAATCATGATTTAAGTTTCTAAAATCCACACATAGTCTAATTTCTCTGGATTTATTCCTTACCGGTACCAAATTTGAAACCCATTCCGAGTGTCTAACCTTGAAGATAATTCTAGCATCCAATAGATTCTTAACTTCATTCTAAATCAACGGCTCTAATTTTGGATGCATTTTCCTTAAAGGCTGCTGATAAGGTTTGATTCCAAATTTGATGGGGATAACGTGTTGAATAATATTGGTGTCATATGTCTTCAGATCTTCATACATCTAGGCAAAAACATCTTTGTATTGTTTGAACAAACTAATAAACTTATTCCTTTCACCTAGGGAGAAACACTTTCCCAAATTCACATATTTAGGCTCAATTTCAGTCCCCAAATTAATCGATTCGAACTGTAGAGACGAGCTATGAGTCTTCACATTCACTGGCCTTCTAAATTTCTTGTTTAAATGAAACATTCACTCCAAAGTCCTGACACCTTTAGGGATAAAATTATCGAATTTTAGCTCGGCTTGATGTTCTTCATCATCAATAATCGCCCCTTTTAAGGTCTCGTCATTTGTTAATCATTCTATGATTTGTTGATCATCATCAAAGACTCGTAGATTGGTAATCATATCTGGAACTGAAGGCCTGAAAAGTAATTCAATAGAGCACTGATTATTAGAGGGCACAATCCTCGCAGCTGAGGTGGCCAACAAGTCAGCTGCTACATCCTTAAGTCTAGGAATTGATACAATGTTAAATGCACTAAAACATTTAAGCAAATCCCATACTTCATTTTGATAAGATTTTAAATGAGGAGAAATGCAATGTATTTGATTTCGAATTTGTTTTACAATTATTTCAGAATCTCCAAACACTTTGATATTTTTTGCCTTTAATTCAATTGCTTTTCTTAGTCCCTGAACTAATGCTTCATATTCAGCTGTGTTATTGGTACATTCAAACTCTAACCTACATGAAAGGAAATGTTTATTTTTCTTAGGATCAGTCAGGACATAGCCGGCTCCTGACCCCTCTAAAGTTTTAGAACCATCAAAGAAAAGCGTCTAAAAATCGCTAACCACTATTGTGTGTGAATTAATACCTACATCTACAGTTAAGTATACTATTTTACAATCGATTTCATCAGCCTGTGAGAATCGAAGGAGATCAGGTTGACCATCTGACATATCACTGGCCTCTTCCGCTTGATAATTTCCCGGTTCTAGTTCAATAAAGTAATTTCCCAAAACAAAATTCACTGGTTCATTTTTTTCTTCGAACTGAGTAACATTCTGTTTCATGTGTGTCTCCCTTAAAACTTTAATTTGATTTGGGCTTCCTTTATAAGGTAGCCACATATGTGACCAATCCGAGGCAAAATATCCACTAAGCTTTTCTGACCAATCTCTGCTCAAAACAAGTCCATAAGCTTCCGGTATGTCAGCCACCACGATGTCAATGAATTGACATACCTTATCATTAGAAGATAAGCGAATGAGAACACCCTCCATTTCCCCAATTACCTTCACATTCATTCTATCCAACTGAATGACCCTCCAGGTAGAAGGTTTAGGTTGACCATTTATCTTTTTGCAAACTGACAGCGACATAACGTTGACTGATGCCCCAGAGTCTACTAGGTAGTTATGCACGTTTTGGTTGAAAATTTCAAAAGTGAGGAGAAAAGGTGGAGTCTTGCATTTAGTCTTACCTCCCATACTTGCTTCACCAATTTCTTCTTCTTGGGGCTGAATGTCAGTGGGAAGCTCCTCCTCTAATATTTCAAGTGCTTTCAATAGCTTTTCTTTCTGCTGCGTCACATTGCACATCTCAAATAAGGAGATGTTCACCCTTACCTTTTTGATATCCTCCACAATGTCATAATCCATCTTATGTTCTGTGAGATTCGGTTTAACATTATTTATCTCTTCTTCATTGGGATTAATAGGCATGTCGATCTGTCTAGGATTTTGACTGGTGATGGTAAATTCCATAATTTTATTAGCTGAGGAGTTTTTTTTGAAATTTCTTAACATTCTTTTGAAGTCTCCTAATTTTTGGGAGCATAAGACCGTTTTCCTTAATCAACCCTTGGCTCCTCATCATTACATTTGTTTCCAGGATGTCTTCATGTCTCAGATCCTTTTCTTCCTCGGCATCAAAAAATGACACACAGTCCCATAAAACCATGGCCTCATCCTCCTATTTTTCTGTTGATTTATTGTTGTCTTTCCCTCCTTCATCATTATCCTTGGTTGATTTGGAATCCAACAGCTGATTCATAACCAATGTCATTGAATTTATCCATTGAGGACAATTCTTTTCAGAATGTAGCTGCTGGTGAAAAGTGCAAAAGTTGTCCATACCTACCTCCATTAAGTTCATTGATGTAGGACTGTGTGGAGGAGGTTTAGACTGATTGTTATCCTCTCTTCTCTTGTAGTAAGGCTTATATGCTTTCTGAGCTTCCTTTTCCTTATCCAAATCTATTATTCTATTGGAAAGCTTTTGCATCATCTTTAACATCCCCTCGAAATCATGTGATTTCTCCTCTTTAGGTTTAGACAGCAATAAGGCTCTTTTCCCGAGATTTTTTTCTCCAGATTGCTCGGGATAATATTCTATACTTTCCTTTTCAACCTCTACCCTTTTTGCTTCTTCATAAGTTTCTACTAACATAGGATTAACTTGAGATTTTACAAATATAGCCAAGTCCACACCTAAAGCTGAGGTATAATACTCAATAAGAAATTTCTTAGAGAGCTTATTTGTTGCAGAGAAGTTCTTGAGGTAAGCAAAAAATCTTTGAGTGAAATTGTGTACCTTTTCTTTCCTTTCTTTTTTTAAAGCGCCTAAACCTTTCATTAGTGATGCATGTGTCTTTTGGGCTGCATACTTACTTTTGAAAATACTTTCAAAGGTATCCCAATCTAGGATAGAGTTTGCAAGAAAACCAAAGTACCACGATGATGCTACTCCTTTAAGGGTGTGTGGAAAAAGTCTACAAACTACATCCTCATGTTCCCCATCCCTTAATCCTTCTATTGCCAAATAGAAACTTTGCAAATGGTCATCTGCTACAACCTTCTCACTTGGATCAAACTTAGGCAGCATCTTCTCGAAAGCCTAAGGTAAGTCATGCAACGGAGGTTTTAAGTTCAGGGGTGATCTGACATTCCAAGCTGGTGGTGGATTGGGTGGGTTAAGCGGCTGATTTACATTTACACCTGCCATGAGTCTGGGTGGAGAGTGAGGAGGTGAAGGAACAGGAGCACGTGTAGGAGAAAACTAAGGTGTGTTTGGGCCTACTTGATTCAAAGGCTGAACAACCTTTTGTAATTCTACCTCTACTAACTCTTCCAAATCTCCAACCAACACTGAATCTTCCAATATGGGACGGTCTTTCTTCCTGTATTCTCTTCAGGGTAAATTAGGGATAATTGGTAATCCTCCATGTAACACCCCGGTTTTGATCCCGTTTGCATGATGTATATAATGTAATTAATCATGGTGAGGAGCCCAAGGAAAAATCCCCACCATCGATTTGGTTGTGTATGGTTCGGCAATGGGGATAGTTGTCGATGGTATGTCGTGCTATCTGGCACATTATAATTTGACATCATGTAAATACGCACATCAATTAAAATAAACCACAACCAGCTATGGCAGTGCAACATTGAATGAAAAGGGCATGGCTCCAAAGGATAAGGGGTGGGGGATGTCAAACCTTGGTCTATGGGGGAAAAACCCATATGTTACCACCTTGTGTGTTTGCCACCTTTCCCTTGTTTTGTTTTTCCATCTTCCCTTGTCAACCTTTTCAATGTTTTGTTGGGTAGTTGAGGAGTTATGGCTGCTGGTGGTTGGGGCAGTTATTGTTTTTGGGAGTGGGGTGGCAGGACTATCAGTCCCCTTGCTCACGCACCCACTCCACCCACGACGACCTTCACTCTTCTCTCCCACGTTTTCCCAACCTTCACGATTATGGTCTGTTCGTCCTCCCGATTTCCTGTTAGTCCTCATGCAGGATTTGTTCTGTTTATGTCTCACGCCGAGACGAGTTTGGCTTCCTCCTGTGCATCGTTGTTCTGTTCATCCGTGCGCTGAGACCTGTGTTTGTTCGCCTCACACAGAGAGATGTGTTGTTCATCCTCGTGTAGGCTGGGATTCTTGTTCTGTGCTCCTCACGCACCAGTCACAGATATTTTCTGATTGTGCACACAGCGAGCAGGTGAAACGGCCCCCAGGGCATGATTTCCACTGGTATGTGTCGTAGCCATGGATTTAATCCACGTTTTTTGCTTGCTGTTAGTTTAACTCGTGATTCAGGTATGCTTTTGGTTTCACCCACGATTTGGGTTGCTATGATTCTTCCCACGAGGTCTGAGTGCTATTGAGCATCCGTCTTCCTTCCATTTCAGACTGTGTATGTGTGCTTCCTTCTTCCCTGCTTTGGGACTACATATAGCTGCCATCGTTTTCACTGTGAGTCTGTGACTGTTGATTTCCACATCCGTTGGTTGAGTCTTCCATGGCTATGCTGGGAGTTCTGTTTCTTATCCACTATGGGTTGTGGATTGTTGCCACTGTTTTTATTGTGAAATTGGGTTGTTGATATACCCTGGTTGGTTGTTGTTGCTGAGTTGCTTTGGCCATGATAGGGCCAAGAACAAGCAGTGGTTGATCTTCGGACTGTCCTGGCTTGGACGGTTTGTTGATGGTCTGATAAACCCAGTTGTGTTGGTTTGCTGATTGTGTCCCTTGGCTATGTGTAAGCCTGCATTGGACCCTTATTCCTTGAGGAATCATGCCCAGCTTGGGGGTGGCAGTGTTGCTAAGAGACTGATGAGCACGCTGGCCTATGGTTGGGTGGAACGTTGCAGCGACGTAGCTGGTTGTGGGTGAATTCTTCATCAAAAGATAAGTGCTGCTGTTATGCCCTCTCTGTAAATTATATAATCTACTGTATTATGTGAAATGATGAACATGTTCAATGCTGGAAATGTATATGTGTTGCTTCCGCTGTAGGTTGATGCATTAGGAATCTTTGTATGATGGAATGCATCCTTGTGTGCCTTGTGTTTAAGCTTTTATTTCAGCATTGTTCCTTGTCCATGTTCATGGGGTTGTTTTCCCAGCTGTATGTGGTGGTCGTCGCGTCCTCTTCACCGATCGAAGGGAGATGGGGACGTGACAGAGTGGTATCAGAGATTATGTTGTAGCATGGGCCTACATGGGCCATGAAGGATTGCAGTGACAGAGGCAGTATTTCCTCTACCCAGCAGAAAGGAGTGAATGACTGTAAAATTTGGTAAATTTGGTCTAAGTGTTGAACTGTCAGGCCACTAGCAGAAAGAATTCCGCCGTTGTGGAAGAGCTAGCGAGGTGGACTTCCGCTGTTGTGAAAGCATAGCGGAAGCATGCCGGATGAAACAATGTGAAAAATCCATCTAAGTGTTCCCTGTCGGAACAGTTAGCAGAATTGACTTCCACTGTTGTGGAAGAGTTAGAGGAAGCCTGCCGATGGATCATAGTTAGAAAGGAAATCACGGGAATTTTCTAAGTGTTTTGACGTCCGTCGGAATAAATTAGTGACCGAGCATCCGCCGTTGCAGATGGAGAAACAACTTCATGGCCGATGAGTAAAGCCTCCAACGTAAAGAAAGAAAGTAAAAAAAATAATTTTTTCCAAGTGTTCTCCATCGGAACAATTAGCGAAGTTGACTTTCGACGTAGCGCAAGAGTTAGTCATTTGGCCTTCCACCATTGCGGAAGACAAAGACACTAGCTGGCCGAGGAGAAAGACTGCCAACGCCGGAAGTTGAAATTTTCTAAGGCAGAAAATTGTTGACTGGCGGAAGAGAAAGTGGTTCATGTGCCGCCATTGCAGAAGCGAAAGCGCTAAGTCTTCTGATGAGAAAGACTGCCGACGCCGATGCCAGTCAAAAAGTTAGTTCACCAATCGAAAGAGAAAGTGGTTCATGTGCCGCCATTGCGGAATCAAAAGCGCTAAGTCTTCCGATGAGAAAGATTGTTGACGCTGATGCCAGTCAAAAAGTTAGTTCACCAATCGGAAGAGAAAGTGGTTCGTGTGCCGCCGTTGCGGAAGCAAAAGTGCTAAGTCTTCTGACGAGAAAGACTGACGATGCCGATGCCGGTCAAAAAAATGAGTTCACCAGTCGGAAGAAGAAGTGGTTCATGAGCCGCCGTTGCGGAAGTGAAAGAACTAAGTCTTCCGACGAGAAATACATCCGACAGCCGATGAGAAGGAAAGGAAAATTATGAGTTTTTCCATGGGATTTCTCAGCAGATTTCGACTATTTTCAGTGGGATTTGCAGCTGTTTTTCAGTGAATTTTCAGGGCTAAAAAGGGAGAAAGTGGCAGCGATCTTATGCGCCAGATTGCGCGAAAATCAATGATTTACGAAGAAAAAAAAAATGAGGGCGTTGCCCTCGACCTGACCCACCCTGCAGTGGCGCAGGGAATCCACAAGGGGCCAAGCCCCCTTGACCCCCGCCATCCCTTGAGACAGTCGTTCTTGTGAAAAGAAAATCCTATGTTTTGGGAAAATTAGTAAAACCCAAAACTCATAAAAGATGAATGGTGCAATGGAAGTGAGGTGGCTGAAGTTGGCAACCAAAATATAGTTGTGTGTAAAAATGCAAAGATTTGGTGAAAATTCCTCATTCTTAGAAGTGGTGTGGTTTTCACACCTGAGGTCGGAATGAAGCATGTGGATAGGTGTTGGAAAGCTTATCTAGCAAGGAACAAGGGTAAGTTGCTAGAATCTGAGCATGAAGCAGCAAAGTGCTAGTGATGACCACTGTTATCAAAGGGACAAATCTGGACAGTTGCATGCCCAGGGGTAGCAAGGACTATGAAGTCAACTAGCTGCTATGTGGAAAAGGGAGTTCCATGCCAGGATGAAAGACTTGAAAAGGGAAGTTTTCTTAAAAACCTGTCTTGATAACTATGTTACATTTCCTAAATTTTATGCTTGAAATGTATGAGGATATGTTTTATAATGAACCACGAATGATAATCATTTCCTTGATGTTGGAATTAGTGGAAAAAAAACCAACGATGACATGGACCTGAATGAATATGCTGCTAATGCTGATGGGTGTGACCAGCAACCCTCTAGAGGAAGGGATGAGGCAACAAGTCCATAACAAAATTTGGTGAGCAAATGCTGCAATCTCTTGCAAAGGACCAACCAAATTGGTCATGTCAAGGGTGTAAGTAGGACCCATGTAGGTAAGAGGTTGCTTATGACAAATTCCAAGGAGTGGTAAAGGTAAGAGACCTCATACCATGTGGGTATTGGAATATAGAAAGGTGTCATGCCTGTATATGTTGATTGAGCTTAGTATCCAAAGGAAAGTAAGTGCTGATGATCTTGATTATAGGTATGCCTCTTATATGAAGTAGACATGGTTAGGCCATGCATGGTATGTTGAATACATAGTATTCCTGAATCAATGCAAGGTAGCATTGAATGGATATGCATTAAAAAGATTTTATGAATCTTGTAGTTATGCATTGGATGGATGCGTATGAAGGGTGTGATTGATTGATTGCATAAGTATAGGTGAAAATGTTGTGATGCATTGCATGAATGCATTGAGATGAGTGCATGTGATATTGTGAATAACTAATGGCTGAAGTGATGAATTGATGATAATTCTGGAACTGTTTCAAAGGTTGTTATGAATGCAGGATAATAAGTGCATAAAGAGGATAGTCATGATCAATTGGCTACCAGGAATGCTCTATTGAAGAGCAAGGTGGTATGAATGATATGCTTATGAAGTAAGGTTATCTAAACATTTCATTTAATTGCATGAATGATATGACTATACCTTGCAATGTTAGTATGATAATGATTGCATGACGTAAATGAGATTTGATAATATTGATGCGACTAACAGTTGGAAGTATTTGAATTTTATAAATTCTGAAAATGCTTCGGTGATGGTGGTAGCAATGGAAAGGCTATATGCATCCGGAGTTACCAAGTGTTTGGTTGATTGAAGCTCATCTTTTAGGTAGATTATTTCGAGCATGGAAGTGAGAGGTAAGACCCTGACCAATGCTAGAATCTACCATGTATGAGAAGAATCTCATGGTTGTAAAAATAGTTGGTATTCATAATAGGTTGTTAAATTCGAATTGTGAATTTCGGATTTAAGAAATTGCTGAAAACTACTAGCCACTATTGGATTGCATAAGCTTGTGTTTGGTTGATTGAAGCTCGGGTTTTAGGTAGATTATTTTGAGCATGGCAGTGAGAGGTAAGACCCTAACCAATGCTAGAATCTACCATGTGAAAGAACCAAACCTTATGAGAAGAGTCTCATGGCTGTGAAAATAGTTGATATGCATAATGGGTTGTTAAATGCAAATTGGAAATTTTGGATTTAAGAAGTACTAACGACTACTAATCATTGTTGGCTTGTGTAAGATTGTGTCAGGAGGGACGCATGGTAAGTGGGTATTCATGTTATCATAGTAAGCATAAAATTATAATGGGCATAGTAATGCTGCTTACAAGAGACCCGTAATTGAGCAAGTCAATTCCTGTAGTAGATAGAATTGCAAATTCTTATTGAATTTGATTGCTAATGTCATTGCTTGGTTATGGAACGATCAATTGGATTGTAGTATCATGTAATTATTGAATGTTTGGCTATTTGATGAATGTGTCAGGGTTACACACTGCAGGAAGACCATGTGTGATAGCCTGCAGAAGCCAAACTTCGTGGGAAGGTTTTCCTTTATCTTGGAAATGGGGTGAAACGCCATTGGACATTTTAAAAATGTCTCATCTGCACTGCATGTTTGGTGATGACATGAGTGAGGTGGTATGGGTTATGTTGGTAAGACATGTGTGAATGTGAAATGTAAAAAGGATTTGGGATGGCTAACTGAGGTACTGTTAACTCAGGGAAGGAGACTCCATTCCTCCTTAACAAAGGCATACTGCGACGGCAAATGGATAAGTGTTCTGTGACCCTTGCTAAGAATATGCATGTTTAATTATTAAATTCCATATGCAGAACATGTTTTGGTTTTATTTCCATGATGACCGATTGTTTGAGTATGAATAGGACCCACATGGACATGTCGGAGAAGAGTGCACACTTTTCCAATGTCGAGTCATGAAAGGGTTTTCAATATTGATTACACTCTGGGGAGTGGATGCACTCCTGGTGTCTCAATACTTCATAGTGAATGATATGAAATGTGATTATAGTTTTAAAGAAATAACGCTGATGAGTTCGCTTGTATTGCTTGTGTTGCTTGTGTTAACAGGTAAAGGTAAAGGTAAAGGTAAATGGTTGATATAAGTGTATGTTGGTATAAGTGTATTGTTGATATAAGTGTATGGTGGTATAAGTGTATGGTTTGGATAAGTGTATGTGTTATTGTTGACATAAGTGTATGATGGGCTGTGATACACCTGAGGATCCAAAGTAGATCCTAGACCTAGAAATGGTCATGGTAAAGTTCCAAGCCCAGTCGACATGAGGATGTACTAGATGGACATTAATTATTTGATGTTGTGGAGCAGCCGGTGTGCTGACCTAACATCTAAGTCCATAGGAGATCCCAAGGCTTGCAAAGCGAAGCAGGATCCTATGGACGAACAAGGAAACACATAATACATATAAGTATTGGATTATTTTTCTTATGAATATACATGTGTATATGATTTGGATATGATGTTTTAAGCTCTTGTTCTAGAGATAAAAATTAATGAGAATAAACTAAACATGTGAATCTATTCAATGTTGGATATAGGTATCGCTAGAGGCGAGGACTATGAGAGCATCCTAGGGGTGCACGTGGACATGTGACTGTCCTGGAAAGCTCGAAATGAGTGGTAATTAAAAAGGTGCTAGTAAGACGGGGGAGTCCTAGCAATTGAGACAAACCATGTGGAGAGACTCCATGGTTTAGAGGTCTAGGATAGACTAAAGACACTAAGTGTCATGACCAAGAAAGATTGGTCCAGCATTCATGGTGAC
>LPNX010814011.1:1895-43927 GCA_001517045.1 Pseudotsuga menziesii | reverse complement strand
TTAATTCCCTGCCTAGGAATGGACATGAATGAGCTCATGTGCCTATTGGGAAGGCATGAAAAATATGAAAGCCTCATTGATGAGACTTGGACTGTCATGCCAAATAGGAAATTAATTGACTGATTTTAATGTCTACATTATGCTTGGTCTGATAGAATTTCAATGGTGCATTTCACAGGTGAGGAAAGAGAAACCAGGTGGTGCACATTGATTATGGCAGCAGATCAAAAGTTGTTGGACTTGGCTGGAAGCCTCCTTCAAATGATTTCCAAGACCCAAGAGAACCTTCGAGAGATGCTCAAGATACAGAGCCTAAGGCATAATGAGATGAACCACCAGATTTTGCAAGACACTATTGGGTTGCAAAGGGAGGTGAAAAGCCTTCTGGGAGCAATCGACAAAGGAAAGGAAGATGGATCAGCAATGGGACATTCATCCAAGCGACCCAATAAGAAATGGTCCAGGCATGAAGACTCAAAGGAAATTGAGCAAGTAAAGATGAAGCAGCCAGTAAGATGCTGGAGATGCGGAGGACATCATTTACCCCGGGACTGCCCAATGAGGGAACATGATGAAGGAAATAGCCGCAAAGTTCCTAGACTTCGGGATCAACTGGAAGCTAAGAACCAGCAGGACAAGTCCATGGAAGCCAAGGAGCTCGGTCTTGAATGTTCAAGGTAAATGATTGAACGTGGGATAGATCTACAATTTTGAAATTTTGATGTGCAACTGTATATGCATTGTATATATGTAATGGAACATCGAGGATGGTGTTATTCCAAGGGGGAGGGGAATGTAACACCCCAGTTTTGACCCAGCTTGCATGATGTATATAATGTAATTAATCATGGTGAGGAGCTCAAGGCAAAATCCCCGCCATCGATTTCGTTGTGTATGTTTCGGTAATGGGGATAGCTGTCGATGGTATGTCGTGCTATCTGGCACATTATAATTTGACATCATGTAAATATGCACATCAATTAAAATAAACCACAACTAGCTACGACAGTGCAACGTTGAATGAAAAGGGCATGGTTCCAAAGGATAAGGGGTGGGGGATGTCAAACCTTGGTCTATGGGGGAAAAACACATATGTTACCACATTTTGTGTTTGCCACCTTTCCCTTGTTTTGTTTTTCCATCTTCCCTTGTCAACCTTTTCAATGTTTTGTTGGGTAGTTGAGGAGTTATGGCTGCTGGTGGTTGGGGCAGTTATTGTTTTTGGGAGTGGGGTGGCAGGACTGTCAGTCCCCTTGCTCACACGCCCACTCCACCCATGACAGCTTTCACTCTTCTCTCCCACATTTTCCCAACCTTCACGATTATGGTCTATTCGTCCTCCTGATTGCCTATTAGTCCTCACGTAGGATTTGTTCTGTTTATGTCTCATGCCGAGACGGGTTCGGCTTCCTCCTGTGCATCGTTGTTTCGTTCATCCGCGCGTTGAGACCTGTGTCTGTTCACCTCATGCAGGATGGGATTCTTGTTCTATGCTCCTCACGCACCAGTCGCGAATCTTTTCTGATTGTGCATGCAGCGAGCAGGTGAAACGACCTCCAGGGCATGATTTCCATTGGTATGTGTCATGGCCATGGCTTTAATCCACATTTTCTGCTTGCTGTTAGTTTAACCTGTGATTCAGGTATGCTGTTGGTTTTACCCACGATTTGGGTTGCTGTGATTCTTCCCACGAGGTCTGAGTGTTGTTGAGCATCCGTCTTCATTTTATTTCAGACTGTGTATGTGTGCTTCCTTCTTCCCTACTTTGGGACTGCATATAGCTGCCATCGTTTTCACTGTGAGTCTGTGACTGTTAATTGCCGCATTCGTTGGCTGAGTCTTCCATGGCTATGCTGGGAGTTCTGTTTCTTATCCATTGTGGGCTATGGATTGTTGCCATTGTTTTTATTATGAAAATGGGTTGCTGATATACCCTGTTTGGGTGTTGTTGCTGAGTTGCTTTGGCCACGATAGGGCCAAGAACAAGCAGTGGTTGATCTTCGGACTGTGTTGGCTTGGCCGGTTTGTTGATGGTTTGATAAACCCAGTTGTGTTGGTTTGCTGATTGTGTCCCTCGGCTATGTGTAAGCCTGCATTGGACCCTTAGTCCTTGAGGAATCATGCCCAGCTCGGGGGTGACAGTGTTGCTGAGAGACTAATGAGCACGCTGGCCTATGGTTGGGTGGAACGTTGCAGCAACGTAGCTAGTTGTAGGTGAATTCTTCATCAAAAGATAAGTGCTGTTGTTATCCCCTCTCTGCAAATTATATAATCTACTGTATTATGTGAAATGATGAACATGTTCAATGCTAGAAATGTATATGTGTTGCTTCCATTGTAGGTTGATGCATTAGGAATCTTTGTATGATGGAATGCATCCTTGTGTGCCCTGTGTTTAAGCTTTTATTTCAGCATTGTTCCTTTTCCATGTTCATGGGGATATTTTCCTAGCTGTATGTGGTGGTCGTTGCGTCCTCTTCGCCGATCGAAGGGGGATGGGGACGTGACACTCCAATACTCTTTACATAAGCCCACGTGTGTCTTCTTAGATCATTTACTACTTGGTTATCCACACCAAACAAATGTTCTCTATTCTCTTCATTATTTGGATCAGGAAATAGACTGCTTTCAAAACTATCACTGGTGGAGTTATTTCAAGGAAATGGATTTCCCCAGCCAGCCATGCACTGGTGTCCCTCCTTCTAGCACCAGAAACTGTTGAGGCCTGGAAATTCGCAGACAACAACAGCAAGGGATTCTCCCCAGTCAACGTTCACAACTATCCTGTGACTGTTTAGTGTAGGGAATCCGTTCGGTTTGCGGTCCGGCTATCATAGGTCAAGTAACAAAAACAAAGGATTTTACCGGGTGTGGCCCGGTCCACCGTATATATTTTTGTATTTTTGACTTTAGTTATGATATGCAAGTGCCTCTAAGATGCAGATTGATGAAGAATGCGAGGAGTGGTCACAATGTGATGAATAGGTTCTTACCTCTCATCTTAGACCCTCTCACATCTAAATCACACACAACTGGAAAAAAAAATGCTAACTAAGCTATCCCTAGGGAGAAATATTATTAATCCATGAGTAATGTGATATTGTCCACATGTTAAGATAAATCACAGATAGTTGTTCTTGAAATCAAAACACATAAACATGCATAAATATATACACAACAAGGTAGCTCATCATCTGTTAAAACATCCATTACTCATAGTGGAAATTATCATAGAATAAACTAGAGAACATTCAAATAAGAACATAGGTTCAAAAATTTAGAACACTCTCATAGTTAATGAAACACAGCTAAAAATGAAATAGTTGCCCTTCAACATTGTTCATTTCAACACATTTGAACATTCCACACAACACTTTCTCCAACAGGAAAAATTTGTAATTTTATTATTGCAAAACAAAGTAGTTCCTCTCACAACAAGTAGCTCACAAGTTCCTCTGGGAAAAAGCCCTTATTCCCTCTAACTTTCCTATATTTATACAAAAACAGCAAAACCTTTGGGTTGCCCCACCGGGTGACCTCTGGGCTCCACCAACCATTTTAATCTCACATTTTTGTCAGTGTGAGTGCTCATGATTCATACAAACGTTACATTTCAGATTTATGATTTAAGAGCATTTTTATGAAAAAGGAACCAGCTTGGTAACTGTCGAACTTTTCCAAGCCTAGGCCTCTGCCTCTATTTATTTTGCTGAGTAATCCGTTGGTCTCTTTCTAGATCCAGTTGAGATTGAACCCGACTTGCTTCTTCTTTTCTCTATTTATGCTTCTTCATTTTTCTTTTCTTTATCTAGCTCTCTTCTGCTTTGTCCTTTAGATATGTCTTCTCTACAACAACAATCACCCCATCATGAATAACCATTCATTAGATCAATTAGAATTTGACAAAGTAACATGAATTACATCAATACAAGCATTGTATGAAATGAAATATAAACAAATTTAAAGCATGAAAAGACAAAGTAACCACCACTCTTCAGTACACCAAAACCCCCAAACTGCACTCTTCATCACATAAACTTTGACTCGACCAACACTCATGGGAAAAATCCGCCATCCCATAAAGTAGAGTAACGACACAGCAAAAACATGGTGGGAAAACCCTACCGATAGTCGGAAGCAAAAGACACTAATCATTTGGCAGATAATCCACTTTGGCGAGCGAAAAAACTATAACAAACGGATGATCAGTTCACTAAGAATCCATAACGGCGGAATACCATCAGACTATGGCTTCCGTGATCAAATACATCGTTGCCGAAAAAAAAACATAAAAAGCGGTTGTCGATGTATCGGAGATCGGAACTATTTTCCACTAAAACTACAGCATTGGCGATCGGTGAGGATAAGCACTAATCCATTGGAATGTTCCTTCATTGGATTCCGCAATGGCGGCCGTGTAAAGAACTATGGCCCCGGTTTAATGTTCAAAATGCTTCTGATAAAAACAAAAATCTATCATCACAAAGCCAAAAGGTTGAACCATACATCAATGAAAGGAAAAGTTATATGGCGGATGGTTAGTCCACTCCAGAGCTGCAACGACGGACTTCCAATAGAGAACAAGTTCTACAAGACTATTAATTCTATCAGTGTCGAAAAGAATAAATACTAAAGCATCGGGTGGAAAAATTCTCATCGGCGAAAGGAACGACATAAACATCGGGTGGTTAGTGCATTATGGGGACATCGTTGCAGAAGACAAAAGAACTACGGCTTCCGCTTTCAAATGAAAACTGCAGCGATCAAAAGTTTCAATGACTAAATGTCAGCAATGATGAACTCAATGCAACCTCCATGTCATCGACAAAAGAGACTAACCCTACGATCAAACATTAAAAACGCTCCGACAGAGAAAAGAAATCATTGAAAAATAAAATGTTAATTTCCACAGTCAAAAGCATTGGCAGTTTTATATCATTGAACCTCCGAAAGTGGTAAACAATCGAACTCAAATCAAACTCAGGAAAATCCAAAATTGTAACAGAGGGAAGACAAAGTTCAGGAATCTTAAACACTCCCCAGCAAGATAAAATTAAAGGAGGATCCAAAATTTTTATAAAAAAAAAATTGGGAGAAAAGTTGCAGCGGCAACACAATCCCAGATGTTGTTTTACGACGAGAAAAAGGTTTGTGTATACTCATAGTTATCAAAATATTGATTGCTAGCTACACTTTTCCTCAACAAATATGGAACTCCCACATGTTCCCATCAGTTTGGAATCACCATCTTCAAGCCATAATTTACCTAAGCCACCAAATTCCACTAGACAATTGTCCATGTAGAGCAATCCCTCTTTGATTTCCCTTATATGGCGACCTGCCTAAGAAGACACATCCATTCAAATAGTAAAATAATTGTTACCTTCATCATAATTGTTTCCATCTTCATCCTCCTTGTTATTGGTTTTATCAATGACAATATTATACATATCTTTCTCCTTTTATTTAACCCTCTTTTCAGAAGAACAACTACTTTGAATTTACACTAGAAATCTATATTGTGTGGTTTTCCACAATACGAATAGTGTACCTCTCTCTTTTGTTGTTGAATTTTCTCTCACCTCTTGTGTTGCTTGCATTGGTTTTATCAAGAAGGGTAATTTTCTTCAGTATTCTCATGCTCTCATTTTCTTTTCTTCTTCAACAATATATTATATTATCATGTCTAAGTAATTTGAAGAACGTTGACTAAGTGTAAATGTCAAATTACTATAATTCTGGAGTAAACTGTTAAATAATATCCCTTTAGCACCTTCTTCAAAATTTACACCTATTGAGTATTTTCCTCTTCTCTCAATCGCTTGCTACAGTAAGTGTTGATATCATGTTGTCAAAGCATTGTGAATGTAACTGACCAACGGTGAATTCAAAATTGCTATATTTCATTGATAAATTACTAATACCCATTTAGCACCCTCTTAAAAATTTATACCTACCTTACTATTCATTTGACTTGGCATAACTACAGCAATATTCATTTTGAAATTGTTGTTTCAATGAGAACATAGCTGTCAGTCTTTTTGACTCAAAGCACATCTCAAATTTGTCTTTGTCATTCCTATTCTATCGTTCTTTGGTTTCATCTTACTGTGAAGGTTTTGGCTCAGACCAACTGATTATAATTTAATCCCCAAACATACTTCTACAATAAATGCAATTGAGTTTTAAGCTTGCATGTGTGAAAAGTATGACCATTGAATTTTCAAGAGAGGAGTCCAATTTAACAAAATAAAAAATAAAAAAAATACCTCCAAGTTGTCTGTCAAATGTTCCAAAATTTAGAAAACTCATAAAAAAACATGTCTTCACATTTTAGGGATTTAATCTGTGTTTCCATGTCTGCAAATTTGGCACTTCACATGTTAATTGGAATTGCTTCTGACTTGGGCCTGCAAACTACTATGCCAGTGTGTCTATGCTTCTTCCCCAACACAAATATGAAGAGGAAAGCTTGCTCAACATGTGTATTTTCATGCATAAACGGAAGTATTTATTCTACTGTTTCCTGGTCATAACTAAATAGTTTTTTTTTCATTTTTCCTTTTATTCCTTTTTCCCCAGAAAGATGCAAATTCCATCACAGGTTTTCATTGGGAATATTTTCTATTGTTGTGACCCACTTTTTTCTAAATTACTGGACCATAGATGTGTTCAACATAAGATGAAATAAGAGATGACCAGAAACTGTAGAAGCCTGAGTACAGAGAGTCCATGGAGTTATCTTATATATCATATTTGCAAAGTTTCTCTATCCATTTGTGAATGTTTCTAAAGGTGTAGGTCCTTTTGTATGAGTGAGTTACAACTATAAAACTCCTTATATATTTTGAGATTTGTTGTAACTATAGTATCCTATAAATATGAGGATTTTAATGAATCTAGAGATTTAGTTGTTCAGTTTTTAACATGAGAGTTATGAAGAACTATGCTTTGTTTGAGTTCTGCAAATGGCCTTTGGTGTATTGTTGTAATGTTTAATTTGATAAAACAATGGTGACATGTTCTACTCATGTACTTTTTGTGATAATATTGATGATATGTATGTCATTGTCTTCACCTCCCATAATCTTAACATATTATTAAGGGTACCCATACCAGATCTTAAGGGTGCCAAATGCATATTTGATGCCTTGAACTCTGAGACATGTTTACAAAAATGCAATATCTGATCTTGTCACACTATTTTCTTTATATGTGTCATTTTTGTTGGGAGAGATATCTTTTGGGAAAACAACTGAGAATAACTTGAGATGGTGGTGAGGGGAGAAATGGGAATCCTAAGGACTCTTCACAACTTTTTGCTTGATTCTTGACTCTTATGACTTGACCATTTGAGTCATTCAGCAATTGAGTATACTTATTAATTTCCTATCGTAATGTATTTATTCCTTCAACTTTGTAATGCTATTCTATTGTTTAGGGTTATTCATATATACCATTTCTTCATGCCCTCCTAAATTTTGTTTGGTCAATTATAGAGAAGGTATAAACATATTCCTAATATTATTTAAAGTGATACATCTACAATTGTAATAAAAAAATTTGACATAAGTTTGGATTCCAATTAAATTAAAAGGAAAGTAACTTGTGTGCTCATTATCCTTTTTCTATAAAAGGAAACAAGTTGGAAAAAGAAAGAGATTAGAAAGGAAATATTCACTCACATAGAGAAAGAACCAAAAGTGCTTTTAACATCCGAAATCTAATTGTTTCCAATTCAAATTCTCTCTTCAGTCATAATGGACTGGGAGAATCCACGGTTTCTGCTACCAGAATGGTATATTCCATTGTGCTACAATTTTGTAATGTATTATGCTTTAACTACCTTAGCCATGGAAAATGATTTTTGACTAATTAACACATGCTACATAGATGTAGATTTCATTTTAATGATCGATTAAGATTAGTATCAGTAGTTGTTTCTATCTTGTTGGTCTGTCTGTCTCCAATAATCAATTTACATATTTATGCCCTCCTCCACATTTAAGTGAAGTTATGGGAATGCATCTCATTTGTATTTCATTTTTCAATGATTTACTTATATTCGGCCTTATACATAACCATGTAAACTAACATTGTTTTTTTTAATATTGATTGCTTCAGGGAAACCAAAAGGTAAATCAGGAGGCAGTTTCAGCTACAAGTCCTCTGAATTAGACCTCCAAACATGCTGGGAAAGTACTTGGACAAAACCTAGCTCCAAATGAAATTCTAGATAACTTAGAGTCAGTACTTTCTGTTCGTACAAAAACTGATCATGATACATTCATGGACACATATGTTCCAAGGAAATATGTTATTACAGTTCAAAATGATCACCTAGGTGAACAAGGAGAAACTTGCTCATAGATAGATCTGAATATGGGACAAAAATATTTTTACTATGACTTGCCACTCTTGGAGGAAACTGGCCCCTGGATACCTGTCTCTGCTACTCCAATGTCTGGAGGTGATCATGAAGAATGGAATAGAGGCTTGTGTGTCACTGGCCGATATTTTCTTGATGAAGAATTTGGATGGAAACATGAAGAACAGGAATTGACTATGTGTATTGTTGTGAGTGAGATGTTGTTAGGGATTCCCAGAAATATTGGTAGTTATTTTGCAGAAGCAAAACCTTCTGTTTCAAATCATCTTATGGAAAGAGGTACATTAGAGCATGCTTAGAAAGAAATGGCTGAAAACCTTTCAGATACAGCTTTTAGTACTGCAAATGATATTTTGGAAGTTGAACCTACAACATGGATAGTTGAAAGTGCAGCTTCTGCTTCCATGTTGTCTATCTCACAATTTCACCCACTAATGTGTCCAAGGCATCACTATAGATTCTATGGTGGAATTTTCTACAACCCCTATTCTAGGGGAAGGAGATCGCTTCTTGAGAGATTTTGTAAGAGTAAACCCCAACGAGTATGTGATGTATGGTGGGTGATGTTAGAATCAGTACAAGGTCTTTTGATTTAAAAGGTGAGCTGTGTAGAACAACCAGCAACAAATGACGTGAAATATCTGAGCACTCTTAGATCGTGGTTGATTTTTCCTTGGGGACAATCCATGGAGTATGAAATTTATAAGGCAACCAACACCATATGGGGAGTTTTCAAGGTGAGACTTGACTGTATACTATCTGAGTTTCCAAGATATTTATTAACTATTGCTTTTGGTGTTGACTGTGAAAGGCGTGCATCCTCTATTCCATTAATTTATTTTCCATAATATATTTTCTTTTGTTAACTGGAGTTGTAAGGTAATAATAGTGATAAATACAATTTTAATGGGGGTTCTCTCTTACTCTGGATTTTCAACCAAGTAAATATTTAAATGAGTGACTTTTATTCTTGACAATGTAAATTGATCCTCTCAGACCGAAAAGATCAATCCCAGATGTTGTTTTACGATGAGCAAAAGGTTTGTGTATTCTCACAGTTTTCAAAATATTGATTGCTAGATACACTTTTACTCCACAAATATGGAACTCCCACATGTGCCCATCAGGTTGCAATCACCCTCTTCAAGCACTAGTACATGTGGGCATTTTTCCCATGGAAAATCGTTTCTATTGCAACACTTTTGTGTTGCAAAAGAGAGAAACATGGCCCTTTATTTTCATAGGAAATTCTTTTTGTCGTTGTAGTAACACTTGCCACAAATCATCGCAATAGCGATAGAAAAGACATGGAACTTGTTTTGTTGAAAACATCAATTTCTATCTCTATAGAGACACATTTTTGTCGCTATAGAAACACTTGTGTCGTCACTATAGAAACACTTGTGTCGTTGCTATAGAGACAGAGTGAAAACTATGAAAAATTTAAGCATCAATATAGTGACATTATTCACGATATGCATTGTATCAAACAAATGATCTATTTGTAGGTTCTTGTAGTAAGGAAACCTACTGAATTGTATGTGATAACTCTTCATTTCTCGTGGAATCCCATTCATGCCTTAAATACATTCATTAAAATAAACGAAAACACATTAACAATAATTCATGACACCCATGTTAGAGAAAATTCAATAAAAATATAAAAAACATAATATTACATGAAGTACATATTGTATGTTGCATATACAATTTGCATACCTCGATGATTTCTGTTATAGTCCAACTTCCATAGGTGAGGTGTCATTCTTTGTGGTTTCTTTGCATTCTCTTCTTTACCATTGGATTTTATTTTTTCGATAGTTCGATACCTATGGTTCTTAGGGAGGAAGTGTCTGTACTCATCGAACACCTCATTTTCTAAACTTCTTGAACGACGAGGTTTTATCCTAGGACCACATCCTAGACATGCAAATTTTCCCTTTGTTTGAAGACCTGCAAGATATATGTATTAATGTTATAGATGCATCAAAATATTATTAATTTAAAAAAAATACATGTTTTTAACCTTAAAAACATACAATTTGAACAACGTGCAACATAAAGTTACATACCAAAAAAATGTGTTAACCTGGGAGCATCATGAATTGTCCATGATAGTATTCCATGGAACTAAAATTGTTTCTTCCCTATTGGTCTATATATGTCATAGATAGTGATTCCATCCCATAACATCAATAGCTCATCGATAAGAGGCTCAATATATACATTCATATCTTTAACTTCGTACTTACCTAATTGATCAATAAACATACAATATTACTATTTAGTTATCCATCATAATATATAAAAGGTGTTGTAACATCCCCAACCCTCCGACCGGTGAAGAGGACGCTACCGATATACTAGCTATCCAGGAAACTATCCCCATAAAATGTAAAATAAAATGCATTGAACTCAAGATACATAGATGCATAAAGAATTAACATTCAGTGGAAGAAAATTACGTTTAGTTCAAGCATTCAACACATTTTACGTGTTCATCATAAATTACATAAACAAAACAATTGCATGGGTGATTAAACAAGAATACTTATCTTCGAATGAAGCTCCCCGCAACCAGTTATGTTTCTATGACGTTCCACCCAACCATAGTCCAGTGTGCTCCTTAATTTCTCAACAACACTGCCACCCTTGAGCTGGGCATGATTCCCACAAGGAATAAGGAAACTAAGCAGGCTCACACATAGCTAAATATATGTCAAAACTCAGTCAAGCCAACAAGGTTGGGTTTATTAGACCAAGAGTACACAACAACACATAAAAAATCCAACAAGTTGGTTTTATCAAGTTATCAGGAGATGGAAGTATTATCTGCTAAGCTAGTGGGATCACTGAACAACTAAGGATGCCTACACCAGAACTAGCTTAAATCCTAGGACATATATGCACACCCAACATAAGGAATCATTCCCCTCTCTACTGTACAGTCCCTTAGGACACGAATTCCCTTCCAGTGTTGTTTAGGAGGTGTAGAGAAGAGAATCAACCCTCTAGCTCTGTCTGTGAGGCTCCTGCAAAACACTATGTTTTTCAATTAGACTCCTTTCCACTCCTACATGGTCCAAAGACCAATTGCACAAACAGAAATATACACCATTTCTGGGTAGAGGAGAACACTTCAACCATAGAATTAATTTCCACAGAGGGTAAAAACAACCCACTAATAGTAGGTCATATCCTAGGGGCGTTTTGGTCCTAACATGGCCAAAAACGAATTCATAAACAACACTCAAGAGGATGTGGTCTCTCCTCAAAATCGTTGGGAAACACAAAAACAATTTTAAGCTTGGTAAACATTGGGGAAATCCAACATAAATTGTTGGGGAAGAACCCACCCACAAGAACATCACAAAAACAAAATTCTGAGAATCCAGAAAACGAAGAACGACTGTCCATGTGAGGAAGAAATACACAGAAATAAAAAAAACATGGATTTCACACTCAAAAAAATTCCATCCGTTTGAGAGAGAGCCCAACGTGGATTTCTAAAGATGGGGGAAAATGTCCAGGATCCAAAATCATGAATGAAGAACACAGAGCCCACAACATCATGCAGGTAAAAACAGCTCCTAAGCTTCCCTACATGAGCAAAAAAATGAAGAACATGGGTGTATGGCAGAATGGCATACGTTTTTGGGCATTTTCCTTGCAAAGGAAGTCAAAACACGTTTTTCAAAAATGGGTCCTCTTCCCATTTCGAGTTTCTTCCCATACTCTTCCCACTCCATGCAATAACTAACTCAACCACATTCTGGCAGAATTTAATGATTGGGGAAAAAGGCAAAATGGGCAATTGAGGGTTTGATGGGATCCCCCTTTGACATTTTGGTTCTCCCCATTGGCCCAAAGGTTTCAATAGTTTCCCTCCCTATTCCTTAGTAAAATCATGCCCTTTCATTATGGTTGCATTGACTTAGCTGGTTGTGGGGATTTTTAATTAAAATGCATATTTACATGATGTCAAAATTATAATGTACCGTATAGCATGATATACCATCGGAAATGATTTTAATCGCTGGTACATAAAACATTAAATCGATGGTGGGGATTTTTCCTTTAGCTCCACACCACGATTAATTACAATATATACATCATATATATTTTAATGCAAATGGGGTCAAAACCAGGGTGTTACATTCCCCTCCCCCTTCAATAGCACTATCCTTATTGCTTTACAAAATTGAATAAAATGATACATTGGTACCGCCTCAGTGCTCCACAAGATTTAACAAAAATGGGTGTGCCAATCACATTGCATCCTCCAGCTCCCACGTAGCCTCTTCAGGATCATAGTGATCCCATTACACCTTTACCTACCCTATGGCTCGATTTGGGAGCATTGTGACCTTCCTGTCAAGGATGTGCATTGGATCGATTTGGAACTCTCCCTCAAGTTCCACCTGAATCACATCCCAATTTATCACATGGTTAGGATCATGTACATATTTCTTAAGAAAAGAAACATGAAAAACATTCTAAGCTCTAGTGCTAGCAGGCAATGCAAGTATATATGCAACTGGCCCTCTTATTTCAAGCACTTCAAATGTCCCACAATATCTAGGTGACAACTTGGCACAACTTACAAGATTCAAGGAACTCTTCTTTTCCCTCACTCTGAGGTAAACATGATACCCTACACTAAACTCTCTATTCACCCTATGCTTATTTGCATAGCTTTTATGTCTGTCCCGGCCTGCTTTCATATTCTACCTAATCTTTACAACCTCTTGCTCCATCTCCTTGAGCAATTCTGGACCAAGCACAACCCTGTTCACTAGATTATCCCATGTCATTGGTGTCCTACACCTTTTGCCATACAAAGATTCATACGGACTCATCCCTAAGGATGCTTCTTGTCCATTATTATAAGCAAAATCTACCAAGTGTAAGTAATCTTCCCACTTGGTGGGTTTTTCCATAATATACATGCAAAGGATGTCTTCAAGCACTTTATTAACTCTCTCTGTCTGCCCATCAGTATGAGGATGGTAGGCAGTGTTGAAGTTCAACTTTGTACCCAAATATGCAAACAACCCCTTCCAAAAATTGGAAGTGAACTTAACATCTTTTCTAGAGACTATTGCCCTGGGAAATCCATGGAATTCGAAAATATCCTTCATGAATATATTTGCAATGTCATCAGTCTTATGTGTAGACTTAACCAGTATGAAATGCACTACCTTTGTCAACTTTTCCACCACAACCATGATGGATTCATGTTGTCTCCATGTCATTGGCAATCCTGTAATAAAATCCATGGAAATAACTTCCCATTTCCATTCTGGAACTGGAAAAGGCTGCAACAAACCTGCTGGGTGTTGATGCTCAACCTTTACCTGCTCACATTTCATGCACCTTGAATATATTTAGCCATGTCCTTTTTCATTCTTGGCCAAAAGTACTGCTTTATGGCTATAATAATTGTCTTCTGATATCCTGGGTGACCAGAATATGGAGCTTGATGGATCTCATCCATAACAACTCTCATCAACTCTGCTACATTTGGAATATAAATTCTTCCTTTATAAGTAAGAATTCCATCTTCTTCCAATTATTATCCCTCATACCTCTTATCAAGACTTTGTTTCTGCAATTTTTCCTTTACTTGTTCATATAATTCATCTCTAGCAGTATGATTAACAATCAACTATCTCAAATCTAATTGGAAAATACTAAGAGATACAACATGCATTTCCTGCACCTTCCTGCTGAGCGCATCAACTACCTTATTCTCCTTTCCCTTTATGTTCTTTATTTCAAAATAAAACTCACATAAAAACTCCAGCCATCTCTCTTGCCTATCATTTAGAGTAGGCTGATCAAATAAATACTTCAGACCATAGTGGTCTATCCTTAACTCAAATCTTCTTTCGATCAAGTAATGCCTCCACATCTTGAAAGCATGTACTATGGCTGCAAGTTCTAGATCATGAGTGGCATAGGTTTTATCATGTTTCTTCAACTTTATTGTTTCATAACATATCACGTGGTTGTCTTGCACAAGGACTCCTCCAAGCCCTTGTCCGCATGCATCGGTACATACCACAAAATCTTTCTCTGGGTCTGCAACCTTTAATACTTATGCATTGGTGAGAAGGTTCTTCAACTACTGGAAGCTTTCTTAATGCCTGGATGTCCATTAAAACTTCATCCCCTTATTTTGCAAAGAAGTGATGGCATTTGCAACTTTGGAGAATCCTTCAATGAATCTCATGTAGTATCCTGCAAGTCCCATAAAATATCTTACATCTATCACATTTCTTGGAGTAGGCCAATTCATAATGGCTTCAATCTTTTCAAGGTCCATAGATATACCCTCTTTTGAGATAATGTGACCCAAATACTGAATTCTATCTCTATAGAAGTCACACTTGCTTAGTTTTGTTGATGCTCCCTGAGCAATTGCAATGTCAATCTCAAAATTCTCTTCATGCTCTTCCTTATTCTTAGAATAAATAAGAATGTAATCAAGGAAAACAAGAACAAACTTGTAGAAATACCTGCTAAAGACACTATTCATAAGGCAAATAAATGTAGCTGGTGCATTTGTGAGACCAAATGGTACCACTACAAACTCATAATCTCCATACCTTTTTCTGAAGGTTGTCTTATGAATGTCTTCATCCTTGATTCTCACCTGATGGTAACCAGACCTCAAATCATTCTTGGAAAATAAATGTGATCCTCTCATTTGATCAAAGATTTCATCAATCCTAGGCAATGGGTATTTATTCTTCACATTAACCTTGTTCAATTGTTTGTAATCAATACACAACCTGGGTGTATTGTCTTTCTTCTTTACAAACAGAACTGGTGCTCCCCAAGGAGACAGACTCAGCCTGAAATAATTCTTCTCCGACAACTCTTGCAGTTACATCTTCAACTCTAGCATTTCTGGTGTACACATTTTGTAGGGTGTCTTGGACACTGGTGCTAATCCTGGCATAAGTTCAATTGTGAAATCAATGTCCCACTTTGGAGGAATCCCTGGAATCTCATCAGGAAACACATCCCTAAATTCCTACAACACATGAAATATCTCCAACCTAGGAGTTTCTTTCTCTGTTGTCTCCAAAATATGAGCTGCATACAACTGGCAACCTTTCCTATAGAACTTCTTCAACCACAATGCTAAAATATTCCTCACAGAACTCACCTTTGGAATACCTCTTACAACCATGGGGTTCCCTTCTTCATCCATGCCTTCGAAAGTCTTATTGTAACAGTCAAGATTTACCATGTGAGCTTCTAACCAGTCCATTCCAATGAGAACATCATAGTAACCAAGTGGTAGAACATTCAGATCTACACAAGTGACCAATCCATTCATGACCAATGGACATTTCTCCACCACTTCATTAACCTTTTTCTTAGTTCCAGTGGCTAGCTGAACTAACCAAGATTTTCTATGCTTTACTTTCTTAAAAACACAAATCTCCACTACTCTAGGGGTAATGTACCTATGAGTAGAACCAGGGTCAATCAAAATAGAAATAGATTGCTCATCAATATTACCTACAAATTCAACCACAGTTGACTAGTGATCTTCCTGGCTATCCTCTAGTGCTGCATAAATCCTAGGGACAGCCCTTGCTACTTGATCCACTGTTACTGCTTCTTGAATGTTGTAAGCTGGCCTTGCATTTTCATTCTCAAGTGGACAATTTCTGTGCATGTGGGGTCCTCCACATTTCCAACATTGGAGAGGTTCTTTGTTCTATTGCGGATCTCTAGGCTTTTCTCCCATCGCTCTGGCTAGGTGCTTCTCATCTTGTGATGGTTGCTTCTGCTGATTCCTAAAGTTAGAAGGTTTGAAACCTTTCTTCCTCTGGTCAAACTTCTCATTCTTTTTGTCCTTCCATTTCTTATGATAATCAGGTTTACCTTTTCTTTTCTCATAGCAATAATTAGCCTTCCTTATTGCTTCTTCAAGAGTTCTAGGTTCATAAAACTCAATTCTGTCTTTGTAAGACTGAGGCAATCCACTCAAGAAACGCTGGATTTTCACTTTTTTGTCTTTGATGTACCTGACATACCTCAATAGTTCCAAGAACTTATTGGCATACTCTTCCATGGTATGTTGTCCCAATCTCAACTCATGGAATTCTTTAATATTATCATCATAGTACTTGTCAAAGAGGTACTTCTGCTTGAAATACTTCTTGAATTGTTTCCACACAATTCTTCTTTCATGAACCTTCTTTACTTGTCTGTGGTGTTCCCACCATATGGATGATCTCCTAGACAAATTGAATATAGCTACCCTTGCTTTCATATTTCTAGAGTAGTCTTGAGCTTGGAAATACTTCCTTATCCCAAGAAGCCAAGCCTTAGCTTCTTGACCTCACCATTAAAAGTAGGAGGCCTTCCCTTTTTGAATTCATCTCGTGAATTGTTCTTATAACATCTCCTCCTCTTATTCCTACGAGATGGAGAGCCTGAATCTCCACTGGGTTTTTCAGAATCAGATGACCCACTAGTAGTCCATTCTGGAGTATTCTTTCTATCCCTGTAAGCCCTCCAGGAGACATGGAACCTTTTATGGGAATCTCCCCTGGCACTACTCCTACTTCTTTCTGGATTAGTTGTCTAATGCCTTGAGTTTATTTGTCCCTGGATATCTTTCAAACTTTGCAGTATAGCTACATTTATCTAATTTTGATCTTCTTGAGCCTTCAACATCCTTTCATTGTCTTCTCTACAACTTTCCAACTCCACCCTTAGGCTCTTCATGGTGGCTGCAATATATGGGGGAGTATCTTGAAATATTCTCCCATTGGACTCTGTCTCATCATTTATAGCTCTGACATTTTCTCCCATAGCATCTTCCTCAAACTCATAGGGGTCCTTTGCATCATTCATGTCATCAATTCTCATCTTGGCCCAACCAAGAACGAATTCCCTTGAAACTTATCTTATGCAGAATGCTGACTCTGAAGGTGACTATAGTTCTGCACAATGTGTTAATAAACACAACTATTAGCTACATAGCAATATCATGATTCTATAATTAAATACCTACATTGGAAAATACTATATTGAGAACTTTGTCAAAACACAGAATTTTCTTTTCACCAAGAACGACGGTCTTAGGGGGACGACGGGGGTCAAGGGGGCTTGGCCCCTTGTAGGACTACAGGGCGGGTCGAGGGCAGTGCCCTTAGTTTTTTTTTTGTAAATATTTTATTTTCATGCAATCTATCGCATAATATCACTATCATTTTTCTCCTTTTCAGCACCTGCAATTCCACTGAAAAACTTATATTTTTCCATCCGATCAGATCCATTCCCAACTAGTCATCCGATGTACCGGGTCACTCTTCCTCTATCTTTCAATGCCATATCGGGTCGATCTTCCTTTGTCATCTGATACCATATCGAGTTGATCTTCCTCTATCTTTCGATGCATCGACTACATCTTCCTCTATCTTTCGACGCATCGGCTCCATCTTCCTCTATATTTCGACGCATTGGCTCGATCTTCCTCTATCTTCAGACACATCGGCTCAATCTTCCTCTATCTTCTAATGCATCAATTTGATATTCCTCTTTCCTATGATGCATCAGCTGATCGATCTTCTATTATTTTCCGAGATGCCTCGGAGCACTTCACCCAAGAGCCATCGAAAAAAAAATTCCAAGATTTCCTATACTTGGAAAAATTTGTGAATTTTTCCTCTCGTCTTCCTCTCTTTGTCGTCGTGTTAGCTCCCTTCTGGAGAACCTTGCCGACACCTTGGCTTTGCCTAGCCGAGACCTTCAAATCCTCCCAACCAAGACCTTCGACTTTACCTAGTCGAGACCATTGGCTCCTCCCAACCGAGACCTTTGGAAAAATTTCAAACTTAGACAATTTTTTTTCAAAATTTCTCTTCACTTGGGTTCTTTACCGAGTGGACTCAACTTAAGTCCTCCAACATATTAGATGGACTTCACCCTAAGTCATCCGATGTATTGGATGGAATTCCTCCTAAGTCATCTGCTATTTCCCATACCTAGAAAAAAAATTGAAATTTTGAAAATTCTCCCTGATTTTTATTTTTCCTCTGCTGCGAAAAAGGTAACCTACCTCTGTCACTACTTCTTCATGGACTATTGGGGCCCATGCTGCAACGAAGCTCTGATACCACACTGTAACATCCCTAACCCTCCGACCAGCAAAGAGGACTCTACCGATATACTATCTATCAGGGAAACTAGCCCCATAAAACGTAAAATAAAATGCATTGAACTCAAGATACATAGATGCATAAAGAATTAACATTTAGCAGAATCAAGTTACATTTAGTTCAAGCATTCAACACATTTTACGTGTTCATCATAATTTACATAAATAAAACAATTTCATGGGTGATTACACAAGAATACTTATCTTTGAATGAAGCTCCCCCCAACCAGCTATGTCACTGTAACGTTCCACCCAACCGTAGTCCAGTGTGCTCCTTAATTTCTCAGCAACAATTCCAATCCCGAGTTGGGCATGATTCCCATTGGGAATAAGGAAACTAAGCAGGCTCACACATAGCTAAATATATGTCAAAACTCAATCAATCCAACACGGTTGGGTTTATCAGACGAAGAGTACACAACAACACATAAACAAGCCAAAAAATTCAGTTTATCAAGCTATCAGGAGATGGAAGCACTATCTGCTAAGCTAGTGGGATCAGTGAAGAGCTAAGGATGCCTACACCAGAACTAGCTTGACTCCTAGGACATATACACACACCCAACATAAGGAATCATTCCCTTCTCTACTGCACACTCCCTGAGGACATGACTTCCCTTCCAATATTGTTCAGGGGGTGTAGAGAAGAGAATCAACCCTCTAGCTCTGTCTATGAGGCTCCTACAAAACACTAGGTTTTTCAAGCAAACTTCTTTCCACTCCTACACAGGTCGAATACCAATTGCACACACAGCAATGTACACCATTTCTGGGTAGAGGAGAACACTTCAACCATAGAATTAATTTCCACGGAGGGTAAGAGAAACCCACTAACAGCAGGTCATATCCTAGGGACATTTTGGTTCTAATGTGGCCAAAAACAAATTCATCAATAACACTCAAGAGGATGTTGTCTCTCCTCAAAATCGTTGGGAAACACAAAAACAATTTTCAGCTTGGTAAACATTGGGGAAATCCAATAGAAATCATTGGGGAAGAACCCAAACACAAGAACATCATACAAACAAAGTTCTCTGACTCCAGAAAATGAAGAATGACTATCCATGTGAGGAAGAAATACACATCAATCCAAAATTGTGGATTTCACACTCAGGAAACTTCCATCCATTTGAGAGAGATCCCAATGTAGATTTCTGAAGATGGGGGAAAACATCCAAGATCCCAAATTGTGAAGGAAGAACACACAACCCACAAAATCCTAGAGGTAAAAACATCTCCTAAACTTCCTTGAATGAGCAAAAAAATGAAGAATGTGGCTGTATGGAAGAATGGCATACATTTTTGGGCATTTTCCTTGCCAAGGAATTCAAAACATGTTTTCCAAAATTGGGCCCTCTGCCCAATTCGAATTTCTTCCCATACTCTTCCCACTCCATGCAATAACTAACTCAACCACATTCTGGCAGAATTTAATGATTGGGGAAAAAGACAAAATGGGTAGTTGAGGGTTTGATGGGATCTCCCTTTGACATTTGGCTTCTCCCCATTGGCCCAAAGGTTTCAATAATTTCCCTCCATATTCCTTAGGAAAATCATTCCCTTTTCATTATGGTTACATTGACTTAGATGGTTGTGGGGATTTTTAATTAAAATGCATATTTACATGATGCCAAAATTATAATCTGCCGAATAGCATGATATACCATCAGCAACAATTTTAATCACCGGAACATAAAAAATTAAATCAATCATGGGGATTTTTCCTTTATCTCCACACCACTATTAATTACAATATATACATCATATACATTTTAATGCTAACGAGGTCAAAACCGGGGTGTTATAGGTGTTCTAATGCAGCAATTAAAGAAATAAATTTATGAGATAATATAATTGCGGCTTTCAAAAAAATATCTGCAATAATCCTTTCCAACATTGTGTGCTCTCTCTTAATGGTCATCCAAGGAGGTAGGTTATTTTTTATGATGAAAACAGGCCACACTAAGTAAGTAGAACGAAGCTCACCAAATGGATTGAAACCATCAGCTTCCAATGAAATTCTAACATTACGAGGTTCATCTTTAAAAATTGGCCATTTTTCTTCGATGTTCTTCAATGCAGAGCCATGTGCAGGAATTTGAGGAACAACATCTTCACTTATGTTCTTCATATTGTAATCCATATACTATGCTATATTTTGGCACCTAAATATTCGTTTGGAACATGGAATTATGGGAATATAATGAAAAACTTTGCAAGGGACCTCTTTTATTAATTGATCAATTTTATATCTACTAATTTCACATTGTGGGAATTTGTTTTCTGATGCATACTATCCATAATATATAATATGATCATTAGGACATGCATCAATAGATTGATACTCCACTCCAATTTCTTTCATAATCAAGAATACCTCTCCACTTGTGTTTGGTAAATTATTTGATGGTGGTAATAGAAATTCACCCAACAATATGCAACATTGACAAAAAGTGAAATGTAAACAATATATGTAATAAATATTTCATATCCCCAATTTTCAAATTAATTAATACTAAAAATAGAGAAAATAATCAAATTTACATACCTTAGGAGCTATGTGAAACAAGTGTTCGATAAACCATTCAAAACCTTCAAGTTCACCAACAACAATATAGTAGATAGAATATTGGTTCTTGAGCCTTCATAAAGAGGTTCTTGGGACTTCTCGAGAAGAGGAACATCATGAAAATCATGGAGGTTTCCCTCGTCCAATGGAGGAAATGTGTCTTGCAGCAATCTATTTATTGCATATTCACCATTACTATCAATAATTTCATATTCGTCCATATGATCATTAAGAACTCGATCTTCAATAGCATGATCTCCATGCTCGTCATCTTGTAGAGTAGTATTTCTACTATTATGTGGAAAATAGCTCTCTGGTGGTCGACATATTGGGGGAATTGTCTTTATATTTACAAATAATGAAATAACATTAGTTTATAATATACAACACATATATTTAAAATGATAAAAAAAAAATTGTGAATACACTATCAGTACTATTACAAGAAGTACAATATGTAATGAAAAACGTCTTACCAAGGGATTATATTCATAGCCCCCTTCAACATGCCTCTTCTCCTTACAATTTTTTTCGGTTGATGTTCGTAAAATTCTTCTAGTTCACAAACCTCTGCAATCATTGCAAGGGCAATAACACTTTCCATCACCCTTCACCTCAATGCTGCCATAGCCTCAACATACCTCCTATTTTTTTCTTCCCATGTAAATTCATTTGACATTCTGATAGCCTACAATAATAATAAAAACTCATTAATCAATATATAACATACATCTAAAAATAAATACATAATAATAATAAGAATGCTCAAAGTCCATAGTCCATGAACCTAGTACAACATAAAAACACAAAGAGAAACCATGCAAGAGTATGATATAATTTTATAGATAAGGGATGACTTTGGTTGGGAACTTTTATTCTATGTCAAACAAAGAGGAAGGCTTCAATATCCCATTATGTTGTGACAAACATAGGTTGAAATGGATATTTCATGTTCCAATATTATATTTGTTTAATTGGTATTAGATTTCTACAATCATAAGTGACTATGTCGAATTATAAACTTCCTCAATGTTCATGTTGGATTGCAATAATTATCGTATTTTATGTGAGATCAAAACACACATTGGTTGAATTATATCAAAGAGTTTCGTTCATGATTAAGTACATACGTCACATTGTAACATGATCTAAGGGCTATGTTGAAAGTGAAATATCTAATTGGGTTTGTGTTGGATTGTGATGTTCTTAAGTGTTGATGTCTCATTGTGACGTTCAATTACTATAGGGTTATGTTGAAGTGATCATGGTTTATCGTGTTGACTATGGATGAGCATGGTGAAATATGCTGACATTTTTGTGATTGGTTGAAAATGGTAGACTACGGTGATGAGTTTCAATTCAAAATTATGAACCATTTTAACATGGAGATGATGTCCTCCAAAAATTTCACATTCTAACATTTTGTGAGATTGCAAGCCTATACAATTTTTTTATATAAACAAGGTTGAGAACATAGTTATGTCACATTGAAACATTAATTTATGTTAGATTATTTCAAAATAGTACATTCAATGTACAATTATTATGTCCCATATTCCAATGTGCAACGGTTGTGTCTTATAGCACAATATTGTATGGGTTAAGTTGGTTGTCATGGTCCACTATGTATATGTCACATTTTGACATTCATCTAGGTTGATAACGAGGATGGTTTTCCATTGCTAAAAAATTTCAAGTGTGATTGACCTTGGTTGACACATTTGGGATATCAATAATATCCATATGGACACATTTAAGGAATAGTAAAATAAAAATTAATTTTCAACATTATGTCAAATAGTGGAAGTCAAAAATAATTTGTTTGAGGTTAATTAAGGGAGTAAATATAAAAAGTAGTCCAATGATTATTGATTCAAATTATAATTTCCTCCAAACCCTATATATTGTTGTTATATATATTCCTCACACTAAAATTTAATGATTTACTAAAAACGAATGAGGACACAAATTCGATGTGTCAAACCAGTAACGGACTCTTCAAATCGCAGAATGAAAAAGAAATAGAAATATTATTGCAATTCTAGTAAATGATTCTGAAAAAATGACAAATGAACATGTTTTATAGATCAATTAGGGTTGCGGTTCCAGAAAAATTGAACAACGATTAAATTTCAAATAAACAAAAATTCAAAATGACTATTAAGAAAAGAAAAAGAAAAAGCAAAGGTTTGGCTTTTGTCGCTATAGCGATAATATAGAAATTTCATCGCAATAATGACAACAATGTGTAACGTTTGTCACAATAGAGACAATGTGTAACTTTCGTCGCAATAGTGACAATATGGAAGTTTCATTGCTATTGTGACAATATGGAAGTTTCATCGCAATAGTGATGAACGTCGGGAGAATTTTTAAATTTCCAAAAAAATTTAAACTGTTTTTCCATGAAAGCAATCATTTCAACTATTTCATGGGAATTTTGAGCCATATGTAGTAGTGAAGCTAGAATTTTCCCAAGCCACCAAATTCCACTAGACAATTGTCCATGTCAAGCAATCCCTCTTTGATTTCCCTTGTATGGTGACATGCCTAATAAGAGACATCTATTCAAAATAGGAAAACCATTGTTTCCTTTTTCATCATTGGTGTCATCCTCATCCTCCTGGTTATTTGTTTTATTAATGATAATATTATATACCTATATGTATTCTTTTCGTTAACCCTCTTTTCAAAAGAACAATTGCTTTGACTTTACAATCACAGGCTATATGGCATGGTTTTCCCCAATAATATCTTTTGTTGCTGACTTTTCTCTCGCCTCTTTTGTTGCTTGCATTGGTTTTATCAAGAAGGGTAATTTTCTTGAGTATTCTCCTACTCTCATTTTATTTTCTTTTTTAACAATAGCTTTTATTATGATGTCTAAGTAACTTGAATAAAATTGACTAAGTGTAAATGTCACATTACTATAATTCTGGAGTAAACTGTTAAATAATATCTCTTTATCACCTTCTTCAAAATTTACACCTATTGGGTATTTTCCTCTTCTCTCAGTCGTGTGTCTTTTCCGGTAAGTGCTGATATAATGTTCTCTAAGGATTTTGGAGGTAATTGACCAAGGGTGAATTCCAAATTTTTATATTTCATGGATAAATTATTAATACCCATTTAGCACCCTCTTCAAAATTTATACCTACCTTACTGTTCATTTGACTTGACATAGCTACACCAGTAGTCATTTTGAAACTGTTGTTTCAAAGAGAACATTGTTGTCAACCTTTTTTACCCAAATCACATCTCAAATTTGGCTTTGTCATTCCTACTCTGCCATTCTTTAGTTTCATCTTACTGTGAAGGTTTTGACTCGGCACAACTAATTATAATTTAATCCCCAAACATACTTCTACATTAAATGCAATTGAGTTTTGACCTTGCAGGTGTGCAAATTATTACCATTGAATTTTTAGGAGAGGCTTCCAGTTTAACAAAATAAGAAATAGAAAATACCTCCAAGATTTTTTCCAAATCTTCCAAAATTTAGAAAACTAATAAAAAAAATTGTCTTCACATTTTAGGGCTTTAATCTGTATTTCCATCTCTGCAAAATTGGAACTTGACATGTTTGTTGGAACTGCTTCTGAGTTGGGCCTTCAACTCTTATGATGTGGGTCTATGCTTCTTCCCCAACAAAGGTCTAAAGAGGAAAGGATTGATCATCATGTGTATTTTCATGCATAAAAGGAATTATTCATTCTATTGTTGGCTGGTCATAACTAAACTCTAGTTTTTTTTCATTTTTCCTTTTATTCCTTTTTTCCTGGGAAGCTGCAAATTCCATTACAGGTTTTCAATGGGAATATGTTCTGTTATTGTAACCCACTTTTGTCTAAAGTACTGGCACAGAGATTATTTCAGTAGAATATGAAATAACAAATGACCAGAAGCTACAGAAGCTACAGAAGCCTAAGTATGCAAAGTCCATGTAGTCGTCTTATACATCATCTATGCGTAGTTTCTCTATTCCTTTGCGCATGTTTCTAAAGGTGTAGGTCCTTTTGTATGAGTGATTTACAACTAGAATATTCCTTAATATATTTTGAGATCTGTTCTAACTCTAGTTTCTTATAAATATGAGGGTTGTAATTAATCTATAGAGTTAGTTGTTCAGTTTTTAACATGAGAGTTATGAATATCTATGCTTTGTTTGAGTTCTGAAAATGGCTTTTGTTGTAATGTTTAGTTTACTAAAATAATGGTGGCATGTTCTACTCATGTACATTTTTGTGATGTATCTTTATGATCTGTATGTCATCGTATTCACTTCCCAGAATCTTAACATATTATTAAAAGTACCCATACAAGATATTAAGGGTTCCAAATGCAAATTTGATTCCTTGAACTATGAGGCATGTTCACAAACATGCAATAGCTCAGTTTGTGGCATTATTTTCCTTATATGTGCCATTTTTGTTGGGAGAGATATCTTTTGGGAAGAAAACTGAGAATAACTAGAGATGGTGGTGAGGGGAGAAACGGGAATCCTAAAGACTCTTCACAACTTTTTGCTTGAGTCTTAACTCTTATGACTTGACCATTTGATCCATTCAGTACTTGAGTATAGTTATTAATTTCCTATGGTAAGGTATTTATCCCGTCAACTTTGTAATGTTATTCTATTGTTTAGGGTTATTCATATATACCATGTGTTCATGCCCTCCTAAGTTTTGTTTGATCAATTATAGAGAAGGTATAAACATATTCCTAATCTTACTTGAAGTAAGATATCTACAATTTTAATAAAAAGTTTGACATAAGTTCTAATTCCAATTAAATTAAAAATAAAGTAACTTGTGTGTTCATTATCCTTTTGCTATAAAATGTAACAAGTTGGAAAAAGAAAGAGATTAGAAAGGAAATATTCAGTCCCATGGACAAAGAGCCAAAAGTGATTTTAATATCCCTAATCTAAGTGCTTCCAATTCAAAGCCTTTCTTCAGTTGTAATGGACTGGGAGAATCCACAGTTTCTGCTACCACAATGGTATATTCCATTGTGTTACAATTTTGTAATGTATTAAGGTTTAACTACCTTAGCCACGGAAAATCTTTTTGACCAATTACTACATGCTACATATATGTAGATTGCATTTTGATGATTGATTAAGATTAGTATCTATAGTTTTTGTTGTCTTGTTGGTCTATCTGTCTCCAATAATCAATTTACTTATTTATGGCATCCTCCACATTTAAGTGAAGTTATGGGAATTCATCTCATGTTTATTGCAGTTTTTAATGATTTACTTATCTTTGGCCTTCTACATAACCATGTAAAGTAACATTGTTGTTATTGAATATTGATTGCTTCAGGCCAACCCACAGGTAAATGAGGAGGCAATTTCAGTTGCAATTCCTCTGAATCAAAACTCCAAACATGCTGGGAAAGTACTTGGACAAAACCTGGCTCTGAAGGAAATTCTAGATAACCCAGAGTCAGTATATTATATTGATACAAAAAATAACCATGAGACATTCATGGACACAGAATTTCCGAGGCAATATGTTATTGCAATTCAAATATCTCACCTAGGTGAACAAGGAGAAAATGCTTCACAGATAGATCAGAATCTGGGACAAAAATATTTTTACTATGACTTGCCACTCTTGGAGAAAATTGGACCCTAGATACCTGTCTCTATTCCTCCAATGTCTGCAGGTGAACGTGAAGAATGGAACTGAGGTTTTTGTGTCACTGGGCGATATTTTCCCGACGAAGACTTTGGATGGCAACATGAAGAACAGGAATTGACTATGTGGATTGTTGTGAGTGAGATGTTGTTAGTGAATCCTAGGAAGGTTGTTAGTTATTTTGTAGGAGCCAAACATTATGTTCCAAATCGTCTTATGGCAATAGATACATTAGAGCATGCTTGGAAAGAAATGGCAGAAACACTTTCATATGCAACTTTTAGTACTGCAAATGATATTTTTGAACCTACAAAATGGATAGATGATAGTGCAGCTTATGCTTGCATGTTGTGTAGTTCACGATTTCACCCAATCATATGTCCAAGGCATCACTGTAGATTCTGTGGTGGAATTTTCTGCAACCCCTGTTCTAGGGGAAGGAGCTTGCTTCCTGAGAGATGTTGTAAGATTGAACCCCAATGAGTATGTGATGTATGTGGATGAGGTTATAATCAGTACAAGGTCTTTTGATTAAAAATGTGAGTCGTGCAGCACAACCAACAATGCATGACGTGGCAGATCTGAGTACTCTTAAATCTTGGTTGAATTTTCCTTGGGGATGAATCCATGGAGTATGAAATTTATAAGGCCACCAATACCATACACGAAGTTATCAAGGTGAGACTTGAATTTATACTATCTAAGTTTCCAATATATCTATTAAATGTTTCTTTTGGTGTTGACTGTGACATCCATGCATCCTCTATTTCATTAATTTATTTTCCATAATAGATTTTATTTTGTTAACTAGAGTTGTAAGGTAATAATATTGATTGATACAGTGTTAATGGGGGCTCTCTCTTACTCTGCATTTTTAACCGGGTAAGTATTTCAAAGAGTGACTATTATTATTGGCAATGCAAATTGGTTCTCTAAGACCAGAAGGATTAATCCCAGATGTTGTTTTACGACAAGAAAAAGGTTTGTGTATTATCACAATTATCAAAGTTGGTGTGATGGTCACTTATAAGGTTGGTAGAGGATTTTTTATTTCTCAAAAGGAAGATGGATAATTTTATTCACCATCTGTCATATATTCCTTTGGTGTTGGTTGGGGAGCACAAGTATTCATGTACTTTTGCTAGGACATGGATTTGGTTGTGATGCATACAAAATATTTTTCTTTATTTTGATTTAGATTTCACAAATCTTGCATAAGAGTGGTATTTGGTTTACAGGATGGAGGAGAGATGATAGATTCTATAATCATGCTTCAAACGGACAACATTCACTTCTCTTAATGTGTTGGACTCAGTGTAGCTTCTGGGCCCACTAGAAGAGCAATTGAAGCAAATTTATGTGTTGTAGATGGTGGCTCAGCAACTTGTTACAGGTACATTTGTAGAAAAGGTAAGGTCCTACGGCTTATTTAAACTATGTCTATGAACAAATGAATGAAGAGGTTTATGCCTGGTAATGAATTTTGTTTTACTGGATCTTTCACCATAGAATTTAAATCATGATATGATTTGTCCAAGTAGCTACATAATTTTCTCTTGTGTGCATAAACATTTGGAGGATGCTTTCTGAAATACTCAATAGCTGAGAAGGAGGAAGGAAATGTCGTCTCCTGTCACTGTCTTTACATGATGGGTGAAGTCCATTCATGGGGATTTTTCCTTCTCTTGCTCGGTATTAATCCATTTTGTATTGAGTGTACATATCGAAACTTTTTCATTTACTTGTCTTTCAAAGTCTCGCTTCTTGTAAGCATCCATTTCTTTAAATCTTCTTACAGTGATTATCTTCAAATTTTTTATTTCAAGGTTGTATTTCATCTCTATTCCCTTTGTAAACCTTTTCACTTGTGCGCAATAGCTCTCATTAATTGTGGGCATTTTTTACTCTTTTATATTGAAAGCCTTGTACAAGTAATTTTATTTTTGTTGTCAATAATTTTAATTTTTAATATGAATGTTGGTATTTGAGGGTGCCAATTGATTTTTTGATGTAGTTGAATATTGAAGGAATCTTCAACTTGATGCATTATAAATTAAACTGAAACCATATTATGATGGTATGACCATTGTTTATAAGTGAAATGAATAAGCTTCCTTGATTCCTTCCTTAATTCCAACCTCTACTGAACTAGCTCCTTTTTGAGTGATGATTATGTCCAAGTTTTTCCTAGTTTGGAAAATTTACTACAAATATTGTTGATGTTGTCAGCAAGACTGGCTCGAATAATGAACTCATTAAGAATATATAGCTGGAAAATTCAACATAGGTTCAATAGGAAAATATGAAGAACAATATTTTTGTCTTCATTATATCTACAAACTGCATACTCCTTAAAATGCCCAACACGGGAATCTAGCTGATTACTTAAAATTATCAGTAAAGTAAATTAATTTTCTATTGATAAATTTATCAAAATAAACTAATGTACATAGATCTATATCAAATTCAATCACATCTATTAATTTACTAAAATAAAATAGTTAATGTGTCTCTCCATCAAATCCAAATACATCATTTTCAACATGCAACGACTTCAGTACTCTGCCTATCGATGGGTCGAATAGGAATATTTGTGAGGATTTTGTGAAGTACAATTTCTTATAGCTGAAGATTTACCATTTAAAAGGAATCGTACTGTTTTGCATTGAGGTGAAGAAAATTAATTTTTTGGTTTTCATTATATTGAATACTAAATCAAGCTTCCCCTTTGAGGATGATCCTTCTATGCATGGAGTGTTTTCTAGAGCAAGGAAACCACTTGGGGTATTTATTTGTATAGGACCTCAAGTCAGACAAGATTCATAATATTTTAACTATTCTCATGAAGCAATTAAACCAGGCTAGAAACCTCGTAAATTTTTCTTTTGTTGAAAAAAGTCACCAAAGCTCCTCAATGCTTCCCAGTATTTCTTGAGATCATATATAAAGAGTATAGAAAATTGATTTCTCGCAAAGTCTTGATTGAGAGGCACAAGGAGGAGCAAGAGTGTTAATTGCTTGAAATGTTATGTACCATATTAGTTGTTTTTATCTATGTGGTTGTTGCATATTGTAGATCATTGGAGTCTCATAGTGTCTTGGGATCAATTTGTTTTCTTTTACCGGTATTGAGAAGGAACGAGAAGAAGAGTCCAAGAGACTGAAGCAACAAAGAATAAATGAAGAAGAAGAACATAAAACACTTGCATCCAAGTATACAAAGAGAGAAGAGCAGAGAATTCAAAGGGAGATTGAAGAGAAGGAAAAGGAAGAAGCACAATATTTGCTTCAAGATGTTGAGAGAAGGATAGGGAAACAGGAAAAAAAACAAGTTGTTGAAGGGGTATGGACTATTGACCTATATGTCTAATTTACTCTGGTTCTGTTCAAGGTCTTGCAAATTTTAGGTCTTTTAGTTGTACAGGAATTCTATGCCTGAAAGACACTTATGCTATTCTTCGTTATTATTATTCTCTCACATAAAAATTTTATGAAGCATATCCTCATGGAACAGGATTTATGAACAACTTAAGGAAAGGCAAGAAATGGAATGCAAACTTCCAGAAACTAGAAAAAACCATGGATTTATTGGAAAGTGCCAAAAGAGAAGAAGAATCCCCTCTTATTGAAGTAGCATATCAAAATCACTTAGGAGATGATGAAATATTCTTCACATCGGAACAACAGGTGAGTATGATCTTAACCCTCTTTGTCCTAGTTAGGTGTTCAAGAAATTGAAATTTCCTGTAGATTCCATCAGGAGGGAAATATTAGTTCTAAAATGGATTATTTAAATAGCCTTTATGCAAATTATTGCAATTAATCAATTGTAGGTTTTAATTGTATATCTCCACTAGTCTCTCACTAACATTGTACTTCTACAATGAAAGCAAGAAATTAAATGAAGAAGACAACAACATGCTACAGATATTTTGGTGAAGACTAGGCTTACATGAATATTGAATGACAAGGTAGGGTTTTGCATTTTATATAGATAGTTTTGGGTATTGCATCCACTATTTTGCTTACTGTAACTGAGTTATTTGGTTTGTTTTGGTAATGCAAAAATTATTTCAAAATTTAGTTTGTTTTGGTAATGCATAATATCTAGGAGGTCAAAATTTAGTGATGTTGGAGATAAAGTCCAGTTCTTGAGATTTAGTAGTTTTTCTACATTGAATTGATAAGATTGTTTCTTTGAATATTTTTTTCCATGTAGTGACTCCACGAAGGAACGAATCCTTGTTCTAGAAGATTTTAAAGTGAACTTGATGTTTGTAGAAGTGAGGACATCCAACATACTTGAAGACATTTGAAACCTCACTTGGCAACTCCAGTAGTAATAAAATGAGGTATGATGGTTATTTGTTTTCCAAATTCCATATCAGTTTGTCACATTGAATATTGAAGTTAAGAAGTATGGCATTTTTAGAAGAATCATGGATTAAAAAATGGTTCAATACATTAGATTTCTTGGGTATCCCAGGGAATATGAATCAATTCTTTGTTCCATATTGGGACAAGCACATTCAAAACTTCTCAGAACATGCTAACTAAGTTGTACTACTTGTTACATCTTTCATTGAATTCATTTTAAGATTCAATGTTTCCCATGAGGATGTTATGATGAAAATGTGTGTGTGTTCCTTGGAAGATGATGCATTAGATTGGTTTTATGCCCCACATTGGGAGAGATATGTGAATGACGGAATAGGTTGAGCATTGTTGTGAATGAGAGCTTAGATGATTGTAGTTCAAGGGAGATATTTTTTACTTGTGTTTGATCAAGGAATTTTGTAAGAATTGGGATGTTAGTTATGTCGACGTCTCGAAGGATCACAATTTGCACATGTTTTGGTTGAGATTTGTTATAGATTGAGAAATAAGTTTGATAATTTGATTATTTCACATGAAAATGAACCCTTGGAGGATCTATTATCTAAAAATTAATGAGAAATATGATGCATGTATGTCCTTGTTCAGTTTGTCATTGAAATAAGGATGAACCAACAGCCTAACAACAAATCACTAAAGCATAGAAATAATGACAAACAAGATTTATGTATTCGATATATTTGTGAAGAAAACTATCGTATATAATAGATAACTACAATGATAAACTAACCATAGCTGATTGCACGAGTCCCCTTATTCTTCCCAACTTAAGCCCGCTACACAAAAGGTAAAATTCTATACAAATTTTTGTCATAAAACAACATAAGATTCAAATCTGCATAGCTCCAAAACCCATTTATTTGCTATTAATTTGTGTGCTATATAGTGGCATGATCATAATCAAGCAAACTAAGTGTCTTCCTAGGTGACATAATATTCTTGTTTTTAAATGCCAACTTGATGTCAATTGGATGGATAATTATATGTTTCGGAGTCTAAATGTGAATTTCCTAACATACATCTACATTATCTTGATTACATCATAGGATTTGAAGTGGTTAGAATATATCTAAAGAAGGTCAGAACCATACAATTTGAAGTGGTTAGCATATGATTTGAAGTGATTAGCATATATCTAAAGAAGGTCGGAACCATACGATTTGAAGTGGTTAGCATATGATTTGAAGTGATTAGCATATATCCAAATAAGGTCAAATCCATTCATACTACTTTATTAGGTATCTCAATTCATAAATAATGTTGGGATTATTAGTCTTTTCTAGAATTACAAATGATGCAATATTGGTGTTAATATTTCCCCTTTCCCCAATTCTTAAAGGGTTCTAGCTTAATATTTCCCTTGGACCCCCCTTGCATGTGTATGATATCATAGGTATTTTCAAGAATTGTGATTGATGTTAATCTTTGAATCTTCATAGTTGGATTTGACTAGAACTTGGTTTTCTTAGATCTATGATTTCTATCTTCCTTAACAGAAAATCTTTCCCTACCTTAGGTATTTTTCATTGAAAGAGAAATGTGCATTGTCATGTAACTAGGATTTTCATTCTTTTTACATTTCATGTATACACATCATGCATCCACTTAACTTCTCAAGATAAAATTAATGCTAGCTTAGGTTTAAAATAATTTAGTAACTGTGTGTAAGTTAGTGATGTGTTCTAACGTTGTTAAGCATGGCAGCTGTCGTTTATTGCCTGCAGTGCAATCTAGGGTCTGTGTGGTTCCTCCACGTATTTTCGGTATATCAAATGACCTTTCACATACCATTCATGTATATTGAAAGGTACTTCACGTACTCGATTGTATATCGGAGGGCCCCTTTTGAACGATTGTGCATTAGACGGCACCACTACGGATTTGAGCTCCCTCGTACCTATTGTATATTGGGAGACCCTCTTAGTATTCTTATGACCATGTGAGTTAACCTTTTGGCCATATTGGCATTGTATAAATGTGAAGCCTTGATAATCCTCTGAGATTCCTAACTTTTGATCTGCTCCTATTCACATAGTTTGCTTGTTGATTTTAGACTTGAGTAGTGTTTGATCTTGTGTGGTATTTCAGAGATTCTTAGATATTTCAGATACGGGAGACTTTCCCAGGACCACTAGTCAAGAGAACCCTTTTTAGGGTATGTCTTTTGTTCCTCCCCTTTATGGAGCTGCTGGTCCTCCCTTCATGGCCACTTTGAACCTTCCCGGATTGACTATAGGATTACCTGTATGGTTATTCTCCAATCCTGTTATACCAAATGCATCATTTGTCTTGGATCTTAGTCCTTTACCACATGAGCATCAAGCTCATGTAAACCCTTCTACTTCTTCGTTGAATGTTGAATAGACTTCCCTTTCTTCCTCTTCACTTGTTGAAAAATCCAATGTTAGTAAACAAGCGAGTAAGAAGAAGACGAAAAGGAAGGCTAAGAAGAAGAACACTAAGAAGAAGGTCATCGCTCCAACCTATGATCTTCATGTTGGAATCCTACCAACCACTGGTCATCATGCTGGGAGTGTTCATGTACCTGTTTTCGACACCCGTAAAGCTAAGTTTCCTTGTAGACTTTGCAAGGGTGATCACCTTCTCAAGAACTATCCCAGCCTTTCCCTTGTGTCAGAAGTGTGATCTAAACATCCGATGTCGTCAGTTTCTGATCATCATGCTGATGATGCCCCATCAACTAGTGAATCTTTGGTTAAGAGTCAAAAAGGAAAGGTTAGGTATCATTGCTTTCCATGTAAGGATATGCACCGCACTTACCTTTGTCCTCACATGGATGAAGCTTCAAAGTTATTGGAATATATTCCTATTCCTCAGCAATGGATTCCAACCGGTTATCATAAGTTGTCCTTTGACATCCCATTGGTTGATCCAAGTCCATCCTTAGTCAATCCCACTCTTTTATTGAAGAGTGAAGTTGAAGCGTTCGATCCAAGTCCATCCTTGATTGATCCCACTCTTCCTTCAGAGAGTGGCATTAAAGTGGTTGAGTCGATGTTATATCCACCTGATCCCACTCTTTCATCACAAAGTGTTGAGACTGAAGTAGTCCTTTTGACACAGTATCCATCTTGTCCCTCTCTTTTAATCGAGAGTGAAAACCATCTAGCAAAATTTTTTGTAGTTAGTTCTACTTTTTCTATGCAAGAAGAAGTTTTGTCTCTTTCAACGGAACCGTTTCCAAGTAGTGAGATTATTTCCTTTGACTAGAGTAACCTAAAATAATCTCATCTTCATTTGAGTGTTCATTTCCAGATATTTGTGAGATTTACTGCTAAGAACATACTCCACACTACTGTTGATGAAGGGGCTTTTGTTAGCATTCTATCCTCTACTGCTTGGCAAGCCATAGGTTCTCCTCCGCTTGTGTAGCCAGCCACCGATCAGATACTAGATTTTAATAGAATACCTACACTGTCTTTAGGGATCCTTCCTTAGTTTCCTATTACATTGGAAGGAAAAACTATCTGTATCGATGTTATGGTAGTCCAAGGTCCCTTAGATTTCAATCTTCTCCTTGGGCGTGATTATTTTTACCCCAGGAAAGTTGTAGTGTCCACACTCTTCCGAGTGATGCATTTTCCCCATGATGGGAAGATTGTGACTGTTGATCAGATTTCCTTTGTTAAACTTGATCATTGCATGACCCCTAGCCATCATACTTCCCTGAATGTCCTGCATGTTCTTGTGGTTCCTTCCCCTTCTATTTAGTTTCTTCCCACCATAGGTAAAATGGGGGGCATGGCTCCAGCCTATGGACATCATACTGGAGTTAAGTCACTAGCTTCTTATGCAAGGGGGAAACCCACCAACATATGGACATCATGTTGGCTTAGAACTATTGGCAAGCATAGTTCTTTTTCTGTGTCAAGCTCGTTAAAAAATGAAACAGGTTAGTGAGCATAGTTCTTTTTCTATGTCAAGCTCATTAAAAAATTAAATAGACCTTGCGAGCATAGTTTCCATTCTATGTCAAGCTCGTTAAAAAATGAAATATATTTCTATGAGCATAGTTCGCATTATGTGTCAAGCTCGTTAAAAAATGAAATAGGTGTTGTGAGCATAGTTCATTTTCTATGTCAAGCTTGTTAAAAAATGAAACAGATTCCTGTGAGCATAGTTCCATCCCTATGTCAAGCTCGTTAAAAAATGAAACAGACGTTGCGAGCATAGTTCCCATTTTATGTCAAGCTCATTAAAAAATGAAATGGATGCCCTCAAGCATAGTTATTTTTTGTTTCAAGCTTGCGTAAAAATTAAACAGGTCCCCACAAACATAGTTATTTTTTGTTTCAAGCATGTGTAAAAATGAAACAGGTCACCTTGAGTAGTGTTTATTCTTGGTTTCAAGCTCATTAAAAAATAAAACTGACCTTGAGCAAAGTTCCTTTTTCGTGACAAGCTCGTTTAAAAAATGAAATGGATTTTCCATTGTGTCAAGACTCATATTTGAACCTTCATTTCATCTTCATGTAAATCAGATGAAACAAATCTTGGGGGGAATGTACCCTACCTATTTATGTTGGATTTAACTACTTAACAGTTATACTAGGGGAAAGTACCAACCACTGAATATCATGTTGGGAAATCACCCATCAATGGAAGCCCTTTTGAGCATACTTTGTTTTAGTTTCAAGTTTGTTAAACCATGAAACCACCTTTTGAGCATAGTTCATTTTCTATTTCAAGCTTGTTAAAAAATTAAGTAGGTTTCCTTAAGAATAGTTTACCTTTTGGTTTGAAGCTTGCATAAAAATGAAACCATGTTTTGAGCATAGTTCTTATTCTATTTCAACATAGTTAAACAATGAAGCAGATACCTTGAGCATTCTTTCAATTGATCTTGGATCTTCGAAATGACAAATAAGTTTACTTTCATCGGACTTGTAAAATCAAACAATGAAGGACCCTTTCTGGGAATGAACCACTCCTTTCTTAGGTTCATAAAACATATGATATTGGACTCATCCGAAGGACGAGCTATATCGAGTGTTTATTACCCTTTTCCAGCTCATTAAAAATAAAAGAGGCACTCATCAATCATGATGGGAAAATTAAGGAAAGAGTTTGTATTTTGTTATGGCAGTACATAGTCACTCTTGAACATGGCACTCGTTTGCATATGCATTTCAAAACTTGGGTAATCAGTTTTTCTTTGAGTCCTGCTAATTCATAGAGTCTTCTTACTCCTTTGAGTCATTCAAGAATACTCTCATCATTACTTCCATTGGGGGATTGGTATCATTCTCATGTCAATACTGCCAAGTCATGCCATGCCCATGTTCAAGAGAAATTTTTGTCATCTATCTGCAGTCAGTTTACCTTCTATCATGTTGGTCATCTTTGAGTCAGTCTTGTACATCACTCTACTATCTGGTTTACTCCAAAACATATTTTATCATGTTTTGTGTCGTTGATGGGGGATGCATCATGGCCCTCCTTCGACGAGTCTATTCCTGTCGACTTCATCTCCTTATCCAGGAATTAGACATAGAAACCAAGTCAAGTACCTTGGGCCTACACGCCTTAATCGCAGGCTACCTTTCTTTTGACATCAGTTTACATCATTGGCTCTTGATTGAAAGATCTCATCAAGTGGTCGACTCCAAGTCCTTTATTCACATTCGATGGTATGTACAGAGATACCTTAGGAATCATTGACATCAATGGTGATTTCCCTCACACTTGGTAACAGTTTACATCATTGAATGGTAATCAAGTGTTTTCTACCATGTTCCTACCATGTTTTACGTCAAGACATTGTAATAACATCGTTAGATTCATATCATTGCAGGTTTAGCTTGAAGACCCTAGGTCATCTGATATTTTTCCCAGGTTGCGATGGAATTTGTTTTGAGTCATATTACCTAGATCCACCATTGTATTTTTTGTGGATGTGTTATCATCTCATCATGGATCTACACTTGTGTCTAGTAGCCATGATTTTGTTCAGTCAGTCTCTACTGCCATGGATCTGCATTGTATTGGTTGGTAACCATGTTATGAGTTATATGAGATTTGAGTCAGTGGTACTGCAGCAGTTTCCAACCAACATCCTTGCCTTTGATTTCTTCATTTTACAAAGCATTCACCTATTGTATTCCTCTAACTTCATGCTTTGGGGTGCATTCTGTTACACTGAAATATCGTCATGTTGAGACATGTGTTAACCCTATGCCTAATTCCCGAATTTCTCTCTACTAAACTGGATTGATGCTGAGGTTTTTTCTACCTTTTTTCCCTCTCTATGAAGGCCAATGCTCTTGTCCTTCATACTAGGTGCGTCAATGGTTCTTTTTCCCTTCATTCTAGGTGTGTCAATGGTGCTTTTTCCCTTCATGCTAGGTGTGCCGATGTTGGCTCTCTGTCTCCCACTGCTAGGTGCACCGACGGTTCTTTTTCCCTTCCTACTAAGTGCGCCGGTGGCATTTTGATGGAAAAAAGAGGAGCTTTGAGACCCTTCTCGAAGCTGTATGAGGTGGAGGACTATCCCTAGTTTCTAGGTGAGGTGGAATTTGGTTCCTAACCTATAGGGAATATCCCTTTGATCTCTCCTCCTAATCCCACACCTACTCTATCCCTTTAGCTTTATAAATTAAACCCTCTCTCCATTGTGAAGAGAGGAAGGACTATGGTACTATTATGTTGGTGGAATTTCTAGGTGATCCCTATCATCCTTTGGGAGGTTGTTATCTTGCTTTGGAGGCTTGGCTTGGATTGTTGGATGGAAGATTGCAGCATTAAGGCTTGGTTGTGATATTCCTACCTTTTGTAATTCTATGTATCTCTTTGATTACATTAATACAAATCTCTTTCCATAAATGTTATTGTGTCAATAATGTTTAGAGCTTTCTTCCCTCATTGTTAGCTTAGATCAATTCATTTTTAGATACACATGTGTTGTTTGCTTGTTTCCACTTGCTTTACAAGGTTTTGTAGCTGAATATCTGAAGATTCTAGAGCTTGGATCAAAAAAAAGAGAAAAGGATTTGCATATTGCAGGTAAGAAATCTATCTGTTAACTTGGATTTTTGTTTGATCTAGGAAAGTAGATTTTATTATGTATTTGATTTGTTCTTGATCCATTTGGACTAGCAAGATCTGGCTTGATTCCGATTGAGTAGAGTTATCTGATAACAAGCCACCAACTCGAAATATGAAACATACCACTTTATGTCTACTATGATCAACATCAACATTTTTAGTCATAATTGAATAATCCAACACTATTTAATTTTAGGATTTACAATGGTTCAAGTACTCTTGTTTATTCTATTATCGATAGATAAGCACATTACCTCATAGGAACAAAAGCGCATATACTTTTTTACAATTATTATTAAATTCCTTTGGGTTCCTCTTGGATTCCCTCCATCCAAACAAAAATTGTGCCAATAGTACTCTGAGTACTAATCCAAGCTACCCAACGTGAGGACGGTACCCCTTCTTAGGAATATCTCCTACCTTTGATATTCAGGGTGCTTCATCGAGCTCAAGTGCTTCCTTTCCCAACACGATGATAATCGGAGGTTCTTCATAGATCCCCTACTCTCGTGATAGTCTCTTATAGCATAAATTCATGTAGAAAATAAGTTTAACCAAATTTCTTACACCTGGGAGTCCCCATGGTTGCATACTGGTGATTAGCTAATCGAGGGGAAACATGTACCTCATGTACATTATTATTTTTAGTTTCACATGTGTTAATGTCTCTCGTGCCATTTCTTTGCTTGCAGTCATAGAACTTTGGTTCCCATCATGGTTCTCTATATTATTTCCATAACCAAGTTTCGGATGCCTGCATTTCTCCATGAATAGTTAGTCAAAATATCAAATTGTATAACAATCTATATTTCATGTAACGATTCCCAATGATGAATGTTTCCAAACAACTATTTATCTTTTATTCAATAGACATAGGCAATCAACTTCTTACCTAATTGTAATTCATAAGTGAAATATAATGATTTGAATCACCCCATTCCTTACATAACATGTGATAATAGTATTTATACACGTGCACTTCTAACCTGACTAATACTCATTTGATTTGATTTGTATTTTTACAATCATAAAAGTACATACCTCTATCATCGTTACCCCCAACTTCCCAAATTAGCTTCCTTTGTTAAAACACAACTAGAAACAATGAACAGTTCCAATGATCTCATTTTTCATAAGTATCAGAAATACTAATAGTATCCAAAACTATTTGTTAACGCAATATTTCATAACGTAGTCATAAGGTGAGAATTTTAGTCATATAATACTTTCTCTTAGTATATAATCATATATCCATACCAAATCAATAAGACAAAACTCACCACCTACCCATAAGTGGTTTTTAACTCTATTACTCAATTCCAAATATGTTTTCTTTAGTCACTTACTTTTACAGCACCATAAATACATTACTAATAATATACACAACAATGGGTCAATATTTTCTTCAGACTAAAATATTAAGTAGTCACCCATCTATTGACCTCACTTTCAATGCTTTCCTATAACATATATTGAGTACTTCTAACAAAATCATTTACTATGTTTTCAATTAACACTTTCATCTATAATCACGGGTGAAAATGGAAGCGTTATCACTTAGCATTTGGAAATTAAAGAGACAGTTCATAAAACATTAAGGATACTAGAATTTGTAATCCATTTACTATTAATCAATGTCTCTGGTAATTATACATCATTAACACCATGCTTTTCCTACTAATGTATGACAAAATGCATATTCCTAATGACACACAATTTCCCTTTAATATGACACCTCAAAATTGTTTTGGGTTCTCATCCAGGTTTTCATATAACGTCTAGATCTTTATTCTTAGGGTTTTTCCTTATATTAGTTTAATTGGTATCTAAATTAGTCCTTTCAAATTACCAAAGGATAACATACTATTGGGTGCATCCATGGAGGTGGGTTACAATTTTTGGCAATACAATTTCGGAAAAAATACAAAAACATACCTTGATCAAGCTTTTGAAAAACCCTCGATCAAGCTATAAGTGCTTGATTGAGGGTTAAAAAAAATCCTGATCGAGGGTTAAAAGAAGCTCAATCAAGCATCTTTAATCGTTTTTCTTATAAATAGGAAACAAACCTTTGATATAATTCACTACGTTTGTTGGCTAGAGAAGGGTCATTTATATTCATTTGTAGATATGGGTCGTGGAGTAATTTGAGTTATAGATATGATTGATCATCTATTAATCCAGCATCTATAATTCCAATTACTCCACAACTAATATCTACACATAAAACCTAGAGGAAGTGGCAATAGTAATGCTTTTACTTGTTTCTTCTTCAACGAATGTACTACTACCCACAAGTATTATTATTTTAATCGAAATTATGTTTTATTAAATTTTGTTATCATATGATTCTATGTTTGATTTTAATTGAATTTGAAGACCTTGTTCCCATGAACAATACGAGATTTGAAAAACTTTGATTTAAAAAAAAAAAATTGGGTGTCCATATTCATGTGCACACACGAATATGGGCACTCGAATATTTTTTTAGTTAAAGTTTTAAAAAGCTCGATCAATGTAGTGCTCTGTCTGCCGGGCAGAGCACTAAGTCCTACCCTTAACAGAATTTTTTTTATATATTTTGCAATTTCAAATTTTTCATTTAAGCTTGATGCAGTAAAAGATAGTTTACTTAGTGAAATACCTCGAATTTAATTTGCTCTTGAATCCTGCTGCTCCAGCTCCAGCTCCTGCTTCTGACCTGCTCGTGAGGAAGCCTTATTGACCTGCTCCTGAGGAAGCCTTATTGCCGGCTCTGATTTTCCACCCTGCCGACCAGCAGGTTTGCTGGCCCTAGGAAACCGACGGGTTTCCTAGCCCCCGAGCCCACGTACCAAAAAAATGGATAGCAACCTCCTTCCCTTAGAGTACAAATCTGCCTGGTAGTAAATTCCCCAAAAATTTCTCCTTACCTCTCCGTTATTTCATCAAAATTTCTTCCCTCCTGTTCCTTTCTGTAAAAATGTTGCCCCCTGTTCTTTCATAAAAATTTCCCTTATACCTCCTTCCTCCACCGCCTTCCTCTTCCACCGCCCTTTCTTCCACCGCCCCTTTTATTAATTTTCCAGTTATTCTTATTCTTCGGCAGTGTCTTTCAATTTTCGGTTGACAGGTGTTAGTTTGTTTGAACGGTATGTGTTACACATGTCCTAGCATTTTTTTACCTATGTGGCTTGCTCAAGACTATATTGAGCGGTAAGGTAATGGTTTTGTAAATTATGTTTATTATTATTAATAACTTAAATAATAATTAAAAAATATATATTAACCTTAATAATTATTATATATATATATATTTTTTTCAAATAAATTAAAAGCACTTACTATTAATCATAAATTAATATGGGGCATTACATACACCCACCCTTCAAGAAACTTCGTCCCGAAGTTATGGTCAAACATAGTGATACTAGGTACATTTATAGGTTTAAAGCAATTCACAATTACTTAGTTAACCTATCGACTATTCAAATATTTCATACTAGCGTGCATGTGTGAGGTGTGCATGCATGGCCAGTACATGCACAGGCTGCACATGTACTATAGAGATACAATAATATTTCACGCAACATGACCCATATACAGATATAATATGATTTCTTATGACTTTTGGAGTTATTTAACAATTATGTTCTTATTAGTTAGTAAGTTAAGATTGGTACCTACCATCACTACTTCCAGAATCATAATTGCCCAACTTTCAACCATAATAACTAAGATGTCCACCCATCCTAACCTACGTCCGCATCCTCCCTATCCTTCCTCTGCTAGTATAGAATC
>LPNX010814002.1:200584-234385 GCA_001517045.1 Pseudotsuga menziesii | reverse complement strand
ATGGACTATAGTTTCGGTACTCTCAATTCTCTCTTATGCTTTCAATGTCTCAATGGTTCCTTATATAGCTTTTCAAAGTGATACTGAAAGGTCGAATCTGTGCAATCTCAAGGCATATGAAAGTCCAGGAGTCATATGAGTCGGATTCAAGTCAAGGAACGGTCCAACAGTTTTGGATTATGCACACATCCCGATGTGCGCGACTATCGAGGGAATATCCGCGTATGTACGCGGTTATCGGGGAAAAGGCCGCGTATATCATTTTTCTAATTCTTTTAGGGATGGTCAATGATACATCAAAAGACAATAAATGGTCCATAGGGAATAATGAGTCTGCAGCGGGATAGGGGAAGGCCATACAATGTGTGATTCACCTAGTGTGGTGAAATCTGCTATAACAAGGATCTAAGAAGAAGAAAGAAAAGAGTGATGGAGAGGGTCTAATGTCCTAAATGATGGATAACTGGCTCCTAGAAATGGATAAATTTATATCCATCTTCATGATTAAAATTGTTAGGGTGTTTTCCTATTTCAAAGGGCTCCCTAATGATTTGAGATGATTGATGGGGTACATATGCTAGGATTTTAGTTTGGTAAAAGAAGATAAGGTTATTATACTTGCAAGAAAGTTTTGCAATCATTGTCTTGGTGAGGAAGCTATGGAATGTGTTGCCTATTTGTTTTTTGAGGTGGATTTTGATCGTACTACCAGTTTGTCCAATGTAGGACTTCCCATAAGAGCACGAAATTTTGGCAAACTCCTTGGTTGAGCAGAGGGTCAATTTTATCTTTTACACTTCTAAGTAGTTCCTTTAGGGTTTTATGGAGTTTGAAAAGAGTTTTAATGTTTGTTTTTGATAAGATAAGATATCAATCAGCAATTACTTACTCAGCAATTACTCACTCAGTTGATACAAAGAAGAGCAAGCTTGTGAGGGTCCCCTGAGGGGGATTCCCCATATTTGACTCTTAATATTCTATAGATTAAAAATGGCATAAAGAAAAATTAAAGACCAATCCATCCATGAGGAAAAGAGAGAGAGAGGGACAAAAAAAAAAATTAATAATGGATCCTCTCTCTCTCTCTCTCTCATTGACCAAACTGGTAGGTCCATAAAAATCCATCTCAAAGAACATATCCTTAACACATTTTGCAGAACTGCCTCACCAAGCCAGCTATTGCAGAACATTCTTGCAAGTCTAAGCACCGTATATTATTTTACCAAACTAAAATCCTAGCATATGTACCCCATCACTCATCTCAAATCATTAGGGTACCCCATCACTCATGTCAAATCATTAGGGAATCCCTTGAAGTAGAAAAACACACGAACAATTTTAATCGTGAAGATGGCTATAAATTTATCCATTTCTAGAATTCAATTATCCATCATTTGATTTATTAGACCATCTCCCTCACTCTTTTCTTTCCATCATGCCATGTTTTTTGTTGATTCTATATTGACATTGTTCTTTGAAGTGCATCTTGTCTAATTTCATCTAACTCATTAATCTGTAATATTCATTGTTTCTGTGCTTCATCCAAATTCATGCCTAATTGTGCTTCCATACGAAAGGTTTTAACTTGAAATTCAATAAGTAAAAGGACTTGTTTTCCATACACTAAATCATAGGGTGTATGTTCGGTATTGTTTCTCCATGTTATCCTATAGGCCCATAAAGCCTCGGGGAGTCTATCTGCCTAATCCCTATGATGTAAGTGAATGGTCTTAGTTAAAATAGCTTCTAATACTTTATTAGTTGATTCTACTTGACCATTACCTGAGGGTGGTAAGGTGAATATTTGCAATGCCGGATGCCATATTTCGTAGTAAGTTCTTTCATTAATTTAGAAGTAAACTGAGTACCTTGATCTGTGACAATTTCTCTAGGTACACCAAACCGGGTGAATATTTATTCATATATAAATTATACCACTGATTTCTCTGTGGCTCTAAATAAAGATTTAGCTTCTACCCACTAGGTGACATAGTCCGTACAAACTAAAATATATTTCTTTTTACGAGACATGGGACAAATTGGTCCTACAAAATCAAGAGCCCATTTCTCAAAAGGTTCAATCATAACTTGGGGTTTAAAGGCATTTGATCAGATGACGTAGGTCTACCCATTCTTTGGAAACTATCACATCCTTTAACATATTTGGAAGCATCCTTAAAAATTCTTGGCCAATAATAACCAAAATGTAAGACTTTGTATGATGTCCTTTTATCAGAAAAATGTCCTCCACATGGTCCATCATGGCATGCATGGAGGATGTCTATCATTTCATCCTCCTGCACACATCGTTGAACAATAATATCAGGACCAGTGCGGAAGAGATCGTTATCAACCCAAGAATAATTAGAACTATGAACTATAATACGATGCTTCTCATGCGGAGACAAATGGCTTGGTATTTTCCTAGTTGCTAGATAATTGGCAATATCCGCAAACCAAGGGGTTTGAACATATATAGCAAATAGATGTTCATCAGGAAAAGTGTCGTCAACTGGTTTAGTACCATCTTCATGTTGAATACGGGAAAGGAAATATGTGACGATATTTTCTTTACCAGGTCGATCAATAACGGTAATGTTAAATTCTTGTAATAAAAGAAGCCACTGGGTCACTCTACCATTGGTGATTGGTTTATTCATTAGAAATATAATGGCAGAATGATCGGTATGCAAAAAAACTTCATAACCTGTGATATAATGATGAAATTTTTTAATAGAATAAACTACTGCCAAAAATTATTTTTTAGTAACAGTGTAATTTAATTCGGTAGGGGTCAAATTTTTGCTAATAAAATAGATGGCATAAGGTGCTTGTCCTTGTTTTTGGTCGAGGACTCCTCCTATGGCCGTATCAGAGGCATCGGTAGATATGTGAAAAGGAAGGGACCAATTAGGACCCCTAAGTATTAGTGGCACTGATAATTTAGCTTTTAAGATCTCAAAAGAATTTTGACAAGATTCTGTCCACTGGAATCCTAAGTCCTTTGTAAGTAACTTAAACATTGGTGCAGCTATTTTAGTAAAATTTTCAATAAAGCGGCGGTAATAGCCTGCATGACCAAGGAAACTTCTTACCTCTTTCTGATTTTTGGGAGAGAGAAGGAAAACAATTACTTCGATCTTTGTAGGGTCTACCTTAATTCCTTGAGAAGAAACATGGTGTCCCAAAAGTATACCTTCTGTCAATAACATTTTACATTTTTTGTGACTAAGGGATAAATTTGTTTCTTGACATCGGATCAAGACCTTCTTGAGGTTGTCAAGGGCTTCTTGAAAATTATTACCATAGGCCGTAAATTCATCCATGTATACCTCCACATAGTCATGTATAAGATCAAAAAATATTCCTAAGACTGCTCACTGGAAAGTGGCAGGTCGATTACATAATTCAAATGGCAAAACTCGGTAAGCATATGTTCCCCTAGGGCATGTAAAAGTGGTTTTGTCTTGATCTTCTGGTGCTATTAAAATCTGGTTGTAACAACTATACCCATCAAGAAAGGAAAAATATTGTTTACCTGATAGAGTGTCTAATACTTGATCGATAAAAGGTAAACGAAAGTAGTCTTTAAGTGCAGCTTTGTTAACTCTCTAAAATCAACACAAATATGCCATTTCCATGTAACTTTCTTTAGAACTACTACTAAAGGAGATACCCATTTACTGTTGGAAATAGGATAGACGAACCAGCAATAAGGAGTTTTTGTAATTCTTCTTTTACTATATCCTTTAAAGCAGGATTCATCCTCCTTTGTGGCTGCCTTACAGGTGACATGCTTGGATCCATATAAATATGGTGAATACAGGTATCAGGGTGTATACCCTTCATATCAGTGTATTCCCATGCAAATGCTCTAGCTTGTTTCTTAATAATTTTAAGCAGTTTTGCTTGTTGGTTTTCACTTAATCCTGTGTTTATATGTAAGAATTTTTCATGGCCAACCTCACAAGGTATAGTATACGGTCTTGTATGCTCTTCGATTGTGAAGACACAAGGGGTTTCAGTAAACATTGAGAGAGCCATATTCTCTTGAAAATCATCTCCAAAAATCTGATCGAACTGAACAAAGGACTGAGGGAAATCTATACAGGTTGTTGAAGAAACAAACTAGTTTAATACATTCTCAGTAGTGTGCTCCTGAAGTGCTAAAGAAAAAATCACTAGGAAGAGAGAGATTGTCAAAGTCTTCATCCCCAAAAGAAAAATTTAACCACCATGAACTTTCAGTTATTGGTTGTGCTAGGGGGGTATAAAATAAGTCTTTGTGTGGACAACCCATTGGAAATAGTCATCTCTCCATCCCTACACCCTATAAAATCATTTGCAGTAGCTAACCATGGTCTTCCCAAGATAATAGGATGTCCTTTAGAAGGATTCTTTGATTCTATGACCATAAAGTCGACAGGGTATTCCCATGAAGCTACTGATACAACAATTTCATCCAAGACTCCAGCGGGTTTAAACGTAGTGTAGTCTGCTAGTTCTAGGATGGAAGGAGTAGATCGGAGGAATTGTCCTAACTGTAAAAATTCTAAAACTGCGGTGGTCATCATGTTAATAGCGGATCCTAAATCGATTAATGTATTCTCTATGGCAGTATTGTTTATAATTACAGTCACTACAAGGGCTACTGGATTTGTATATTTTGCAATCTGGGTCTGACCTGTTGTAACACCCCGGTTTTGACCCCGATGCATTAAATATACATGATACATATATATTGTAAATAATCATGGTGTGTAGCTAAAGGCAAAGGCCCCACCATCGATTTGGTTATGTTATGTTTTAGTGATTGTAATTGTCACTGGTAGTATATTCGGATATACGACACATATTAAGTTGTGGCATCATGCAACTATGCATCTTAATTAAAAGAACCCCAACCAACTATGTCAATGCAACTAAATTGAAAAGGGCATGATTTCCTAAGGATAAAGGGGGGGAGGATTGTTAAACCTGGAACCCATGGGGAAAATCCATGTGTCAACCACTTAAGCTCCTATGCTAGTTGAGGGAAGTTAATGCTGGGTAGTGGTGGGTGGCAGGCTACCCCCATGCACTCTCCACTAGCTGGTTCAGTCACACGCACAGGCTGGGAATGGTTTCCTCATGCACTATTTGGGATACCAATCAGTCTATCCACCCTCTCTGATGGTTGGCTGTTCATTTTCCTCACGCAGAGCGGAGATAAAAGGACTCACAATTCCATGTGTGGGGGGTCACTCTCTTTTCTCTCTCCAATTAATGGTCTGAGTAGGCGGTTTCCCTTCTGTTCACATAGAGAATGGATTTTCCTTTTGTATTATTGGACTGTGTATTGTCCCATCCTTCCTTTGTGGATCGTGTGCTGTGATTTTCCTCATTAATCACTGGCTGTGGCCTCATCCACATCTTGTTGAATGTGTTTCCCTTTACAGAGTGGTATCTGTTGTAGGTTGTTGGGGAGTCATTTTGGCCACGATAGGGCCAAGAACGACTCAGGGATTGTCTTCCCCTATCCAAGCTATGAAGTGCTTGATTTGCTGCATGTATGCAGAGGTTGGTCTTCGGACAACATTGGAGTGGTGATGAGGGCCTGATTTGCTTGACAAACCAGGTGTGTTTTGGAACCACACATGCAAAGCTAGAGGGATAGCTTTCTTCTCCACAACCCCTGAATAGCACTGGAAGGGAGGTCAGGGCCTGAGGGACTATGTAGTAGAGAAAGGACTGATTTCCTTGTGTTGGGTGTGTGTGGATGTCCTAGAAGTTAGGCTAGTTCTGGTGTAGGTGTCCTTAGTTCTTCAAATGCACTCACCAGCTTAGCATTTATCCTTTCCCAGCTCCTGGATGGCCTGATAAACCCAACTATGTTGACTTGGCTAATCTGTTTTTTTCCTGAGAAACCCAACTGTGTTGGCTTGGCTATTTTTTTATCCCTAGCTATGTGTAAGCCTGCTAGTTCCTTATTCCTTGGGGAATCACGCCCGACTCGTGGGTAGCGACGTTGCTGAGAGATTAAGGAGCACCCTGGCCTATGGTTGGGTGGAACGTTGCAGCGACATAGCTGGTTGCGGGATAGTTATCATAAGATAAGTATTCTTGACTAATTTGTTTTACAATCATATTTACTGTTAATGAATTATGATGATGGACATGTTTAATGCTGAATTGTATGTTTTGCTTCCACTGTTTATATGAATGATTATGCATCTTAATATGTAATATGTTCAAGCATTGTGTTTCAGCATTATAAGTATGTATGTTCATGTCCATGGGGCTAGTTTCCCAGATGTTTGATGTATGGTAGCATCCTCTTCGTCGGTTGGAGGTCGGTTGGAGGGTCGGGGACATCACAGTGTGGTATTAGAGCTACAGGTTGCAGCATGGGCCTGAATGGGCCATGAAGATGCAGTGATAGAGCTAGAGTTGCAACATGGGCCTGAATGGACCATGAAAGATCAGTGAAAAGAGGTAAGTTACCTTCTTCCCAGCAAGGATCAGAGAAATTCCACCAAAAACTGCCTAAGTGCTGGAACCATCGACCCATCGGGAGACTAAGTGTGAAGCTCTTCCAATGTAGCGGCTCACCTAGTCGAAATGTCACCCGACAGTAGAAAGAAAGGATTTCGTGAATTCCTCTAAGTGCTCATTGGTCGTCAGTGAAAGATAGAGGATGTGGGAGCTGCAGTTTCGCTGGAGATCAGTCGAAGACTGCCAAAACACCGGCTCATTAGTCTGAAGGTCCTCCGATATCGAATGTGTGTGATCGACGAATGTTAGAGGAAGGGAGAGCCGATATGGAGCGACGAAAAGTTGAAGTGAAGACTGCCAACACGAAAGAAGAAATTTTGTTTCGAAATTTTTTTTAAGTGATTAAGACCATCAACAATCGACGATAATTAGTTGATTGAATCGCTGATGCTTAAACGATGGGAGTGCCAAAACGACGGCGAGACTTAGTGGACAAAAGCGTCGATGATGTGTCGGTGGAAAATAGAGGTTGGAACCATCAAAATGTCGGTGGAAAAGACAATATGCTAGTTGGTTGAACCGCTGACAGTGTCAGTAGAGGAAAAAAATTTACTACTAGATCACCGCCATCGAAGAGATTTAGTGAAGGGAACCGTCGATATATTAGAAAAATTTAGCTGATGGACTACCCGATGCAGCAGGAAGAAGGTAAAGAGAAAATTTCAAAATTTAGCTAATTGTTGAACCCATCAGTGATCAGCGAAAGTTAGTTGATGAGACCGTCGATGGATGTCATCGAAAAAGATTAGTTGTTCGAGCATCCGCCATTGCGGCTGTTTAGTGGACTATCCTCTCAATGAACAGTTGTTCTGACCGCCGATCGGAAAAATATTAGAGGATCAGACCGCTGATCGAAAAAAGTTAAAGGCCGTGAACCCACCATTGTGAATGTCTATGGGACTAACCATCCGATGCCACAGCTGGATGTTGTATTGACCGTCGATGTAGCGCATAGAGTTGTTTTCCTCGCCGATGTAGTAAGGCTTAATGATCCTAATCGTCGATAAAGTTTAGAGTATTAGATAACTACGGACCCGATACCGCGGAGGAAAATAGACGAACACATCATGGATGAGCCACAGAGAAAATTAGTGGTTCTAGTCGTCGAAACGTCAGAATGTTAGTTGGGATGAGACTCGATCCTGTACAAGGAAATTTGGGTTTTTCAAAGTGGATTTCGCAGCAAATTCCAGCTATCTTTCAGTGTATTTTTCAGTAGACTATCTGCAGATTACAGGGCTAAACAAGAAAAGAATTTTTGTGTGTTTAAGCAAAACTGTTATTTATAATTTTTCTCCAGGAGAAGGTAAGTAGTTCTGATTTATATCCATATGTATGCATCTAACAGTATTTTCTATCTAACACGTTTGCAAAATCATAGTTACCTTCAAGAGCAATATCTCAGAAATTGCAGTTTGATAAGCAAATGGTGGTTCAATTATGAGAACCCATGATGGATATGATGCTCGGGATTCTTACGAGCATGCGGGAGATGCCATGGGAGAAAATATCCGTAACAGAAATGATGACATAGAGTCTAATGGAAGGAGATTCCAAGGGACACCGTCAGATGTTGTAGCCACTATGAGAAGCTTGGTTAAAGCCCAAGAAGAGCAGCATCAGTTGAATGCTGCCATGTTGTAGAGTTTGATAGACTTGCAAAGAAAGATAGACTCTGGACGAAGTACAGCAAGACTAGAAGGTAGTAAGTGCAGTGCTCGAAGAAGGAGAAGGACTTCTAGTGGATCATCTTACTCTAAAGAATCCAGCGGGGATACAAGTTCATCCTCTCATAAAAGAAAAAGAAAGAGACACCATAGGGATCGCTCTCGGAATGAATTTAAGAAGGATAAACCTCCTACATTTGATGGTAAGGTAAAGACTGGACAAGAGGCTGAAGCTTGGTTTCTTGGGATAAAGAAGTACTTTCAAGTGTAGGATTATTCGGGAAACATGAAGGCAAGAGTTGCCATATTCAATCTGAATGGAAGAGCATCCATTTGGTGGGAACACTTCAAGCAAGTAAAGAGGATCAGTGAAAGGAGACTGAAGTGGAAACAGTTCAAGAAGTACTTCAAGCAGAAATACCTCTCTGATAGGTATTATGAGGATAAGATTAGGGAGTTCCATGAGCTGAGATTGGGACAGCAGAACATGGATGAATATGCAAATAAGTTCTTGGAATTATTGAGGTATGTCTGGTACATCAGAGATGAAAAGGGTGAAGGTCCAGCGGTTTCTGAGTGGATTTCCTTAGTATTACAAAGATAGAATTGAATTTTATGAACCTAGAACTCTTGAAGAAGCAATAAGGAAGGCTAAGTATTGCTATGAACAAAGCAAAGGTAAACCTGATTACCATAAGGCATGGAAGGACAAGAAGAATGAGAAGTTTGACCATAGAAAGAAAGGTTTCAAACCTTCTAGATTCAGGAATCAGTAGAAGCAGCCATCCCAAGCTATGAGTAATTCAATTGGAGTGACAGGTGGAAGGCCTAAAGATCCACAATAGAATAAAGGTCCACTCAAATGTTGGAAATATGAAGGACCACACTTGCGCAGATATTGTCCACTCGAGAATGAGTGCAAGACCAACTTATAACATTCAAGAAGTAGAAACAGTGGGACAAGTAGCAAGGGCAGTCCCTAGGATTTATGCAGCACTGGAGGACCGCCAGGTAGATCGCCAGTCAACTGTGGTTGAAGTTGTAGGTAATATTGTTGAACAAACTGTTTCTATTTTGATTGACCCTGGTTCTACGCATAGTTACATCACTCCTAGAGTAGTGGAGATTTGTGCTTTTAAGAAAGTAAAGCATAGAAAATCTTGGTTAGTTCAGCAAGCCACTGGGACTAAGAGAAAGGTCAGTGAAGTGGTAGAGAAATGTCCATTAGTCATGAATGGTTTGATCACTTGTGTAGATCTAAATGTTCTGCTGCTTGGTTCCTATGATGTTCTCATTGGAATGGATTGGTTAGAAGCTTACAGAGTGAAGCTTGACTATTACAACAAGACTTTTGAGTGCACGGATGAAGAAGGAGACCCAGTAGTTTTGAAAGGTATTCCAAAGGTAATTTCAGTAAGGTAGGTTTCAGCAATGTAGTTGAAGAAGTTCTATAGGAAAGGTTGCCAGTTGTATGCAACTCATATTCTAGAACCAACAGGAGATGAAACTCCTAGGTTGGAGGACTATCAAGTGTTACAGGAACTCAAGGATGTGTTTCCTGATGAGATCCCAGGACTTTCTCCAAAGAGGTACATTGATTTCACAATTGAACTAGTGCCAGGAGCAGCACCAGTGTCCAAGACACCCTACAGGATGAGTACATCGGAGATGCTAGAATTGAAGATGCAACTGCAAGAGTTGTTGGAAAAGAAGTATATCCGACCGAGTGTGTCTCCTTGGGGAGCACCAGTTTTGTTTGTAAAGAAGAAAGATGGCACACTCAAGTTATGTATTGATTACAGACAGTTGAACAAGGTTACTGTGAAGAATAAATATCCTTTTCCTAGGATTGATGACCTCTTTGATCAAATGAGAGGAGCAAAGGTATTTTCCAAGATTGACTTGAGGTCTGGTTACCATCAGGTGAGAGTCAAGGATGAAGACATTCATAAGACAGCATTCAGAACAAGGTGTGGACATTATGAGTTTGTAGTGGTACCATTTGGCCTCACAAATGCACCAGCTAAATTTATGTGCCTTATGAATAGTGTCTTCAGCGGATATTTGGACAATTTTGTTCTTGTTTTCCTGGATGACGTTCTTGTTTATTCTAAGAATGAGAAAGAGCATGAAGAGCATTTGAGATTGACATTGCAATTGCTCAGGGAGCATCAGCTGTATGCAAAATTGAGCAAGTGTGACTTCTATAGAGATAGAATTCAATATTTGGGTCACATTATCTCAAAGGAGGGTGTATCTGTGGACCCTGAAAAGATTGAAGCCATTATGAATTGGCCTACTCCAAGAAATGTGAAAAATGTAAAATCTTTTATGAGACTTGCAAGATACTACAAGAGATTCATTGAAGGATTCTCCAAAGTTGCACATGCCATCACTTCTTTGCAAAAGAAGGGGATAAAGTTCGAATGGACATCGAGGTGTGAAGAAAGCTTCCAGCAGTTGAAGAAACTTCTCACCAATGCACCAGTGTTGAAAGTTGAGGATACGAAGAAATATTTTGTGGTATGTACTGATGCATGCGGACAAGGGCATGGAGGAGTCCTTATGCAGGACAACCACATGATATGTTACGAGTCGAGAAAGTTTAAGGAGCATGAGAAGAACTATGCCACTCATGATCTAGAACTTGCAGCCATAGTATATTCTCTCAAGATGTGGAGGCATTACTTGATGGGTAGAAGATTTGAACTGAGGATGGATCATTGTGGTCTGAAGTATCTATTTGATCAGCCTACTCTGAATGCTAGGCAAGCGAGATGGCTGGAGTTTTTATGTGAGTTTGATTTTGAAATCAAGAACATAAAGGGAAAAGAGAATAAGGTCACCGATGTGCTCAACAAGAATATTCAAGAAATGCATGTGGCATCTCTTAGTATTTTCCAATCATATTTGAGGCAGCAGATTGTTAATCATACTACTAGAGATGAATTGTATGAGCAGGTAAAAGACAAATTACAGTAGCAAAGTCTTGAGAAGAGATATGAGGGATATAAATTGGAAGAAGATGGACTTCTTACTTATAAAGTTAGAATTTACATTCCGAATGTAGCAGATTTGAGGAGAGTTGTTATGGATGAAATTCATCAAGCTCTGTATTCTGGTCACCTAGGATATCAGAAGACGATTTCTACCACTAGAAAGCAGTACTTTTGGCCAGGAATGAAAAAGGACATGGCTGAATACATTTCAAGGTGCATGAAATGTCAACGGGTAAAGGTTGAGCATCAACACCCTGCAGGTTTGTTACAGCCCTTGCCAGTTCCGGAATGGAAATGGGAAGTTATTACCACGGATTTTATTACAAGATTGACGATGACTTGGAGACAGCATGATTCCATCATGGTTGTGGTAGACAAGTTGACAAAGGCAGCACATTTTATACTAGTGAAGTCTACGCATAAGACTGGCGACATTGCAAAGATATTCATGAAGGAGATTTTCAAATTGCATGGATTGCCAAAGGAAATATTTTCTGATAGAGATGTCAAGTTCACTTCCAATTTTTGGAAAGGGTTGTTTGCAGATTTGGGTACAAAGCTAAACTTTAGCACTGCATACCATCCTCAGACATATGGGTAGACAAAAAGAGTTAATCAGGTGCTTGAAGATATGTTTCGCATGTATGTTTGCTTATAACAATGGACTGCAGGCATCGTTGGGGATGACTCCATATGAATCCTTGTATGGAAGAAGGTGTAGGACACTAGTGACTTGGGATAATCTAGTGAACAGGGTTGTGCTTGGACCAGAATTGCTCAAGGAAATGGAGCAAGAGGTTGTAAAGATCAGGCAGAATATGAAGGTAGCATAGGACAGACAGAAAAGATATGCAGATAAGCATAGGGTGAACAGGGAGTTCAGTGTTGGGGATCATGTTTACTTCAGAGTGAGGGCCAAGAAGAGTTCCTTGAAACTTGGAAGTTGTACCAAGTTGTCACCAAGATATTGTGGGCCGTTTGAAGTGCTTGAAAGAATAGGGCCAGTTGCATATAGACTTGAATTTCCTGCCAGTACTAGAGCTCATAATGTTTTTCATGTTTCTTTGCTTAAGAGATATATGTATGATCCTAGCCATGTGATAAATTGGGATGTTATTTAGGTGGAACCCAAGGGAGAGTTCCAAACCAAGCCAATGCGCAACCTCGACAGGAAGGTCACAATGCTCTGGAACTGAGCCATAGGGTAGTTAAAGGTGCAATGGGAGCACTACAAACCTGAAGAGGCTACGTGGGAGCTGGAGGATGCCATGAGATTGGCACATCCATTTTTGTTCAATTCTGCAGAACACTGAGGCGATACCAACGTAGCATTTTGTTCAATTTTGTAAAGCACTGAGGACAGTGCTATTGAAGGGGGAGGGGAATGTAACACCCGGTTTTGACCCCAATGCATTAAATATACATGATACATATATATTATAAATAATCATGGTGCGGAGCTAAAGGCAAAGGCCCCACCATCGATTTGGTTATGTTATGTTTCGGTGATTGGAATTGTCACCGATAGTATATCAGGATATATGACACATATTAAGTTGTGGCATCATGCAACTATGCATCTTAATTAAAAGAACCCCAACCATCTATGTCAATGCAACTGAATTGAAAAGGGCATGATTTCCTAAGGATAGGGGGGGGGATTGTTAAACCTAGAACCCATGGGGAAAAGCCATGTGTCAGCCACTTAAGCTCCTATGCTAGTTGAGGGCAGTTAATTCTGGGTAGTGGTGGGTGCAGGCTACCCCCACGCACTCTCCACCAGCTGGTTCAGTCACATGCACAGGCTGGGAATGGTTTCCTCACGCGTTGTTTGGGATACCAATCGTTCTGTCCACTCTCTCTGATGGTTGGCTATTCATTTTCCTCATGCAGAGTGAAGATAAAAGGACTCATGATTCCATTTGTGGGGGTTCACTCTCTTTTCTCTCACCAATTGATGGTCTAAGTAGGCGGTTTCCTTTCCGTTCACGCAGAGAATGGATTTTCCTTTTGTATTATTGGATTGTGTATTGTCTCGTCCTTCCTTTGTGGATCGTGTGCTATGATTTTCCTCACCGATCGCTGGCTACAACCTCATCCACTTCTTATTGATCGTGTTTCCCTTTATAGAGTGGTATCTACTGTATGTTGCTGGGGAGTCATTTTGGCCACGATAGGGCCAAGAACGACTCAGGGATTCTCTTCCCTTGTCCAAGCTGTGAAGTGCTTGATTTGCTGCATGTATGCAGAGGTTGTTCTTCGTATAGCATTGGAGTGGTGATAAGCGCCTGATTTGCTTGAAAAACCTGGTGTGTTTGGGAACCAGACAGGTAGAGCTAGAGGATTGGCTTTCTTCTCCACAACCCCTGAATAGCACTGGAATGGAGGTCAGGGCCTGAGGGACTATGTAGAAGAGAAAGGAATGATTTCCTTGTGTTGGGTGTGTGTGGATGTCCTAGAAGTTAGGCTAGTTCTGGTGTAGGTGTCCTTAGCTCTTCAAATGTGCTCACCAGCTTAGCATTTAGCCTTTCCCAGCTCCTGGATGGCCTGATAAACCCAACTGTGTTGTCTTGGCTGATCTGTTGTTTTCCTGAGAAACCCAACTGTGTTGGCTTGGTTGTTTTGTTATCCCTGGCTATGTGTAATCCCGCTAGTTCCTTATTCCTTGGGGACTCATGACCGGCTTGGGGGTGGTAGCGTTGCTGAGAGATTAAGGAGCACGCTGGCCTATGGTTGGGTCGAATGTTGCATCGACGTAGTTGGTTGCGGGATAGTTCTCATAAGATAAGTATTCCTTACTAATCTATTTTGCAATCATATTTATTGTTAATGAATTATGATGATGGACATGTTTAATGTTGAATTGTATGTTTTGCTTCCACTGTGTATATGAACGATTATGCATCTTAATATGTAATATGTTTAGGCATTTTGTTTCAGCATTATATGTATGTATGTTCATGTCCATGGGGCTAGTTTCCCGGATGTTTGATGTATGGTAGCATCCTCTTCATCGGTCGGAGGGTCAGGGATGTTACACCTGTCATACATTCAGACATTTCTCCTATAACATGAATTGTAAGAGAGTCCTTTTGCTTCTTTCCTGGGATTTTAATACATAGCTCTTTTATTACCTTACTATAGATTGGTATATCTTTGATAGCTTGTAATAGAGGGATTTTAATACAAATGTTATTTAATTCATTCAAAATGTTATACTTCGAATGAACTACAGGTTTTTCTATTATTAATATTTATGGAAATGGAGGAATTCTTTGCTCCTGAATAGTTTCTTGTGGAGGATGGGTGTGTGCTGAAACCTTTGGAATGTTCACATCCTCCAAAATAGCATCATTCACGAGTTCACTTGTGACTTGAATCTTCTTCTTCTTCATTTGGTTCCTGAATGATGACCAATGACTTGGGTTTATTATTCACAACTCTTCCCAATCGTAATTGAATTTCGTGTACAGGTACAGTCGAAATAAGGTATGAGGGAAGAGTTTGCAACTCAATGCTGTTAAGATCTTGAGTTGGTTTATTATTAGGGTTAGGTATAGACTGTGCAGGTAATAATGTCGGTCAAGGAGGATTTGCATTCTGAAAGTGTTGAGGTTGTTGTGTGATAAAAGGAACTGGAGGTATGAATCCAGGTGGCATTTGCTGGAAATTTGTTTTATTCTGAGGATAAAGATGATTAGGTGCAGGAATGGATTGTGGCTGAGGATATGGTTGTCCTTTCCATCCTTGTGACAAATATTTATATTGTGGAAATTGAGGAGGAGGATACTGAGGTGGCCAATTCTGCCAGCTAGAATTGTTCCATTGTTGAGGTGGTTGATACGGAGGATAATAGAGTAGAGTTTGTGGTGGAAAGTTTGGATATGTTGGTTGATCTCTAGGTTGCCAAGGTATCCTAGATGTTTCAGCTACATCGCCACTCTTATAGATGGCTTGCAACCCAGACAAGGATGGGAATTTATCTATTGGAGCTCTTCTGTACAAATGTGACATACATAGATGTTGTTTAATGGACATTCCCTTTGGGGATGTTTAGTTCTACATCTTGGGCAGAAAATACGCATTGCTGCTCGTCCTTCATCCTGCCTCTTCTTGTCTTGTAAAACATCTAGTTGGGAACTCATTGCTCCTAAGATATCAGTCTTAAAATTCTCCAACAGGTTTCCTATCTCTACTCTTGTAATACCTATTGAACTAGGAACATTTCCTCTTATATTTCTACTAAAAGGCTCTCAAAAATTCTTCGTAACTTTCCCCCTACTCCTAGAATAATTTTTACACATCTCACCGATCTATGCAAATTTTTTATGGGAAATATCGCCAGCTACCATGAGATTAAGACTTTCTAACAAGTCCTCGGAGATTCCCTTAAGGAAAAGTGTGCATACTGCATCTTGTCGGAGGTCATTATATTTAGACTTATGTAATGTATAAATGAACCTCTCAAGATAATCCTCCAAGCTCTCGTCTTCAAGTTGTTGTATCTTGAATATATCATGTCGAGAGTCCTTAGGTTTGCAATATTCTTGATATTTTCATAAGAATGAGGTTTTCATATCATCCCAAGTCCTGATAGTGGATTCTCCTAATCCCATGAACCATCTCAATTCGGAATCCTTGAGTGTAGCAGGAAAGAGTTTTAGTTTGTGAGCATCTTGTAGATAATTGTAACTCCTACAAAGGATATCGAACTCGAACAAAAATGTGTCCGGGTCCTCATTACTTTTTCCATAGAAAGTAGGTAAGGAGGAAGGAGGGATGTTTTTCATGGTTACATCATGCATTATATCTAAGATAGGGAACCCAAAGGTAGCCTCGAGTCGATTTTCCCCTTCTCCTTCTTCATTTATAACTTCATCATGATCTTTGTTTTCTCCCCGTCTTTCCATATAAGCTGGATTCTTAACATAAATATACATAGGAGGCTCCTTTCAAGGTGATAATGGGGCGTCCCAATGTTCTTCTTCGAAAGAGATCTTCCTTTGATCAACCGTGTTTTTATTGAATCCTAGAGGGATAGTAGGTTCTACTGTAGAATTTTCAATTTGTGAAACAACTGGATCTACTGAGGTTCCAAAGAGAGATTTTACTTGAGAAAGAACAACAAAGTCAACAAAATTCGGATCTCCTACTAGTGAAAAATTTGTGTTAATTGGATTTGGAACTAGTGGAGGGCTAGGGGTTTCTAATGGCTAATATTCTTGAACTTCCTTAGGACCTTCTGCCAAGGTTTCTCCTTCTATGTCTTCTTCGGTAAGATATCCTAAGGGAATTTCTTTAGATTTCAAGGTAGAACTACTTCCTACAGGTGTCTTTCGATACCTTTCTAGTTAGTTAGTAGTTGGGGAATTACGTCCCCTACGGTAGTTAGTAGAGACTTCAGTAAGTTTTTCGGTCTTGACAAATCTACCCTGAGGATCTCTAATTCTACTCATGAAAGACTTTTAAACTAAAGAAAAACTATGCTACTACTGTTGTTGGATTTAGGGGCGCCTATTATAATAGATGCCCAGGTTCTTACCTCTCGTCTTATCGCTCCCCCACTACCAACCTATGACTAAACTACATTAAGAATTCTAATCTACCATACAGAACAACTCCGCAGCAATGGCCCCAAAAGTGTTGGGTGTATTATTATGTCTAAATTAATTCACCTATTCTTTAATTATTAACCGAGGTTGGTAATCTTAGATTTAACACAAAATATATGCGAAGGTAGAGGGTGTCATGTAAATATTTTAACAAACAAAAGATCGAAAGATATTTCAAAATGAAAAACCGAGTCAAACTCCTAAAAATGCAATTATTAAAGTAATTAAACAAAAGTAAACTAAATAATTGAAAATAAGTTTTAAACTGAAGTACAATCTACAATGAACTATTCAAATGGGAAACTAGGGTACAAGGAAAACTTAACTTATAAGCAACTAGAAAACTTAATAAAAGAAGCAAGTAGAAAACTTTAAAAAGAAAACTTAAAAAGAAGCAAGTAGAAAACTTAATAAAGAAAATTTTAGGTTATATCCTACAAATTCTTTCAACAATAACACAACATAATAAAGACAACCTAAAAACATATTAAGGGAAACACATATAACCCTAAATCTTGCATACAAACGAATAAATCAATTCAAAAGGAATAAACAAAAAACCATACAACAATAAAACCAAATCAGAAACAAAACTTAAGAATAACTTAAACTTCACTCAAAGTAAAAGAAGTAAGGAAAATGATAAAACTTTAGTAAATAATTTAAAACAACTAAACTTTAACTTTAATGTTAAACAAAACTAGCATCTAACTATTACAGTCAAAACATAATTCAGACATTCACAAAACAAAACTAAAAACAATCTTAAAACGCATAAAAAACACTGAAAACAGAACTAAGGGCTGAATGACAGACTGAACTGTGGGTCTGAAAGGGGCGGCTGAATAACAGACTGAATAGGCTATCCGAATGATAGTCTACACAGTTAAAATGGTAAAAACTAACCTAAATGAACTAATCTTTAGCTAAAGCCATGTAGATGTAATTCTAATGCATCGAAACAGTAAATAAACCTATTTAACAGGAAATTAACCTTAAACTAATTCATGAACAAAAGGAATCATTGCATATTAAACTAATAAATAAAATAGAAATTAACTTGCATAAATTAAAAACAGGAAAAGAAATAATAGAATTGAATCTATTCTAAATTCATAAAAACAACTTATTATATATTCTTGAAAACAAAGACTGAAAGTAATGCTACAAATGACATAACTAGAAACCAAAATGACTGAAAGCAAATAACTAAAAGAAAGCTATGCACGCATCTAACTAGTTAATTTTCGAAATAAAACTAAGTTAATGTATTACATAAAACAACAAGAGTAGCATTTACTATAATCTAATGGAAGCAAACTATAAATTAAACCACACTAGCTAAAATAGAAAAGAAACTAAGCTAAACAAAGAAAATGAACCTCTGGTTGATGAGGGGCCCTCTCAGCAATCAGGGGTGATGCCTAGCTAACTTCTACTTAAACGCAAACTTCAATAGCAATGCATACAGCTCTTTATTCAGATGGTGGAATAGAAATACAAGGTTCAAGAGTAAATCACAGCAAGAAATCTTCTCCTAACTCTACTAACTGACTGATTTTCTAGCTAACTGAGCTCTCTCACAGAGGTTGCTTTATATAATGATTTACAGGGGTGAGCAATTCGACCCTTTAGTGGTCGACTGATCTGTAAATTTAGTCGACTATAATGGCATTTAACTAATCACAGGCCAGCACATAAGCATCTCCCTTCTTCAGCATGAGTCTGGTTCTTTTCACTGGATAGCATACACACAGGTTCCTTTTCCAGCGCAGCAGGTCTTTAGATGTGGTGCATGAATCCTTCTTCAGCGCGACTGTGGAATGGTGGCGAGAAAGGGTAGCACACACGGTGGGTCTTCTAGAATGCAGATCGTTCTATTATTTAAACATGCAGACTAGTGGTAGTTTGGAGTTAGGCAAAGGAGGCCACAAGCAATCCTTCTAGACTAAAGACGATCCATCCTTTGAACACATGGGAAGTGAACAGCTTGGTGTTGGGAGAAATCAAAGCACCGGTGATCCTTCTAGACTAATGATCATGCTATCACCTGGGCACGTGGACAACAAAACAATTTGCAGTTGTTTCACGTTTTAAATGCCCAAAATTAATTCTCAGCAGCATGCAGTCTGATGGGCGATCTTGATGGAGTGTTTAATGGAAGGCTGGGATGTGAGCTGGATACACTAGGCATCGATCTAGGGTGAACAGAGTCTCTATCTACTGGCATGCTTTAGGACTGGAGTCTACAGCAACACACTTCGACATCTGGCAAACCACCAATGAGTTTCACGCAACGGGCTGAATGACGAGCTAGATGTCGAGCTGGACATGCTGTGTGAAAAGCAGGCTGAATGCGTTTTGCGTATTAACTTGTCCCAAAAAGATTATAAAACCTGCAAACAATTATACAATCCATTTAATAAATCAAATAAGTTTTAATAATGTTATTTTTAATTAATAAAACCATAAAAATGATAATAATAAAATAATTTCATATAAACTTTTAAAAACACACATACATGAGGTTGAATAATGATCTACGTGTCATAAAATATACAAAAGATAATTAAATATGTGGTTAAATGAGTAATTCATCTGCCAAAAATGGTAACAAATCTAAGATCAACCGTGGTTTGGTGAAAATGTCAACAATCTGTTCTTTTGTGTCAATGTATTCTAATTTGACAACTTTTTGAGATACCTGTTCTCTTAGATAATGATACTTGATTGGTATATGTTTTTTCTTAGAGTGCATGATAGGATTTTTTGACATATTTATAGCACTAGTGTTATCACAGTTGATCACTATCGGATGTTCATATCTTACAAGTAGATATTCTAGGGTTTGTCTCATCCAAATAACCTGAGTGCAACATGAGGAAGAAACAATATTTTGTGCTTCTGTTGTAGAGAGTGAAATGGAGGATTGTTTTTTACTAGCCCATGATACTAAACAATTTCCCAGAAATAATGTTGCTCCACTAGTACTTTTTTTATCATCAACACTTCCTTCCCAATCTGCATCAGTAAATGCCTTCAGGGTAAAATCTTGTCCTTTTGGATACCATAAACCATACTTTATAGTACCTTTTAGATATTTGAAGATCATTTTTACTGTTTTTACATTTGCTTCTTTGGGAGCTGACTGGATTCTAGCCACCAATCCAACAACTTGCATCACATCTGGTCTTGTGGCTATCACATATAGCAGACTACCAATCATGGATCTAAACATGGTATGATCTACTTCCAGAGATTCATCATCCTTACTTAACTTGCAACCAGTGACCATAGGAGTGCCAACAGGTTTGGAATCTTCTATTTTAAACTTTTTGTGACATATATTTGATGTACTTAGTTTGAGAGATGAAAATTCCTTCATCTATTTGGTAGACTTGCAATCCCAAGAAGAAAGTCAATTCACCCAACATTGACATTTTGAATTCTTTCTTCATTTCAGAGGAAAAATATACACTTAGGATTTGAATATTGCTTCCAAATATGATATAATCCACATAGACAACAACAATGATCATATTTTTATCTTTGATCTTAGGGTAAAGATTACTTTCAGTGGATCCTCTCTTAAAACCTTGTTGTTTCAAGTAACTGTCTAGTCTTTAAAACTGTGCTCTTGGAGCTTGTTTGAGACCATAGAGTGCCTTCTTCATCTTACAGACATAATATTTGTTTTCTGACAAGAGAAACCCTTCAGGTTTTTCAATATACCACTTCTTATTCTAGTTTTCCATTCAGGAATGCATACTTGACATCCATTTGATATAATTTGAAATTTTAATGGCATGACAGTGCTAAAAACATTTTGATTGCTTTAAGTCGTGCAACATGAGCATAAGTTTCTTCAAATTCAATACCTTCCACTTGGGCATACCCCTTACAAACCAATCTTTCTTTGTTCCTTATTACTTGTCCATCTTGATTGAACTTGTTTTTTAAAATCCATTTGGTTCCTACAATGTTCTTATCTTCAGATCTTGGGACAATTTCCCATGTCTCATTTCTCTCAATATGACCCAGTTCTCCATTCATGGCTTTGACCCATTCATCACATTTGTTGGCTTATGTAAAGTTCTTGGGTTCTACTATTAAGAGTAGGGCTTGTTCATCACCTGGTAGTTGTCTTTTGGGAGCCCCCCTTGCTGGGGGTTTGGGGGCAGTGCCCTCGTAGCAAAAATTTAGGAAAAACTAACTTGTTAAATGTTGTTATTTCATAGTCATGACTTAGTCAATAATGGGTGATTTATGGGCCCATGGATTTGGGTAGACCGTGGCATTTTCGCATGGCATTCCCTTTATAAAAGGAAGGCATTGTAATATGGTTGTGTATTGTATTGTGGCATTTCAAAAGCGATCTGTGTGATTGTTAGAGAGAGACTGTGAGAGAGTGAAGAAGAAGTGCAATGGTGTTGTTGCAAGTTGTACCCCTTCATTTTGCTAAATGAAATAATAATAAAGGACTGGCAATTTTTGTGTGGATGTAGCCCATCTTGAGGGAACCACATTATATCTATGTCTCTCTTGTAATGTGTTTTAATATTTGAATATTGTTTATTGTTTATTGTTATTGCTTTGCGATCCTATTTTTCTAACAATTGGTATCAGAGATAAAGGTCTATTTGGCTGGTAAATTTGCAAGAAAGAAGGGTTCCTGGTTTGAGTGGGAGCAATGGAAAAAGAAGGAAAGTTTAGGGTTGAGAAATATAATGGCCAAAACTACCGGTTATGGAAGATGTAAATGGACGACTATCTATACCAGGAGGATCTATAGCTACCATTGGGTGGAAAAACAAAACAGTCGGCGACTATGAAGGATGAATAATGGGAGGTTCTTGGCAGAAAGGCAGGCACTCAAAACAATACGGTTGTGCCTGCCTTCGTCAATGGCTTTCAATATTTCGAAAGAAAAGACAATGGAGGGTGTGATGAGCGCATTGGCTAAGCTCTATGAAAAACCCTCGGCTTCCAACAATGTATTTCTAATGAAGCGTTTATTTAATATGAAGATGTCAGAAGGTGGATCTGTTGCTGACCATTTAAATGAATTTAATATGATTACTAGTCAGCTAAATTATGTAAAAGTGAATTTTGATGATGAGGATAGGGATATTCTAATCCTATGCTCATTGCTAGAAAGATGGAATGGCTTAGTCATGGATGTAAGTATTATGTCTTTGGTTCACACACTCTTAAATTTGATGATGTTGTAGTTGTTATTCTTAGCGAGGAATTGTGAAGAAAAAGAGCAGGCGAGACATCAGGTAATGCGTTGACCATGGAGAGCAGGGGAAGACAAAGGGAGAGAGGAAGGAGCCCAAGTAATCACATAAAGTATATAAAGGGAAAATCCAAGTCCATACTAGGAAAGACAAAGTGCTAGAACTGTGGTAAGAGAGGACATCTGAAGAAAGACTGCATAGTTCCAAATAAGAAAGGGGACGGGAAACATGAGACTACTCATGAAGAAAATGTAGCAGGTGATGTGTTACAAGATGATTTGATCATTGCATTAGATAATACTAGTGATTATTGGGTAGTAAATTCAGGGTTTTCATGTCATGCTACACCCCATAGGAAATTCTTTCATTATTATGTTCCAGGTGATTTTGGACATGTTTTATTGGGGGATGTTGAACCATGTAAAATTGTTGGAACTGGTAAGGTACTCATTAAGTCAAATAATGGAAATGAATGGCTGTTAAAATATGTAAGGCATATTCCTGCTATGAAAATAAATTTGATCTCAACAGGGAAGTTGGAAGATAGGGGTTGTTTGTCTACGTTTGGAAAAACGTGGTGGAATATCACTAAAGGAGCACTAGTAATAACAAAAGGAGATAGGATAGGTACGTTGTATTTATGTCCTCTTAGTACTAATTATTATTTCTCTATAGATTATATGAAAATAGGTGCAGTGTTGTGGCATACTAGGCTTGGCCACATGAATGAGAAGGGGATGCATATTCTTCACTCAAGGAAATTGCTTCCAGATCTGAAGCAGGTAGGTTTGGAATTCTGTAAGAACTGTGTTTATGGAAAATAGAAGAGAGTCATATTTCTCAGGGTTGGGAAACATAAGAGGAGTGAAAAGTTAGAGCTTGTTCATACAGATGTATAGAGACCAAATCAGGTACAATCTCTATGTGTCTCTCGTTATTATGTTACTTTTATTGATGATGCAACTAGAAAAACTTGGGTTTATTGCATTAGAAATAAATCTAATGTGTTTGCTACTTTTAAGAAGTGGAAAGATTTGGTTGGGAATGAGACAGGAAAACGATTGAAATGTCTCAGATCTGATAATGGAGGTGAATATTGCAACAAGGAGTTTGATAGTTACTATTCATACAATGAAATTTGAAGAGAGAAGACAATCCCAGGAACACCACAAGAAAATGGTGTGTCAGAAAGGATGAACAGGATGATCATGGACCATGCAAGATGTATGAGATTGCATGCAAGGTTCCCGTATATTTTTGGGATGATGTTGTAGATATTGTTGTTTATTTAATAAACAAAGGGCCTTCAAGTGCTTTGGATGGTGGGATTCTAGAGGAGGAATGGACGGGTAAAAAGGCAAACTACTAATTTCTGAGAACTTTTGGTTGTGAATCATTTGTCCATATTTATAAAGAAAATAGAATAAAGCTTGAGGCTAAATCCAAGAAATGTACCTTTATTGGATATGGGGTTGATGATTTTGGTCATCGCTTTTGTGATTATGAAAATCACAAAATCATTTGGAGTAGAGATGTAGTATTCAATGAAAAGGTTATGTACAAAGATCAGTTGTAGGGAAAGAAAGAGGAAAAGGAAAACACAGAGTACATAGTGCTTGATGAAATCAAAGAAAATGAAGTTCCAAAGGTACCCAAAAATCAAGAGTAGAAATAGGTACCTCAAACTCCTGCAAATGTAAGAAGATCTACCAGGTTAAGTAGACCTCCTGAACGATTCTCTCCTTCGTTGTATTATATATTTATGACTGATTATGGTGAACCAAAATGTTATGAAGAGGCAATGAAAGTAGAAACTAGAAAGAAGTGGGACCAAGGAATGAATGAGGAGATGGAATCATTGGTAAGAAACTGGACTTGGGATTTGGTTGAGTTTCTTGTAGGAAAAAGAGAATTACACAATAAATGGGTCTACAGGTTGAAGGAAGAAGATGGAGGAAAGAGGCGATACAAGGCTAGACTTGTTGTAAAGGGGTTTGTACAAAAGAAAGGTATAGACTTAGATGAAATATTTTCTCTTATTGTTAAAATGACTTCAATTAGGACTATTTTAAGTCTAGTGGCGATAGAATATTTGCATCTTGAACAGTTAGATGTAAAAACAACCTTTCTCCATGGGGATTTGGAGGAAGAGATTTATATGCAACAACAATAGGGGTATGAGGTCAAAGGGAACGCTAATTTGGTTTGCATATTGAAGAAGAGATTGTATGGCCTAAAGAAAACTCCAAGGCATTGGTATTTAAAATTTGATAAGTTTATGACATAACAAGGTTATAGTAGATGTCATTCTGACCATTGTGTTTATTTCAAGAGGATAGATAATGGAAGATATATTATCTTGTTATTGTATGTGGATGACATGCTTGTTGCAAGGTCTAACATGCATGATATAAAATTGCTCAAAAGGAAACTAGCTAAATCATTTGCGATGAAGGATTTGGGTGCTGCAAAGAAAATCCTTAGTATGAGAATAACAAGAGACAAGGAAAATCACAAATTAATAAGGTGAGTACATAGAAAACGTATTGGAGAGGTTTATAATGGAAAATGCAAAACCAGTTAGTACACCTTTGCCCAACCATTTCAAACTAAGAAAGTATATGTTTCCCAAGACAGAGGAGGGGATAGAATACATGTCCAAGGTTCCCTATTCATAAGTAGTTGGCATCTTAATGTATGCTATGGTGTGCACGAGACCATATATTGCACATGTAGTGGGAGTTGTGAGTAGGTATATGAACAATCCATATAAAGAGCATTGGAAGGCAGTACAATGGATTCTTAGGTATTTGAGAGGTACCACTTCTCATGTATTATGTTTTGGAGATTCAAACACTGTTCTATAGGGATATGTTGATGCAGATATGGCAGGTGATAAAGACAACAGGAGGAGCACCATAAGGTATGTTTTTACTATGGGCAGAACAACAATAAGTTGGATTTGAAACTGCAAAAGGTTGTTGCACTTTCAACAATGGAAGCAGAGTATGTTGCTGCTACAGAGGCTAGTAAAGAGATGATTTTGTTGCAAAGGTTTATGGAGGAGTTGGGTAAGAATTAGGAGAATAGTGAGTTGTATAGTGACAACCATAGTGCCATTCATATTGCAAATAACTTATCCTGAGTCCATTCGAAGACTAAACATATACAATTCAAGTACCATCTCATAAGATATGTTCTGGAAGATGAATGGTTAAAGTTGGAAAAGATACATACTAGCCATAATCCTACAAGCAAGTTGACAAAGGTAGTAACTAGAGAGAAAATGAGTTCCTGCTCAGTTTCTGTTGGCCTTCAAGAATGAAGGTGAATATGAGAAATTTGTCGAGTCCAAGGTTCAGAGCATAGTCCAGCAAGTGCAGTAGTGGTGGAGTAGTTGTGATCGGTCTTCAAGTGGGAGATTGTTGGTTGTGGAGCTTGATCTTCGTGATTCAAAGATGTTATTTCAGACATGTTTGGATCCCAACACCTAACGGGGGGTGTGGGGGGGATTTCCACCCCACTATAGTCGTTAGGGGGGTCCAAGGGGGTGGAGTGCCCCCGTAGTGAAAATTTCAGAAAAATGCCTTATAAACTGTTGTAATTTCAGAGTCATGACTTGGTCAATAATGGGTGATTTATGGGCCCATGGTTTTGGGAAACCCATGGTATTCCCTTTATAAAAGGAAGGCATTGTAATACAAGTGTGTATTGTATTGTAGCATTGTAAAAGCGATCTCTGTGATTGTGGGATAGAGACCATTAGAGAGTGAAGAGGAAGTACAGTGGGGTTGTTGCAGGTTGTATCCATTCATTTTGCTGGATGGAATAATAATAAAGTACTGACAATTTATGTGTGGACGTAGCCCATCTTGGGTGAACCACGTTATATATGTGTCTCTCTTGTAATGTGTTTTAATATTTGCATCTTGTTTATTATTATTGCTCTGCAATCCCGTTTTTCTAACAAAGGAAGTTACCTACTCTCCACCAGGGTAAAAAATGACCCCTCTCGCACTCGCCTCCCCACCCACATAATTCTTACTTAACAAGGTAACAATGGTTTTGATATTTCAATGAACACTTGGGATGCATCATTGGTCAAGCATACACTTGGCATGCATCCTTAGTTAAACATACTATCAAGCACTTGGTATGCTTCCTTGGTTTCTTACTATGTGTGGACATTTATAGAAAACACATGCACAACACATTTTGGGCTTTACATAGGGGAACTACAAAGTTACATCTAGCATAATGTACAATACCCATTGTTTCTTCTTGAAGGTGTCCTTGCATGGTACCTTATGGCCATTGACAAAAAACAATCATTTCTCTTTCCATGGTTTAGACATAATAATAACTTTACTATACTTGGTTGATATGATACTTTACTCAATACAATGGGCCAATGATGAATAACGACGCCAAATCTTAAGTTATACTATCAAATTTTTGTGATCTAATATTTATTTGGGGAGACATGTTTATGCTTAGTTTGAGGCACTATATTACATATTTTGGACTTATATTGTGGCATAAATGTATCTTTTTAATTATTTCAACAACATTTTTGTCTTAAGCCTTTGTTTTAGTATCTTAGGAAATAAAGCTTTATGAGTGGGTGGGCATAAACTTGCATGCCTAACCACAACGTATTTACTACATATTATACTCTATGCACATGAGCTATTTTGTATGCAATATTATAACTTTTGTATTAATCTTATGTTATTAAGTCCTATGGTATCTCTCTTCAATAATTGTGAAAGACCACTTCCATGTAATAAGGGCCTCACCACTCTTAATAATTACTTATGCCTTTCGTTAGGGTTTCTTTATCTCTCTCTCTTTTTTTATATGAATATGAGTTTCCCTCTCTCTTTTGTAATTATTATCATTATAAAATATAATTAAGAAAATCCGTTAAAGATATTTTCTTCCATCTATCCAAATTTATAAGTGCAATCCATAGTTGTATGTGCATGTATACTTATCAATAATTTGATATATGCTTCTTATTTTTGTCATTTGATCTTAGTTTCAATTGCTTTTGTAGTTGCAATAATTGTGTCACTTTTGGATGCAAGCACATTGCACCTAATCATAAGTATCTTAAAAAAATTCCACAACTGGTCCAATCTTCCCTAACAATTGTTTCACCCTAAATTTATATAATAAGCGTGACTACCTTACTTGTATTAATGTCTTGAATGGCCTAAGCTGTTGGGGGATGACTACTGGTATCTTAATTTTAAAAAAACTACAAACACCATTTTTTTTCAATTTAGTTTCTTAGCGTTCTGGACATACATTGTGTTACACATCTCATATATATTGGGTTGTAAATGCACCCGACTATTCCCATTGCAATAAGCTCAACGTCAAACATCATTTGAGAGGAGCTCAATAATGTGCAACAAATTATTGTCTTTGGGGGTTAGCCTCCACTCATTGTTAGCAAGCTCAACGTCAACCACTATAGATTCCCAACCATCATTCCTAAGCCCAGGTGGTCCTTCAACATAAAAAATCACGATTGAAAGTGAAAAAACTTATCTTTCCATAATTTAGTCAAAGAGGGCCAACTCTCCACCAATGGAATTGTAGATTTCCCTATTCCCATCCCCTTCATTAATAGTTGGATTGGAACACCAAAAGGGTTTTTAAATTCCCCAGGAAAGTCATAACTGTATAGAAAGAATCCCTATGGAATTTTTTTAATAAACCGAGAGTCTTTTAGCCCATCCATAACGAATGTGTCAACATTCCCTATATTCTCCAATTACATAATCAATAGATGGGATGACCTACCCTTACATCTATGTGATCACAACAACCAAACCAAGTGTATTAGAAGGACATGAAAATATGATCTCCTCATGCTTTAGGCACCACTTCCTTATTACAGAAAAAACCTCCCTTAAATTTACCACATCCATTTCCAACGTTTTTTACATTTACACATCCTTTAGTTATATGAAATCTTACTCTCACACCACTTTTTTTTTCAAGCAAAAAAAAGCATGTAATTTGCTATTCCACATAGAATCAAAATTACATAAGTACCAATCCACTTCTCCATCATTCCACTAAACGTATTACAGACTTCCAACCTTATTGATCAACAAAACTTGCAAGAAACAATGATCTTCTACTGTCATACTATCAAACAAGTGACATATTCTAGATCCCAGAACAAAAACCAACTTTAAAAACTATCCATCCCTTCATGGAAAAAACAAGCTAGCAAGCCAAACTGAACAAAAAGCTTATGAAAAACATGAGCAACATCAACATCCTTCATCTACCAAAATGCCTTCAACATATTCAGAAAATTGGAGATGACCAACCAAAACACCCACTGATTCCTTATATAAGGAATCAACTTCCTCATTAAAAATTCAGTAAATATGTTTGAAGGAAATAGCTTGAAAAGCCATCTTTAGATCCTCAATCCTTCTCAACCAGCCATAAAAATCTAGTGACTGTAGAGAATTTAAAACATTTTCCCAATCAATAACTACCTTTGAGTCACCATGAACCCTTAACTCATAAAAACCTCTTCTCTTCACAAACCAGAGAAGCCCCCAAAGAGAAAGAATCTCCGCAAACATATTTGTTCCATATCCCACACCCAATATCAACTTAATGCACTGATTCCCTTTTAATCAAAAAAACATACGTGCACCACATTTCCCATCTTGATGAGCACCATAAAAAAACCATGAATGGAATCTTTAGAAAAAAAGGACAAATGTAAAGCTTATTTTCTTTAAAAAACTCATCCTTCTTCCATTCCTTTACATCTGCTAAAATCCTTGAGACAGTAAAATCGAGTGAAGGAATTACATCATGGAACACACATCTATTCTGCGTTTTCCATACTTCCCAGAAAACAAAAAAAGGTAGCTCAAACCAATCCAACAAACAATCTTCTAAAGTCCCCAAATTCCACTTGAAAAAGACCAACATCAACTTGCCAATCTCATTCCAAATAGAAATGACAAAAGAACAATGTAAAAAGAGATGGTTCATTGTCTCATTTTCCTTTCTACAAAGATGACAATAACCCAGTCTTACATAACCTTTTTTTAGAAGAAAAAATACCAAACCTTGATATTCAAATTGAATCAAAGGACATTTTATACAATCTGCCAGCTATGGCAATCCATCAACTGAGATGACTATACTATGGGGACCTTCTGATCACTATAGTGATACCCCGACATCCACATCATGGGCATATGGCCAACAAGCCTGTTAAGAGCAGGCTTCTATCATCATTCTTGTATAACAGGTCAGAATTCTGCAATATATAGAATCAAATATGACCATGAAGCAAACTAGTCCAAAGCATAATAAGAAGACAAAGAGTCTCTTAAGAGTCTACTAGGCTACAAGAGTCATAAATAAGCAAAAAACTGTGCAAAACAGATTGGGCTAAAACCCAGCACAAAGCTTAAAAAAGCTAGAAGTTACCATGATCAATGATCACGCCATTCACAAATTCCATGCAATTTCCAAATCCAGATTCAAGAGAAAGAGCTTTTTTTGAGAGACTGTCAGCCATCTGGCTATGCTCACGATAAATGTGCTTCATGGTCACATCTAGAAAGAATTGCAGCAAATATCGTATGTCATCACATCAGTGACTCAGATGAGGTAAATTAACCTGTACGATTGAGGTTCTCACAGACCAAGATTTTTCTATTTAATAACAACCAACATAAACATTTCACCTTCAAACACATAAACCTCTTCCAAACAAATTTGTACCACAATTTAACCACAATTTACATTACATGATATAAAATCACAATCATTAAATAAACTCAAAGAATGTTCCACTCATATTCTATGGAATAAGAAGGATACAAATAAATATCCTACAGTGTAATGAAAAAGTTTTGAGAAATTCTAACGCCAAGATGACACTAAAAGAAAAGATGCATCAAATTCATACCATCAATGTGATAAGTAGAATCTAAATCTGAGAATAAAAATTCTAACACTGACCATCATACCATGTTGCAGTGTGGATCGTACGTACTACAATGCAACTTCACCGTTCGGATGCAATTTAGAAATTTTTTGTATAGGTATAGTTGGAAATATGTATTGGAAGATTCGAATTTTGAAGATGGCCCACACAAATATAAATATATATATATAGAGATTGATTGGCCATTGCTGTAGAGGCGTGAACGAATCAGTTGCTGATGTTGATTAAGATGCCATGGGAAAATAAGCGTGGGAGTCGAGGGACGGGGCCGTAACTATAACTGAATGTGCATTTATCTGAATGCGGGGAGGTCGAAGGGCCCCAAAATCTGGTGCACATAGTGCGCAACTCCACTTCAAGGAATGTCAAAGGCTCGAGTGTACGCAGATGTCAACGTGTTGCGTCCCACAGAGTACTGGGATTATGAATCCCTCGTTGTGCACTGGGGGTAGGTATTATTACCTATATGCATTCATACCCTTTACCCTTTTCCTTTCCCTTCAGTTATTCCCTTGCATTCATACATTCGCACAGACTCGTGTGTTATTCGGTTTATGTGTTATGCAGTGATCCGGATGCATATCGAGTGATGAGAAAAGTGGGCAGGGGAAAGTACAGCGAGGTATTTGAAGCCGTCAACACTGCTAACAACCAGCGCTGTATCGTCAAAATTCTCAAGCCCGTCAAAAAGAAAAAGGTCCCCTTTTACCTTCCAACCTTTTAATTTTTATAATACATGTATAATTCAAGATGCCTTCATTATAATTGGAGCTCAACCCTTTTCAAATGACCGCCTATTTCACACGTTCAGGTCCAATGACAAGCCAAAACCAGTGTTCTTTTGGGTGTGTGTTATATATAATCTTAAACTTATTATTCATGACTAGAAGTATTTGGACAGGCATGGGGAGATGTTCGTTACTTTTTTTTTTCAGACGAAGATGATGTTCGTTACTTTGTGAAACACTCCTACCAGGCAAACAAATAAACATAAATGCAAAGATCTGGGCTGATTATCAACTCGGAAATTTCATTAACAACATATGAGTCCGTACAACTACATGAAGCTCATGCTAACTAACAAATTATGATTCTGTACACCAACCACCACCAATACTAACTCGATGACATTCAAAGGGAGGTGTATAAATAATAAATTAATAATTATGGGAATACAATTTGTTAGGGGTATTTGGCATCTTGTCTTCTCATATTTGATCAATGCAATAATGTACACATTTTGAGAAGATGAAGAGACAAAGAAAGAAGATGCGACAATCCGTTATAACGGTTGAGCTTCCCTTGTAACGGTCTGTTGAGTTGTCCATCCACATCACTATAATGCGCCTTAAAATCAGTGTGCCTAGTATTTTGCTGTGCCTTGTGCTTGAGATTGACGTGCCTCTCTATTGTGCTTGCGTTTGGAACTGTTGCGCTTAACTGAAGTATACCTATTTTTAATGACACTCGGGGAGAACTTTGCACTTAGTTCATCATGCGCTTGGCTAAGCTTTGCTCCCATCCTTAGACAATCCTTGAACTGACGTTCTATCATGCGCAAGTCCTCTAGTCATGGGTTTAGTCAATCTTTGGTTCTTTTTTGTATCAAACGTCCCCACTTAGGTGTTGTTGGTCCTCAACATCCACTCAGGGTACTTTGTCAAACTTTGTTTTTATCAAGATATGGTCTGAGAACATTGTTCATCATTCTTTAAGGTGTATCACCAACCATTCAAATAGTCTTAGCATGTCGTAAAGGCTATCTTCGACATATTTCTGGCTTGATACAAATTTTGTGGTAACCAGAATTTGTATTGATCTTACCAAAATACTTAGCTCCCTGAAGTTGATCTATTAGGCCATCAACACATGACGACGGATATCAGTTCTAAATGGAGAGTCTGTTTAAGTGCCAAAAGATCCACATGGTGATGAGCTGGGTAAAATGTTGCCCTTGTCCAACGATTCTTGAATTTACCTCTTGGTCTCCTCATTTTCCAATGATGAAATCTTACACAATGCCCCATACTACTCCTTGTTGCAAGTCAATGGACTAATCAATTGTGTGGCTTGGAGTCATTCCAAGTCGTTCTTTGAATAACTTTGAATATTGCATCCATACCTTGTCCAACTACTTGTGCTCCTCTGAACTTCCCTTGTTGTGCTAAATCTACGTGTGACAAGGCCTTAGTGTCCTTGCTCACCTAATTGAATCATGCCACTCTTTCCTCTTTCTCGGTTGCAAGATTAATAGAGCAAAATGCCCTAAGTTTTTTATTAGTCTTTACGCTTAACAATTGAAATAAGCACTAAGGGTGTTGGATCTTTCTACATTTAATGAGTAAGCTTGGCCATCATTAACAAGTCTGTTGCCATCGGATACACACCTCGGGTCACATGGCAGAAATCTTCAAGCCATTGGGTGTGTCCTTGGCAGCAAGTCGAGTCAAGTGTTGTCACCTGAAACTTGACTCTTCTGTCTAGGCTTACTCCTAGAGAAGCCAAGGGGAGTGGTCCCCCAAAAAAAGAAATCTAAGGCTTTTATTCTAAAAGAGAAAAAACTTAACAAATATAGGATTTAATTAATTTTTAACCACAACAACAATATGAAAGAATTAGTTCAACAACATACATACATCATCATCATTTTGCATGAGTGAAAGATCAGAGCAAGATAATAAGCAAATAAAACACTGGTGCCCAATGTAAATGTAGAATTACAAAACGTGAATATGATGCTTCTAAATGTGAATGCTTTGTAAGGGCAAGGATGTTGTGTTGAGAAAGTATTGCATTTGTCTCGGTGATAAATTTTATTTTATTAATGAGTATTAAGGTGTGGGTTTATTCTTGGTTTGGCCCAACAAGACTAATTTTCTTGAACTGAGCGCATAAGCAGCTTTACCAAGTGTCCAACGAGGAGCGAACGAATCTCATTAATGAGTATCTCCCTGACTCTGTGGTAATCACTCTTTGCGATCTCCCGAATTATCGAAGTTTAGCTTAAGCGGATTTCTCTGTTAGGCTAGTCACTCTAGTCTTTTTCTGGTGTGACCAACTAATTGGACAAGCCGCAGAGGTCCAAAGCATACGGGGAATAGAGTCTTGGTTCTTTTTACCAATTTTGAATTTGATGTTGCTTAACTAAACTAAAGATTGAGAATCTCTTTTCCCATACTCGAGCAAGCCCTTTCGATACTTCGATAATACATAGTCGGATTTGTTTTATTTGCAAAAGATAAAAGAAACAAATTGTGGTGAAGTGTGTGAGATTTGTGATTTTAATCTACTTGTTAGCATATAAAAACAAAACTAAAGCAAAAATTGGGAAAAACATGCCATGACAAGAGACCACTCGGATCCCCCTCGAGGGGATGGGGTGTGGACACTGGGTAGCCCATTTGCTCTCTTTATTACTTTTATTACAATCACTTCTTTCTTTTGGAATGCCTCTGATTCTTTATAATGGAGGACTTAGGAGGCTTACAATGGTCTAGAAAGATGGTTAAATGTAGAGGAAGGTATTTGGAATGTCTTAAAAGCTTTAAATCTTGAAAAATCGCCCAGAGTGCCTCTCTACCTGATTGCAAAAGTCTGAAAATCAGCAAGCAAACATTAGTGAAAAACATCAAAAAACACTTTAAGAGTGCTTTGGGAAAGCCTACAAAATTACTCAAAAAAATCTCAAGTAAAAGAGAGTTAAAAGAGCACAAAAACAACTAAGGAAAGTGTTTTAGCTCACTT
>LPNX010814002.1:180653-200423 GCA_001517045.1 Pseudotsuga menziesii | reverse complement strand
AATAAAATGGGCAACAATGAATCTACTTATGAATATGAAATTGATTGTAGATATACCACTACACTTTAAAGTAACCGGAACTAGAAAAAGTGATTGTAGAGAGAGGGAGAAAAGAGAAGGCTTGAGACGAGATGGAAAGACTTTGAAGCTTCGCGTGTAAGATGTCGAGGGACTGTATCTGCAAATAAAGTGTTAGAAAGAAAAGAAGAAGTAAACAAGATCTTCAATCGTCCAACTAAGAAAACCGGCACATCACATCACTTTGCAAACAAAAGATCAAATCTAGAAGCATACATGTGAGAAATCAATATAAAATGCACATAAACAAATGAAGCATTCCAGTAATATCTCTAACTATGCATGCTAAAAATACTAAGATAGTAAACGTTGTGGTTAATCTTTCTTATAAATTGATAACAATCTTCCTAATAAGCTAGATTTGATGCAAATGAAAAACAAAAAGCTCAAATACAAGTTACCTACATGATACACCAAGATAGTTCATCCACTCATCAATGGTTCAAACACAAGAATGACCTCCAAAGTCTCTTTATTCTCAATAAAAATATGCAAGAGTTACAATAGCAAGCTCTTCACCCAAAGGCTTTGTTGCCGCCTTTCACACACCTAGGGGGAACGTGGCAGAAATTTTCAAGCCACTTAGTGTGTCCTCGGAGGCAAGTCTTGAGTCAAGGCTGTCACCTTGTTCTTGACTTCTCCGTTTAGGCCAATTCCTAATGAAGCCAAAGGGGGTAGACCCTAAGAGTTGCTAAGGCTAATTAGGCTTTAGTGGTAATGGTTTAAATGATTGATTTTTTTAGGAGTTTTTAAACAACAATAATAGAATAAGAGATTTGTAAGATGAATCGATTACAACAGCATAAATAGCACAAAAGCTTATATAGAATGGCACTTTCCACAAACTCAAACTTTTTCTAAATCAACAAACTTTTCCATCCATGCCTGCGCCCCCACTTGGAGAGATGCGCCCCTCTTGGAGAGGAAACTTTCGAAACTTGAAAACTTTTTGAAACAACAATTTTTGACTTTCCAGTATTGCCCAGGTACTTACCACTTTACTTTGCTACATCACAGAAACTGATTTCGGCAAGTTTCTTTGATTTTTTAATTGCCGAATTTTTTAGTTAACTCATTTTTTGGTCATTTTTGGGTTTTTTCAAGTAATATTTAATTTTGGAGATAAATAATTACTCGAAAACTTAGGAAAGTGGGTTGAGGGGTTAAGTGGGTGCTCTAAGTTAGAAAATGAGCACCCCCATGGAAAAAACAACCTCCTAGCCACAATTTTATGACCTTTTAAAACTTCTACAATTGACTTATTAATGATAAGCCTGTAAAAATGAAAAAAATAAATTTTTCCGAAAATTTAAAAAAACCTTTGGGGGACTTAGGACATGTTCACAAGGACTCAAAATAATGATTAACATGGTAATATACATTGACACATAGGTTTTAATAACCTCCCAAGGCCTAACCACCAAGACAATTATTCTAGCTTTGGAGGCTAGAGTGAAAAACTAGAAAATTATTTATCGTTAAAAATGGATAGATAATTAACAAGGAAAAAACACCCTGGAATAATGTATTGATGACTAAGTCCTAGGAAGCCAAAAATTTTACATAAAGTCATCATGCTAACTAATTTTATTACATTTCCCCATGGGGTATGAACATTTTAAAAATAATAAAAAAGGGCCTAAGAAGGCTTGCATGGACTTCTAAACTTGAAATCTGAACAAGTAATTGTTCATCCTTGGCGACTCATTTAGAAATCCAACTTAGTGCAACTTAGTTGGTAACAATAGGTATTGAATACTTCCACGACTTTCAACTCCTTAAATGTTGCTGTAAATGTAACTTCGGAAGACATTCATTTGTATTATTATTGTATTTTATTGTATCTCTATCGGGGATGTTATTATTATGTTTGGTCATGCAAGGTCATTGAGGTAAAACCTCCGTTGTAAGTCAGGGCAATAGTCCCCAAAAGAAATACTGTAAATTGTATTTGAGTCTCCCAAGAGACAAGTCATCCTCGTTAGGTTAGGCGGTCGACCCCACTTAGGTTTTAGGTTAGTCACTTAAAGAGTATAAATAGAGAGCTTGCTCTCTCATTTGTACACACCACTCACTCACTCAAGTTTGCATGAGCAAGAGAGAGAAGACAAGTTTTCTAGAGGAGAAAGGGAGAGAGTTGCAGAAGACTTCCTATCTTTGGGTTTTCCATTTTGTGATATTGTATTAGTGACGAATATATCTCTGAGGAAGTTGTAGGGTTTTCTCTTTTATGGTTTCCCCAAGGAAAATTATTGTGTTTATTGTGTTTTGTTGTGCTTGTTATTGTTTCAGTTAAAGATCCAAATTAAGTTGAATTAAAGTGCTAACTCTAACATGGTATCAGAGCTAACCTGAAAAGAAGGCATTGTGCAGCAGCAGGAAACTAGGGCTTCCTAGTTCAAAGTCTTCTGTCCATAGATCATCAGAAAAAGAGGGCTAGGCTAATTCTCCCCAGGAGGGTGCATCTTTTGGAGGAAGCAAAATCAAGTTTGAAGAATGTTCATTTTTGACCCAGACACTAGTGCTAATAGAAAACTAGGGCATTAAGCTTTTGGGGTCTTCCTCCATCGATTTGGAAAAATGAGTACATTGGACAACTCGCCTTGAAGAGGCGCATCTTCTTGTCCAATTAGAAGTTTAAAATTCCTACTTTGGAAAAGTAGGGTTTCTCTAACAAACCCTAGGCGAGTCAGCTCCAGAACCAGGTTGTGCATCTCAAATTGGTAAGACTTATAATCTTTGCTATATCCATTTGAGGTTCTCATTTCAAAAATGACTCACCACATCCAGCTTGAGGATAAGCTTGATGGAGCTGACAACTTTCGAGCATGGAAGTATAGGATCCTTCTTGCCCTTGAAGAAAATGATTTGGACAAATATATTAGTGAGGAAGTTCCAGTACCAGAGGGAGATGAAACAAAATCTATCCATAAGAAGAACTTGGTCAAGGCTAAGAGAATTATTGCTGATTCCATTAAAGATCATCTCATTCCCCACGTGTCATCTTTGAAGACACCCAAGGAGATGTTCGATGCTTTGACGAAGTTATTCGAAGGGAAGAACATCAATCAGAAGACGACATTAAGGAACTAGCTGAAGAATCTGAAGATCCTAAACTTAGAGACCATGCAATCCTACTTCACAAGGGTCTCTCAAATCAAGGAACAACTTGAAGCAGTTGAAGAAAAGGTAGAAGAAGGAGAGATCGTTATGACCACCTTGAATGGTCTCCCAATATCATGGGACTCATTCATTCAAGGAATATGTGCTGGGAAGAAGCTGATCACTTTCTGCAGACGAAGTGAAGAATGCGCTCAAGAAGAAGCTCGCCTAAAAACAAGAGAAGAGAAGATGGGAACAAATGATGATTAAGCTCTCACAGTTCACACTAGAAGAAATCACAGGACCATCATCATAGAAGACAAGGGAGACCCAGAAGAGATCTATCAAGTGTCAGATGTTACACATGTGATGAGAAGGGACACTACTCCAGAAATTGTCATATAAAAAAAGGTTCCTCCAACAAGAAGACTAACAAGAAAAGACATCATGCTCATACCGCTGAAGATGATGAACCAACAAGGAAAATAACCAAAGAAGAAAGAGATGATTCTTCAAGTGATGAAGAATATGTCTTAATCTCAGCACTCACGGACACTGTCACACATGGGAGCAATGATTGGCTTGTAGATGGTGAAGCATCCAAGCACATGGCGGGATACAAAGAATCATTCGTCAATCTATCTGAGCATGAGTCACCTCAGAAGGTGAAACTTGGGGATGACTATCGATACCCCATAAAAGGAAAGAAGGGAATTGTAATGAACAAAATAAATAATAAATAAGCATTAATAAATATTAATAATATTGATAAAATAATTAAAGAATTCAATGAAAAGGAAAATGAAGAGGCACCTTATGAAAGGTGGCATCTCATCACCAAGGCAACCCTTGCATGGGTATTTATACAAACATAATTTTCTCATTGTAAACCATCTCCTATCTTATCAATCATATATTTTATTTATTCATGGATTATTGTAATCTGGCTTATTTACACTGGTTATTTTTGGAAGAAACGAAGTTTTTTTGTTTCATTGCTATCGGAGTGGAACTTTTCTCGGGCCTCACTGATTTTGGCCATTGGCCATCCTATTGAGAGTTTCTCTCATTTGTGGTCCTTGATCAAACTATTTTCCCTTGGCCACTCCATTAATTATAGTCCACTCTCTACACTCACGTTTCCATCTGTTCATTGCCCTATCCCTTCTATCTCACGCTCTTGTGTCACTTTTCTTCATACAAAACGCGCCCTCACTACTCCTCCCTCGTGCTCTTGTCTCTTGCTCCCATCTCTGCTCGACCTGCATGCTCAACAACTATTCTACCACTCACGCGCTAGCTCTCCATCTCCCACATTCCTTTCCTGGCGTCGCTCCACCCGCATTCACACGCATTCACTACTCCTCTTGCCATACCCTACCTGCGCCTGTCCTCCTCACTTCCCACCTGCGCTTGTCCATGTGAAGAAAAGCAAAAGTTCTAAAGATTTATAAGTAGTGGAATATTACATGGAAGAGTTGTCTATTCAGTGAAGAGAACACACACAAAATAAAAATTACAAGTCCGCTCTGTTTCCTTTGTAATATGTGTTGTTGCTAAACATAGCGAGGAGGCTTCAACGAATAGCGATTGCATCTGTCCAACCGTCTTGGGAATCAAATTGCGTAAGCTATCGTGGAAAGAAATTGAGGTTTCACATTGAAATACAACAAGAATCTATCACTAATCACAAGTACAATCATAGCCTAGGATATATAAAAGAAAAAAATTGTGCCAGGACTTAAGATGTTGCCGTTGTGTAAGCACTCACGCAAATATCCCATAGATACAGAGGATCACAAGTTGAATGTGCTTCCAGATTGGGTGAATATCACTACTCACCAAAAAAAACAAGGATTACAATATCGCTCGACAAACTTACGTTGGCCGTTTCCGGAATCAATTGTCTTGAGGGTGGGAAATTCGACACAACGAGGACCTAGAGATTTTATATAATCTAGCTAAACTGAGCCTCAAATAATTATTGCAATTTTTTTTTCCAACTATAGAAACCTATGTTGTTGGGAGTAGGGAGCGGGAGCGGAGCGAAAAACGAAATTTTCAAAAGCTCCCGTTTCAATAGCGTTTTTTGTATAGTAAATTTTAATATATTTTGACGGATTTATATCTAAAAAACATGTAGGATGTTGAATTAGCTATAGAATACATGGATTAAAACAAATAACATCAATCATCTAGTAGTTATAACTTATAACATTATCATCAAATGATCAACCATAAATTTTTTTGTAGGAGCTTGGCAAAGAAGGGAGGTACCATAACGTTGTCATTAAATGATCAACCTAGTATAGGAGCGTTTAGTATAGGAAATGAAGGGAGCACCTTGGGAGTGTGCTCCCAAAATTGGGAGCGAGCTTCTGAAGGAAGTGAGCTTCGGGAGCGGGAGCGAGGGGGTGGGGATAGCTCCCATGCAACATAGGTTGAAACGCCACCATAATCACACCCTTAGCGGTTATGAATCGACAACGGTGGAAAAACCTCAAACGATCTATTAAGGAAAAAAGTAAAAAAAAAGGGCCGCTTAGTGGGAAAGTCATATTTAAAAGGTCTATGTAATGTCCCCCTCTATTTAAGCACCCAAAACACCTGCTAACCTACTTAATTCCCATAGGTTCTAGTGGGTACTGCATCAGAGGGAATTGACCGAGGGCATTTGGTACTTAGAGCAGATCGAGACATTCATTCAGTGTTAAAGTCATCAGTCGGATAAAAGAAGCCTTATTTCTTTAGTCTTAAAAGTCAACATCAAACTAGAATTGCATGCATGCAAAAGTGAAACATAAACCCTAAAAGTGACATGCAAACACTAAAAGCGCATGAGGCTGTATTTGAGAAGGGTTATTGGACTAAAGAGATTATTGATTATTATTATTGTTGATTTGGAGCAGCAACGCAACGTGCAACCACGACAATTGGGGTTGAAGATGACGTCTTCAGCTAACGAGGGTTCGACAGTGAGATATCTGCCCTAGTCTCCTTCAGGGTAGGCCATTCAGGTCCACCATTAGCACTTCATCTTTATTTATCCATACACAACTATTTGGCACCCATCAAAAGGTTGTTTGCAGGGACACGTGTGCAACTGGGGGTTTTATATGGAAAACCCCAAAGCATTCGCTGGGTCTCCGGATCTCAATTTATCTTCTGAATATTGGCATCATCTTCATCAGCAGGATCATCCTTCGGTATTGGGTGATCATTAGCTTCCAGTTTGCTCATCCGGAGTAGTTCTCATCAGTTTCGTGTAGCTGGGGGCGTGAGCAGCTAAACACGTGAACCAATTTGCTAGCCTGCGTAGAGGGGTCAGAACCTTTGTATGCTTCAGTCATTCTCTCCGACACGGGAAGATATTCATCCTGACAAATTCTCACCTTCATCAGACAACTCCTTCACCAAAAACGCCACCTTTAGCTGATAAAGGGGTTCATGCTGCTGGGCGGTAACATCGGAGGAAGGGAGCACCAGTTCTTCATCAGTTCAGCTTTTGATGCATGCATATTATCTCTGGAGTACCACGGGCTTGATTATTGGTGGTAAGTGTTGATCTTCTCTCTTTAAATCTCTGCCCTAGTTAGCTATAATTTAGGGCCATTTGCTCGACACCTTGCATGCAAGTTTTTATTCAGTATTATTGTAAATCTTGAGGCTATAAGCAAGCCCTAGAATATAAAACAGTTAAATATCAGTATTTGGGATATTACAGTGGGATCAGAGCATGTTCCTTGCCAGCTGTGGGCTTGAACATGAGAAGTAAATGAATACATAAGAAGACACTTTTTTAACCTATAGGAGAAGGAAGAGTAGGTACACAGAGGAGTAGGAATTTGAGGATATCCAGCTAGAAGATACCAACTCAGACATGGACCCAACAGGTATACACTCTGACAGAGGGAAAGGAACAGGAGAAGACGAAGATAGGATGGAGTTTCGTAGCTTGGTGAACGCATTGCATGATTTAGCCAAAGGGAAAAAGGAAGTCTTGCATGCAATGAACAGGTTGGCGACGAAACCAGAACCAGGGCATAGCAATATACCTCTCTCACCAGTAGATAGAGGGTCTACAAGCAGTAGTGGGAAGCATGCATACACCAATATGCAAAACACACTCCACATATATAACAGATCTTCCAGTAGGCCTACTATGCCTCACTTCCTGGCAGATGCAGTAGCAGGACCAGTCATGCCAGTAGAACCTAGTGAACCATTTGGAGCCTATTTACAGGAATACAGGGATTTGGGGGATGAGTTTCTTGCAGCCATGTCTTTCTCAGACTTCTGCAACATGAACAGTAGGAACTGACCCAAGAATTTCAACAGAGGGTTTAATCAGAACTATGAGTTGCAGAAAACCTTGGGTAGATTGACCATCCCAAACTTTGATGGGGCTCGCGAAGGTTCAACGAGAATATGGGTTCAGAAGTTGGATACTTATTTTCAACTCAACCCCATGACAGAGATAGATGCCATTAAATTGGCTACACTACACTTAGACGGAGAGGCTCATGAGTGGTGGTACCACGAACTAGTGACATTGGGTGACAACACCATCAGTTCCTACAGTGAGTTCACACAGAAGCTCATGGAGCGGTTTGACAGGAAGGACCCAAAGATACACTTTAGAGAGTTGGCTCAACTCAAGCAGACAGGTAGTACCGAGGCCTTCATCTCCGAGTTCCAGAGGGTAGCTGTTATGGTGATAGATGTGTCGGAGAACAGGATGATTATCTTGTTTACAAAGGCCTTTATAGAACCACTACGGGGGTGGGTGAAAGCCTACAAACCCTCCACTCAACAGGATGCAATCAAGAAAGACAGAGATCTCCAAGACTCAGTTCTGAAGAATAGGTTTCTACTCAAGACCAACTTTCCAATTAGAGACAAAGACAGGAAACCTTTCCAGCAGGAAATACCGAAGAAAACTTGGTTGGACGATGACACAAGGAAAGACTTGAGATAGAAGAAATTGTGTTTTACTTGTCAGGAACCATGGGTTCCAGGACACAGGTGCTTAGGAAAGGCCAAAGCCCACTATATAGAGGTATATTCAGACAGTGACGGGGAGGACTACAAGCAGGAAACAACAGAGGAATTGCGGGCAGTAGATGAGGAGTCACTCCAAGGGGATACACCAGAGGGAGTTATTGCTACACTATCCAGGGTACCTAGGTTTCATACTCTCAGGGCTAGAGGAGTAGTACAGGGCCACAGAGTAGGAGTATTGATTGATGGGGGAGCAACCGACAATTTCATTGATGTAGCATGGGTGGCTAAGAGGGGTATTCCGACAGAATAGTTTGAGGGATTTACTGTAGCAGTAGCAAGAAACACTAGCATGGAGTGCAACTATTGGATCCCTAAACTGAATGTCACATTAGGCAACTACCATATGATAGACTCATTTTATGTAGTGAATGTGGTTGATACAAATGTAGTTTTAGGCGTCCAATGGCTTTATTCAATAGGAAAATATACTATAAATTACAGGGCAATGGAAATGGAATTCCAGGGATCGGATGGGAAACAGGTAGTTTTGAGGGGCATGAATACTTATCCCCAAAAACTAGTATCTTCACAGAGAATGGAGGTCGTGCTTAGGCAGGGTGACATAGAATGGTCAGCAGAGTGCTTGGTCACCTTTAGGAAACCTCCAGAGAACAACACCCAACACCCAGCGGATATTCATGCATTATTGCAGAAGCACGAGAAGGTATTCCGGGATCTTCCGACATGTAGACCACCAGATGGGGGATTTGAGCATATCATTGAGTTGGAGGAAGGGACACAGGCAGTCATCACCACTCCATACAGGCATCCAAAAGATACAAGGCTGAGATCGAGAAGACGATCAAGGAATTACTAGAACTAGGATATATTCGGCCGAGTTCTAGTCCCTTTGCATGATTAGTGGTCTTAGTTAAAAAGAAGGATGGCACATTGTGAATGTGTATTGATTACAAAGCACTCAACAAGAAGACCATCAAAAATAGGTATCCCATCCCCAGGATTGATGAACTAATGGACGAGCTACGAGGTGCCAAATACTTTTCAAAAATCGATCTTTGATCAGGGTACCATCAGATCCGAGTAAGGGATCAAGACATTCCCAAGACAGCTTTTCGTTGCCACTATGGTCACTATGAGTTCTTGGTCACGCCTTTTGGACTCACCAATGCTTTAGCCACCTTCTAGTTGTGCATGAACCACACTTTCAGGGCTCAGTTACGAAAGTATTTGCTAGTGATCTTTGATGATATTTTAATTTACAGCAAAACTTGGAAGGAACATTTGAAACACTTAGATGATCTATTGAGAATTCTGGAAGAGCACTCACTTTACGCGAAGATGTCTAAGTGTGAATTCGGCATGAAAGAGATGTTGTATCTAGGACACATAATCAGTGCAGAAGGGGTACAGGTTCATATCGAGAAGATTAGAGCTATCCGGGATTGGCAAACACCGAAGATAATTACTAAACTGAAGGGCTTCTTAGGCCTTTGCACCTACTACAGGAGGTATGTTATGTTAGATTTTTATCATTCAAGCTAGCATTATGATTTTAGGATCTTTAATTGAGAGAATAACATGCACAACAATAAAAACACAAGTGACAAGAGACAAAGAATTTTCCTCGGGGAAAGCATAAAGGAGAAAACCCCGCAACTTCCTCAAAGATAGAATTAGCACCAAAGGTAAAACCCGAAAACTTAAAGATGATCTCTCGACAGCAGTAGTCTCTCTCTCTGATCCAACAACTTCTCCTCTCACTCATGCACTCCAATGAGTGAGTGTGTGTGTGATAAATGGAGAGGCTCACTCTCTATTTATATTCTTTCGTTCACTTGAAACCCACTCCAACATGTCGTCCTCACTTAACAATTACTTACTAGAGCCGACATCTCTAGGAGTGTCTAATAACCCTAGTGCCCCACAACTTGTGGGGACTTTGCCTCCTCCGACCAACAAGGAGGTTTCTCCTTAACACAATGGTGGGGACTATTGTCTTGACTTACAATGACTTACCTAGGGTCGACTTCTCTAGGATAGTCTAACAACCCTAGGGCCCCACAACTGCAGGGACTTTAACCCTTGACAAATAGGAGGGTTACCCACAACGACTTGACATGACTTGTTTACGTTATAGAAACTTCCCGGAATAAACATCGGGGTATGACATGACTCAAATACCTTACATACACATCCCGGAATAAACATCGGGGTACAATACATAAGATATACGGATGAATACATTTCGAAGTTACAATTACATCAACACTCCCTCTTAACTAGGAAGGTATTCTCTCGACACAATCTATCAGCACAAGTCTTCTTCTCTGTATCATCTGGATCATCATTGAGTTCTCGTCATCTTCATCTTCAAGTCATTTTCATTTGGATCTGGATCATCACTCGATCTGGATCATCATCACTGGATTTGGATCATCACTTGATCTGGATCACAATCACTGGATCTGGATTGTCACTCGATCTGGATCATCACAACTGGATCGTCACTGCTGGATCATCATCACGGGTGCTATCTCATGATTCTTCTCGTCACAGGAAGTTCTACAGAGCCAGCCCTTTTTCATGCTGGATGTACATCTACAGAGCCAGTCCTTTTTCATACTGGATGTATCATCACAGAGCTAGTCCTTTTTCATACTAGATGTGGCACCTACACAGAGCCAGTCCTTTTCATACTGGATGAGTCTTCACAGAGCTAGTCCTTTTTCATACTAGATGTGGGATCTACACAGAGCCAGTCCTTTTTCATACTGGATGAGTCTTCACAGAGCTAGTCCTTTTTCATACTAGATGTGGGATCTACACAGAGCCAGTCCTTTTTCATACTGGATGAGTCTTCACAGAGCTAGTCCTTTTTCATACTAGATGTGGGATCTGCACAGAGCTAGTCCTTTTTCATACTAGATGAGTCTTCACAGAGCTAGTCCTTTTTCATACTAGATGTGGGATCTACACAGAGCTAGTCCTTTTTCATACTAGATGAGTCTTCACATACATTTGACAATGGAAGGAACCAATCCTCTCACCATGTCACACCTCTTACATCCGACCATGGAAGGAACCAATCCTCTCACCATGTCGGAAAGGCACAGCACTTACATCTGACCATGGAAGGAACCGATCCTCTCACCATGTTGGAAAGGAACAACACTTACATCTGACCATGGAAGGAACCAATCCTCTCACTATGTCGGAAAGGCACAACACTTGCATCTGATCATGGAAGGAACCAATCCTCTCACCATGTCAGAAGGGCACAACACAGACACATCACTTCCTCTTGGAAGGAACCTCGATCTGGAGAACACCAAGCTTCTCCCTGAAGTACGCAAACTTCACTATGGCCATTTCTAGCATAGAATCACATCAGGGCTGCTTACGTCCAAGGATAACCTGCGAGATTCGCTAGGACCGATTACATTCGAGGACAACCTACAAGACCGTTTACGTCTGAGCAACCTACGAGCTTCGCTAGGATTTATGCTCAGACAACCTGTCTCACCAGCTATGCTAGAACTCCCTCTTTTGAGAGATCTCGATCTGTATCACAAACTGGAGCTTCACTGCTCCTCTCTGCATCATACCAAAAATGCAAGTCAGATCAATCAAATCAAATAGTAGTTTTCAAAAGAAACACACTACCTCCCAAATAGCAAGTGGCGACATCTTTTGCCTCGGCTGTACTTAGCGCTATGCAGGACTCCATCTTGCCAACCAAGAGATCATACATGATCTCATACTGAAGAAGCACCCCAAAGTGCTCTTCCTATCAATGGCACTGCCCAATCTGAATCCGTATAATCTTCCAGGTTAATCTTCTGATTCATATCATACTTGCAACCATCAAGTCTCAATGTGTTCATAACAAAGCAAGTATCTGGTCTCGTATCTGTCAGGTACATCAATGAACAAATTATCTGATGATACATCGTAGCATCAACCGACTCTGATGAAGCAACACTCAATAGCTTTAGGTTTGATGCCATAGGTGTGGTCATGCAGTCCATCATCCTGAACCTATTCAGGATCTCTACCGCATACTTCCCTTGTCCACACCTCCATGCCTAGAAAATAGTGCATCGACACATAACAGGAGCATCACTGGTCTTTCGCCTTCAACCTTGAAGCAAAGGTTGGAATCCACTTTACTCTTAGTAAAGCCTAGAGTCATCAGTAATCTATCCATCCTATCGTACCATGTCGAACCTTAGGATCTTCTGCAGTCACTCCCTTTGAAGCATCATAGTCCCTCTGTCTTCTGTACTCTATGCACTGAAACATTCTGTATTGGAGTGACAAGTAGCTTCCTCTGCTACTAATATTCTATGTATCCATCTAGGATCATTGGATACCAAGATCCTCTATCTTGAACTTTTTTCAAAAGTTCTTCTTGCACCCATCTGAGAGCTTGTCATCCTCTATAGAATTTCATCTTCAACCTTGTAGCAAAGGTTCAGATCTTCAACAAGCTCCTCATGTATGAGTTATCCCATGGGTGTCTTATGAACTCGTACAGGGCCTTCTTTCATTTGCACACATGATTCTTCCTGTCATGTGTCTCAACTCCTACTGGATGCAAATGTCTCTTCGTAGTCTATGCCTTCTTTTCGTGAGAAGCCTCGTGCTACGAATCTTGCCTTGTATCCCACGATGTTTCCATCTAATGCGTAATGGAACTATGAACTTTCCTTCATGTATCGATACTGCATTCTAGACATCATTCTCTTGAACTGGTCTTCCCTTTCTTCTTGGTTACTTCTTCATGGCTGGAAGGTTCTGCATCAATGATGTCGTTGCATCCATCATATTATTCTTCATCTTGAACTGTCGTTACTTGTTCTTCGGAACAAGTCTCATCCTTCTTTGCCTGTAGGCGATTATGTATGCGATCTTTCTTATCTTTATTTGTTTCGTGGGTAGACTCCTTCTTGAGCCTTTAGCTTCATCATCTTCTTCATTCATAATAGCATCGTTTCTTATCCAAATGCTAAGATGGATAAGAGGTTCTTCAAGAGTTAAGATCTTCATATTCCTCATCGCTTGAGGGATCTTCTTTGGATGGTGAGAGCTTGATCTTCAGTTGCTCCCATATTCTCTTCTCTTATCATGAGTCGAGCTTCTTCTTCTTGTGTGTGCTCTTTCCAGAGTCTGCTGAAAGTAATCACTTTCTTCTTGCACACATTCCTCGCATGAATGAATCCCATGATCCTGGGAGGCCATTCAAGGTGGCTATCATCACTTATGCATTCTCCACTTCTTCTTCTACTGCTACAAGTTGTTCTTTGATTTGAGAGACCCTCGTAAAGTATGACTGTATGGTCTCTGCATTCTTGATCTTCACATTCTTCAACTGTTTTCTCAAAGTCATATTTGGATTTATGTTCTTCCCTTTAAATAGCTAGGTCAAGGAATCAAACATCTTCGGTGTCTTTAGGGAAGACACTTGTGGTACAATGTGATCCGTGATTGAATCAACAATGATCTTCTTGGCCTTGACCAAGTTCTTCTGGTGTAAGGCTTTTAGCCTCATCTCCCTCTAGAACTGGAACCTCTCTACTCATGTAGGTGTCCAATTCATTTTCTTCAGAGAGATCAAATGCATCCATGCTTGGAAGTCGTCAACTTCACCAAGCTTATCATCAAGTTGATGTGATAGATCACTTTGAAATGAGAACCTCAAATGCAAATAGCAAAAGATTAGATCTTACCGATTTGAGGTGTCCGTCTTGGTTCCGGAGCTGGCTGATCTAGGGTTTGTCAGAGAAACCCTAATTTTCAAAACTTGGAATCTTTCAGATCTGATTGGATAGAAAGATAGATATCTTCAAGTTGAGCTGTCCAATGTACTCATTTTCTGAAAACAGTGGAGGGAAGCTCCCGGAACAGGAAGCCCTAGTTTTCCAATTTCTTTTGCAGAAATCCCTGTTACTGTTTCTGCAGTATCTCCGAAATTATTGCTCCTCTATGTCTGAAACTTCGCATTGGGGTAGCCTCGCCTGTCCCTGTTCCAACACCATAGGTTTCATCAGAATTGGTTTCACCAATAGGAACTAATGATCATTTTCCCAAGGTGACATGTTACAGGACTTTTCAAAACAACGAATTTGTACGGACTGCCACATGTCACTTGTTCATCTTCTGAGTCTGAAACTCGGACCACAGAAAGTACAGTCCGTGCCCTTTTTGGAACATCTTCAGAAATTTCATTTGGACCTTTGTAGCCCAAGATATAGCAATTCTTCCCAAGTGTCCTGTTTAGGGCTGAATTCTGGAAGAGGCTAGAACCCTAACTTGGAGGGATCATTTCTCCCAGAATATAGCGAATCTGAGGCTGAATTTTGGACACAGTGTAAATCAAGATTTTATCTTCGGCCTCTGCAATTTTCAGCTTCTGAGCTATCACCAATCCCGAGATATAGTGAATGTACCAAAACTTATCAGTTTTAGTATTTTAGGGTTTTTCCAGCTTCGGGGTCAAACTAGGGTTTGACTTTCCCGAAGTTTCACCCAACCAAAAATCTTGATCCAGGTCTCTAAACTTCGATTTTGGTGAGGAGAGCAATCCTATGCCGGGCTCACTCAAAAATTTCTCTTCTGCAAGAAGCCCTAATTTCCTGCACCAAAACTGAAAATGCTTGGAATTGAATTCCGCTTCGACAGAAAGATGCACCCTTCAAGGGAGAGTCAACCTAGCATACTTTTGCTAATAGATTGTGGAGAGAGACCCAAAAAGGAAGAAGCCCTAGCTTCTGTAGCTGCACAATGTCTTCTTCTCAGGTTAGCTCTGATACCATGTTAGATTTTTATCATTCAAGCTAGCATTATGATCATAGGATCTTTAACTGAGAGAATAACATGCACAGTAATAAAAACACAAGACACAAGAGACACAAAGAATTTTCCTCGGGGAAACCATAAAGGAGAAAACCCTGCAACTTCCTCAGAGATAAAATCAGTACCAAAGGTAAAACCCGAAAACATAAAGATGATCTCCCGACAGCAGTAGTCTCTCTCTCTGATCCAACAACTTCTCCTCTCACTCATGCGCCCCAATGAGTGAGTGTGTGTGTGATAAATAGAGAGTCTCACTCTCTATTTATATTCTTTTGTTCACTTGAAACCCACTCCAACATGTCGGCCTCACTTAACAATTACTTACTAGAGCGGACATCTCTAGGAGTGTCTAATAACCCTAGTGTCCCACAACTTGTGGAGACTTTGCCTCCTTCGACCAACAAGGAGGTTTATCCTTAACACAATGGTGGGGACTATTGCCTCGGCTTACAATGACTCACCTAGGGTGACTTCTCTAGGATAGTCTAACAACCCTAGGGCCCCACAACTGCGGGGACTTTAACCCTTGACAAATAGGAGGGTTACCCACAATGACTTGACATGACTTGTTTACATTATAGAAACTTTCCGGAATAAACATCGGGGTATGACATGACTCAAATACATTACAGACACATCCCAGAATAAACATCGGGGTACAATACATAAGATATACGGATGAATACATTCCGAAGTTACAATTACATCAACACGTTAAGGGATTCTCTCAATCTGCCGCACCACTCATCGACCTTACCAAGAAAGGGGCATTCACATTGACAGAATTGGCACAATGTACCTTTGAGGAAATGAAAAACATCATGAATTCTTTCCCAGTTTTGGCCCTACCGGATTTCTCACAACCATTCATAGTGGAATGTGATGCTTCAAGAGAAGGGATAGGAGTCATACTAATGCAAAACCATCACCCGATTGCATTTGGAAGCCGGAAAATGAAGGACTTTGAGTGCCACTACTCCATATATGGCAAAGAGATGTTAGCCATCTTACATGCCCTCACTAAATTCAGGCAGTACTTGCTGGTAAGCAAATTCAAAATCAAGACAGATCATAACAACCTCAAGTACTTATTGGAGCAGAAAGAATTAAATGAGCGCCAACAGAAATGGGTCAACAAGGTGCAGGCTTATGATTTCGAGATAGAGTATGTGAAGGGTAAGAACAATGTAGTAGCTGATGCCTTATCCGGATGACCAACTTCATTATCCCTCATGAGTATATCCACAGATTGGAGGTCTCTTCTCTTAGTAGAGTACTCTAAAAACAAATTTGCTTGTGAGTTATTAGATGGACAGATCCAGGATGACAGGTACAGAATCATTGATAACATCATCTATTACAAGGGTAGGATATACCTTGTCCTAGAATCAACTTTAAAAAGGAAGATCATACATGCATCACATGACTCAATGTTATGAGGGCATCAGGGTTTCTTGAAGACCTAGAGGCATATCCGAGAGAGGTTCTCATGGAAGGGCCTCGAAGGGGAAGTAATGCAACACGTTCGGGAATGCAACATCTGCCAGCAGAACAAGATCGAACACACTCATCCGGCAGGGTTACTTCAGCCATTACCGATTGTTACCACCTAAGTTGTACTTAGTGGTTTTTTATCAAGTGAGCCTTGGGAACTGGACAAGGATAACTTGTTCGGACTTCAGAAGACCTTTGGAAGTACTTCTGGGAAGTGCTTGTTGTACTATATCACATGTTCATACCCCATGGGGGAATTGTAATAAATGTTCTAGCATGATAGTGTCTGTAAAAGACTCGGTCTCTTAGACTTTATTTGTCAATCCGATCAGTCCAAGGTGTTTTTTCCCTTGGTCATTATTGGTTGTTGAATAAACGACTGATAATTTCTGAGTTTTTCACTCCATACCTCCAAAGTTGGGGTGGTCGGCTTGGCATTTAGGCCTATTGAGGTTATTAGAGTCTATGTGTCAATGTATAAACATGCTAGACATCATGGTCGAGTCATATGAACATGTCTAAGTCCCCCTAGGTTTTTTCAAAATTTTCAATTTTTTAGTTTTTTCAGTGTTTTTTATTAAAATTTTATTTTTCGAAAACTTAGGCTATTTTTTAATAGTTTAATTGGAAAAATTGATTTTGTAATAAAAGTGGGCCAAATAATCAGTTTCAGTCATGTAGGTCCTCATTTTCAAGCTAAGAGCACCATGTAAACCCATGGACCCACTATTTCTTAGTTTTGAGTGATTTTCTATCACTCAAGTCAGAAAGCCCCAAAAAATCAATTATTGATTATTTTAATTAATAAATTGATGAATAATGGAGCAATTCCAAAATCATAGATCAGTGGATTCTCAGCCGATTTGATTGAAATCAGTCAGATCTGAAGTAGATTGACTAGATCTGACAAATCCTTGACTGAAGGAGGTGATCAAATCAGATCCAGAGTTGATCTTCAGCAGTCTTTATGGGGAATTGCGCCCTCTCTCTCTCCTCCACACGTGTGGACTCTCCTGGATGCTCTGTGGATTGATGTGTCGGTTTATGGGTTGATGTGTCAGCTCAATTAAGCCCCTGGTTGACAAGTAGGCTCAGTTTAGCTTCAGATCTGCATTGATTGACTCTCCATCAACTGATTTGATCTGTCTCCTTGGGATTTGCACCCCCCCTGGGCTGGATCTCCTAGTTTTTGTATATATCCAAGCACAGTAGCCTCTTCCAAGCTAGTTAGAACTGGGATTGAGGTGCTGCTGCTATTGTACTGTTGTTATTGTTCATTTGAAATAAAGAGAAGCTTTGGAGGCAAGACGATGTTGTGCCATTGTATGTGTGGATGATCATTGCCATTTTTTCACTGAGGTAACCTGTATCTGTGTTCATAATTTGCTAATTGCTTGTGGATTCGTTGCTAAGATTGATAATAAGCTTATTATAATCTTGATAGGAAAGGTGCTTTTCAATAAGTTTATTGGCCATCTCTTTCCTTTGATGCATGTTTAGAGATCTAGATTCAGCATGTTCTACAAGCTTATATGCATGTTATTCTGAATCTCTGTGTATGTACTAATCGAATCTCACAAGTTTTTCGGCAAGTTTTTTTTATTTCAGCTGAGCTGCAGGTTCCTAGATTGGAGAGGATGCTGATCTAGTTTGCTTTTTCACTCTCTCCAAAACCTTCCAAAGGCATAGTCCCTCGACATTCCACCTGAAAGCTCCACTGTGGATCTTCAAGGCTACCAACATTTCTCTCCTCCTCTTCCTCCCTCAAAATCAACTCTTTTACCCGATTACTTTGTTCATAGCTTTGATATTGTTTAGATCTATCATCTTAAAAGTAAATTTAACATAGGTCTATCTTCTCAAAGCCCATAATCTAGATCTCACTCTTAAAATGTTTCATAAGCATTCTAGATCTAGCTTTAGGGAAATCGTCCTTTTTGCATGGAATTTTAAAGAACATTGGTAGCTTGCATGCATTAGATTTCTGTTTGCTGTTATAAAAGATAAATCTAGCAATCCGTGCACATCATATTGGCTGCCTAAAAGGAAAGCCAAGATCCCAAGGAAAGCTTGCTTTCCTTGGTTCCTTTTTTACCTTTTTTAACTAATTTTTAGTTTTTACTTAGCATTTTTTGGTTAAAAGTAAGCTGACCCAAATGAATTTTCAGAGTGCTTTTGGGCATCTTTCAGTCTAATAAGCTTGTTGGTTTTTAGCAGGCATAACAGAAAAAAGGAGGAGCTGCTGCTCGAAAGTGACTTTTGGGCCTTTGAATCCCCCCAGGGGTCTCCCTTTTTGACTGAAATCTTTAATTTTCGTACTTTGTAAGCTCTTGATTTCATTCTATATAAGAATTAAGAGGCATCATATCAGTTTGCTGATATTGTAACCGCTGGTAATAAAAATAATTTTTGAATAGGCTCTTTGGAGCCTTTTCCCCATCCCCCCGGGGGGGATTTGCGTCCGTGTCATTTTTTGCTTTTCGTTCATCTTTTTCAATCTAGCGTAGTATTAATCTGCAAGGTAGTATACTTTGACATAAAATCAATTCCATATTCCATTTCTATTGTTTTCAAAGTAACTTTAATACTTACCCCATGAGCCTCCTTTTGAGCCGAAAGGTGAAGAAAGGTTCGTGGTAGTCTAATTAGAAAATTGTGGTTTGCTCATCTTTTTACGTTTCATTTGCTATCATCATTTGTTTCAGTAACCATAATAAAATCAACCCCTCCTTGATTCCCCGATTGAGGTCCTCTTGGACCGAAAGAGGTTCCTGGAGGGTTTTCTTTTTAACAAGAACATCCATCTCAAAATTTACTAAAATTGACAAGACTCCGGTGCGTATGCTCTGCACTTGGCTGCGGTTCGTCCGATCAGTCAAGCTGTATCAAAAGCATTTGAGTGACTAGTATAATTAGGATTCACTTTCCCAAATTGACAAGCCATCAGGTGAAAATCCGACACCTAGATCAAACCATTACGGTGGCAAAATACCCAAAGAAAGCGGGAACTTCTGAAAGGTGACCTCGGGGCGTCGATCTGTGTCACACCCTAACGGGTGCGTTATGAACAATAGCCCCAGAGACTCCATTAAGCCCACATATTCCTTGCGGGTAGCCGTGAAGGTTTAGTTTTGGACATACTCCAAGTACTCTTGGGTATATCTGGAGTCCACCCCTTCGCCTAATTTTAATCAACTCATATTTTCACATTAACTA
>LPNX010814002.1:79868-173814 GCA_001517045.1 Pseudotsuga menziesii | reverse complement strand
AAGTTGTTGTTGGTAATTTTTAAAAGTTAGTTTTAATCTTGATGGTTAATATGCAAGGTTTATTTTAAAGTGATCACCAAGATGACTTGGGAAATAAAGTGTTTGTTTGTAGTGGGTAAAAATGAATGTTATTCTAATTACCTAAGCCCCCACTTCCCCTGTTTTTCATATCCAGCTTGAATTCCCTAAAGGGAGATGACAAGTGGATAGATGATACACAGGTTTGATGGGTTGTATGATTACTTTAACAGAAAAATAAAATTTGCATAAACAGAAAAAACTTAAGGAAATATTAGCCTACTTCCTACTCTACTTCCTACTCTATTTATTATAGATTACAAAAGCTTATAAGCTTTGAATAATACCCCAAGAGACTCTCTTTGGGGTTTACAATAATCAGAAAAAATATGGAAGAGAGGTGAGGATTGGAACCCCTTTTGTGCCGGTTGAAGTTTGAGGAAATTTTGTGTCCCGTTGGGCAACAACTCTTCTTTAAACGTGCATAACCTGTCAAAAACCAGCGAGTTATTCTTCGCTGGAAATCATAGAAACAACACTAAAACTGTTGTTAAAATATTAGCACAAGATTTACAAATTTACATAAAAATATGACAGACAAATATTTTTTACTACTCTGAGCGCTTCGCGTTCTGATCACAATTGCTTGATCTCAGACGAGGGATACCACGATTAAGCTCAAAGTGTAAATAAATATAAGCTGGTATTTATACGATTACAAATTTACAAAAAAAAAATTCTGAATGTAAAAGTGACAGTAATATGGTATTTAGATTGGAAAATGAGTTTCCAGCCACCTAAATGATGTGAAAATAGCAGAAATAAAAGGGCAAACTAATATATAAGAGGTTAGGGCCCTAAAACAAGGGTTATATTCACTAAACAGTGAATAAAACCCAGTTTTAAACAGGCTGAAAGTAGATGGCCGAATTGAAAATATTGCCGGAATGATATTTTTTTGGAGAGATCTCCTTGCTTGAATAACCTGCAAATAAATCTATGCCTGCAAAAAATATTGTAATCCTAGAGATGAATACCTAACACTTCCTGCAAAACACTTTGAAAGAAATGTTAAATCATTCATAAGAAAGAATAAAAACACTTTTACTCTTTAATCTCTCCACAAAACACTTTGTGGAGAGCTAACTAGAAAAATACAATAAATGCAAACAAGACAAATATAAGGTTACCTTACAAAGATTCGGATCATGAAAGAGCTTGCAGCATAGTATCCCTCCAAAGAAATTTTTATTTAATAGCCCAACTTGGGCAAATCTTCAATACAAAGTATAGCAAAGAATATGAGAGCAAGAAATTTCCGGCAGCATAACAATAGTATATGAGATCATGATTAATGAGGGAGTGAGATCCTCATTAAATAGTTGAGGCAAACCCCAACCTACTGAAAATAAATGGTTGAGATTAGATCTAGATCTAGGGTTTAATCTCACCCACTAGATCTAGGTATTTGGCTTTCTATTCTTCTCCATTAATCTCCACCCTTAGATTAATTTTTAATCAAAGGCCATAAGGCTAGATCCATGCTTTAACAATATTAACCTTTGGATCTAGGTCTTTGATTTAATATTCACCATAGATCTTGCCTTTAGGTTATTAGAAAAATCAAGTAGGCCCACTTAGGCTAGGCGCCCTCCTCTAAAAATGGTGGAAACTCCAAATTAGCGTCCTCCATTATAGTGTAAAACGTGGGTTTAAATGATAGCGCCCTCACTAAAGTAGCTAGCGCTCTAGATTTGGTTAGCGCTCTACTAAAATACAATGGCGCCCATTATAATAGCGCCCCTCTACAATTTGGTTAGCGCTTCACTATATTTGGGGGCGTCCTCATTTGGCTAGCACCCTTCTTCATGTAGCGCTCCTCTAAAATGGTAGAAACGTGGGCCCTTTTGTGATAGCGCCTCCATTAAGACGTGGGTCCCTCCAATATATAGCGCCCTCTACAATTTGGTGGCGCTTCCATATAGTTTAGCGCCTCTCTTCTTTGATATAGCGCCTTCACTATTGTATGATGGTTCCTTTATAATGCATGCACCTCCAAACATAGCGTGGGTCCCTTCTTTAAAAGCTAGCGCCTCCTCTATCTTGGTGGAGTCTCCAAGTTATGGTAGCGCCTTCACTATGTGAGGGTTTAAACTTGGTCTAATGCAATAATTATATTACTGATGAAATTGCTAACATTAGAGAGAATTTGAGGTCAAAAATGGGCCTCCTAAGAGATGTACTACAAAAATATAAGATATATTAAAATATTATGAGTTAGGGGTTTTGTGGGGTAGGTACATATGACAACTCATCTCCTACACTACTTTTTATGCACAATATAAATAACTATGGTTGAGTTACTTTTCTAAATTGACAATATATAAAATTAATAAAATAACTCTACAATGATGTGACTAAGATTCATTGTAAATTCCCCAAAAATTATTGTCCTTTAGCATTTATTTGTATTAAACTTGTAAATAAAATTAAACAAAAATGAATTTAATTTATATGCATAACTAACATAATTTTTTTCATATAAATATCATTCATGAATTTAATTTATTTTAAAAGTACAAGATTTAATATATATTAGTTTGACATTATGATATTAAATACAATTGAGTGAATATATAATTTAAAATTAAAAAAACATGAAAATGACAATATATTATTTTATAAAAAAATGTGAAAATACATTTTTATGAATTATGAGTACTTTACTTGAAAATGACAATAATATTATTTTAGGAGAAAGTGAATTGTGAGTACTTTACTTGAAAATAACAATAATATTATTTTATGAGAAAGTGTGAAATGACTTTTATTGTGAGTACTTCACTTTATGACTTAAATGTACTTGTACCACTACCTTGGTTAACTATGGGTTTTCAACCACCATAGAAAATGTGACAAATACGCATTCTTAACTCATGCAATGCCACCTCAACCATGGGGGATGATGTCATCTACTAGAATGTAATTGGTTGATTTTTATAGTACATTTTGGTCCTTTTTGAGGCCCATTTTTGACCTCAAATTCTCTCTAATGTGAGTTAGCGATTCTGGAGTCAAATATAGGTGAAAGGTTAGACTTTTGGAATAACAAAGAATATGCAATAAGCAATTTACAATTGAACATTGGAGATTATACTGGCGTCTTGCAATTTATAGTTAGATCCTTATGGCATAGTGACGATGACCTAATTTTGGGATTACCGTGGCTAGAAACATTGGGGACTTTTATCTTAAATGTTGAAAAGAAGTTTCTGATATTTCCCTACAAAAAAAGAAAATCACATTACAGGACATTAACATGAAGTCAGAATCAAAAGTTGCGTCATCAGAAGACTACAGAGAAATATCAAGGGTGATGTTACAGGGAAATGAGAAATCAATATAGACGATATAGAAGAATTTCGACAAGGTTATTGCAGGTAAAGAAGAAGAGATCTCTCGTTTAAGAGATCATAATCATAAATTACTTCTGCAAATCAAGAAGGCAAAGGATAAAGTTCAATGTAGTCAAAAGTTAGAAGAGAAGATTCAAGCTCTCCAATTAAAATTATTGCGAAAAGACGAAGAAAATTCCTCACTGAAAAAGGTTAATCAACAACTAGAGGAACAAATCGAGAAGTTAAAAGAGGACAAACAGTCGCAAGACGAAAGGTTTGAGAAGATTCAAAATAATAATAATCTATTAGAGAACAAATTAATTCAAATCCAAAAGGAAGCATCTAGACTCTCTGGAAAGCAAATTCCAGTTGAGGAAGAAGAAACAAATACAAATTTGGTTCCCGTAACAGTTCAAAAGGAAGTCAATCTAGCAAAAAAAAGGCAACAAGAACTCCTTACTGACACCCAAATTACAAAAAACATTTTGACCAATGACAGGGTCAAAATGAACATAAACAAAGGAGTTATAATTTCATAAGCGAAAGAACACAAAATCTATAACCTGAGCAGAAACGGGAAGATTTATCCAACAAGACGATCAACAATCACCTACGATGAAAATAGAAGATGATGCGACATTTTTTCTTTGGAATTTGTAACTCGTATCGTCTCATTTCATCAAGTGTCGCAAGTACTTAAATACAGGATCGAGAGATGACATTACAAGAAAGAAATCAGACATAAGCCTTGTCTTCAATAAAACTTTGAGGACAAAGCTTTCCTTAAGGGGAAGGCAATGTAGGGTGTTGCCGCCTAAAACACACTTAACCACAGAAAAGCCTCCCAACTGCTAGGTGTGTTCTTGAGGGCAACTATGAGTTTAGAACCCAATGTCACCTCGATTCCTAACTCCTTCGTTTAGACCCAACTCCCTAAAGGTCAAGGAATGTAGTCCCTACTTACTTAGTTTCTTAAAGATTTTAATTGGGAGTTAGAATTTATTACGGTTTAAATTAAGTTTGATGACAAGCAACCATGCAGAGATGCAATAGTTTTTAATGACAGGCACACCTTGCTTTCGAATTAAATCAAATGCAATTACAAGAAAGACAAAAATAACTATTCAAGTCCAGTGCCTATTCTATTGGGCTTTGGAAAATACAATAGACAATAATGTAAAGATACCAAATAGACAAGAATTTGCAATGAAATGCGTCCCAAATACTTAGATCATTGAATTCAATAAATTGCTCATTAACGTAACTCAACTTGCATTAAATGAAATGTAACCATGAAATGTAAGTTGATCTGAAAATGTAAATAACTTGAACTGAAAATGCTTTGAAATCAAAATTGTGAATGAAACAAGAGATTGAAGTGTTTTGCAAGTGGTCCTATAAGTTTTAGTTCATTTTAGGTCTCACTTGAACTTAGGGGAATTAATGTGTGAAACAATTAAAGTATAACCTATCTAAGGTGTCTACCCCTAACACTTATCTCTTATGATTTGAGAGAGATTGTTGGGTGCTCAACAAGAGAACACAAGGTTCCATTCTAGCTCCACAAGTCAATCCCAAAGATTGTTGGGTGTTCAACAGGAGGACACTAAGTGCCACGAGGCTCCCAACAACCTCTACCCCTCTAGCTCCACAGGTCAACCTTTATTTTCTCAATTTCTTATCAAGATAAGAGTTGGATGCCTAGTAATCTAGCCAACTCAAACCTTCTTCCTTTCTTGTCACCTAGGGTCGGACCAACCGACAAGGGGAGTGAATACGGGGCGAAGATTGGGGTAATGTTTATTTACTTAGAAAAAAATAATTAAAAAACTTTAAAGAGATTTAACTACACTAGCCAGCACGATGTTGCAAGGATGGCGAAGCCAAATCACTTACAAGGTGTGGGCAAAAAATAAAATAAAGCTAAATAACAAACTAATCCTAGCCACTCAATCCACTTTCCGAATGGAAAGGATGAGGCAAAAAATATACATGCAGATATGCAAACTAATTACTCTAGCCCTTCTTCAATTGCTATGCAAGGGTGGGCAAGACCAACTTCGTTTGCATGCAATAAATGGCAAATTTCAAAGAATAACAAATGCGAACCTAGCCACACAACTCTCTTCCTAAAGAAGGAATAGATGGGGTAAGCAATTAAAAGTAAACAATGGAAAATAACAAGCCCTAGCTCCTCTCCACTTTGCAATGCAAGGGTGTGCAAGCCCTACCTCCTTTGCATGCAAGGGATGGCCAAAATATAAATATAAATTTGAAAATCAAACAAAGAATTAAGTCCAAGAGACTCTCTTAGACTTGTTACACTGACAAAAATTTCAGCACCTTTAGATAAGGAAAAATGAGAAAGAGAATGAGGATTTGACCACTTTGAGGCAATGGGTTTTGAAGTGGTGACCCTTGGGGGTTCTTTGCATTATTTTCTGCCCAAATTTTGATAGAGTTTCCTCTTGTAAAAACCTAAACCTGCAAAAAAACAACAAGTAAAATGTGGTTAAAGATGCCCAAATTCACTTTGGGACACCTTGCATTCAAGTATAAACATTTGCTCAAGATATGTAATAAAAATTATAGAATCAATGCTTTCAAATAAGTTGTAAAATGAAGATTTAAACTAGACTTGTTGATGCAAATAAAGAAAAATGTAGATTTTTTTTGAAAGCATTTGTGTGCTCTTTGCTCTTCAAATGGTTGAAGAAGTGGGGCATCTAACCAAAGAATCCCACTCTTCAATCCGGATAACCTGCAACTTGAAAGATAAGCTAAACAAACACAAAGAGAGGTGAGATTCTCACAATGATTAAAGAAATCAAATTATTCAACCAAGAAATGCTTGAAGTTCTTGAATGTAAGAGAGAAAAACTCATAAGATCTACACAAACTAAAAAGATCTTACCAAGGAAAAACAGTTTGCCTCTTTGGCCTCACTTGTACTTGAAAAAGCTTGAGAAAATGGGAGAAAGTCACCACCAAACAACACAAGATCTCCTCCAAAGCTTTTATTAAAAATGCTCAATGGTTGGAAGTTATAGTAATCTCAAAGAATGAGAGAAAAATGCAAGCAAGAGAGAGCAAGAGAGTGAGAGCATGAGTGATTTTAACCTAAATGAGGAGGGGAAGCCTCCTTAAATAGGAAAAATGACAGAGAAAGGCTCTTTGCTTGCTAGACAAGTGTCACAAGGGAGAGAGGGGGGGCCCAAGAGAGGGGGGCAAATTTGCTTAAGGAGGGAAAAACCATGGTTTGAAATCTTAAATATGGGGAGAGAAACCCCCCTTTTAATGCTTTTAAACTTATTTCTATGTCAAATGGGGAGAAAACCACCATAGTGGGGCCCTTCCCATTGACTTTAGCTCACTAACCAATCAAAGAGAGAAGGGGGCACCCCCTAGAGTCTGCAACAAGTTTGTTACATGCTTGCTTGGGGGGGCCCCTTTGGGTCTTAAATTTGTCTTAGGAACCTAATATAAACATTAGAACCTTTACTCGGCCATACCAAGTGACTATAGTCACTTTTTCAAATTTTGGCTCTCTAATAAATGCCATTTTTCCTGATTTCCTTGACTGACTTTGGAAAATGTGACCAAAACCTTAGCAATACTTGTCCGAATGGCTTTAAACTTGGCCCAAGGGTGTAGGTGGTCTCATGCCATTTGTCTTGAATACCCATACCCCTATACAACATTACAAAACGACCAAGTAACCCTCTTTTACATTACAATAAATTGTCGTGAGTGGCAATTTTTAATGACAAAAAATTAAAAAAACCTATGTAAAACTTAATGAAATTCCGCAAGACTCTGGATAATGTCTAGCATGGTAATATAGAACATTCCTAGGCCCCAATCACCTCATGGACTCGATCACTAGAATACCTTTCACCACTTTGGAGGTAATTTTGAGTGAAAAACTCATATAATTAAATTTTCTAAAAAGAAATTTTAATTATCCAAGTGAAAAAATACTCAATGAAAGGACTTCCCTAATGACTAAGTCTTAGGTGATTAAGTTACAAAAAACTAGACTTTCATGCTGACATATCCTTACAAAATCCCCTGCAGAGGTGCAAAAATTTCGTAGAGAGAAGAAGAGAAGAAGAGATGCCTCGTTTGATATAATCATGAAATACTTCATTCTTATCTTCAAGGCACATCCAACATGTGCATGGTAGATTGTTGTCCACCTAGTTGGTTAGGTGGTCAACATAATGAACAAAATAAATAATAAATAAGCATTAATTAATATGAATAATATTGATAAATTAATTAAAAAATTAAATGAAAAGGCAAATGAAGAGGCACCTAATGAAAGGTGGCGTCTCATTACCAAGGCAACCCTTGCATGGGTATTTATACAACCATCATTTTCTCATTGTAAATAATCTCTTAACTTATCAATCATATATTTTATTTATTCATGGATTATTGTAATCTGGCTTATCTACGCTGGTTATTTTTGTAAGAAACAAAGTTTCTTCGTTTCAGGAATATTTGTTGTATACAAACACACTTCAAAAGCCTACCAAATATACTTCCCAGGATTCAAGAAGATCGACATCAGGAGAGACGTAACCTTCGACGAAGACTTAGGATACTTCAAATCAAGAAAACTACCTATTGAAGAGATTGAAGAAACTGAAGCAACTAGAGTCAGAGACACGGCAATGGAAGAAGCAACTCCAAACCACGACATGGAAGAACCACAAGAACCTGTAGAACCAACTCGTGAGAAGAACTCCCACAAAAGAAGACCAACATGGGAACGTGAAGCAATACAAGATGTAGAGAAGTATGGGGCTCCAAATGGGATGCATAGAGAAAGCAAGAGACCTAAACTGTACTCCAAAATGCATAGAGAAAGCAAGAAACCTAAACCATACTCCAACTATGTCGCCCTGCTGTGTGACATCATTGATAAAGAACCTTCCAACTACGAAGAAGCAACAAAGAATAAAGGATGAAAGGATGCCATGACCGAGGAGTACCAGTTGATTATGAAGTTTGATGTCTGGGAGATAGTTTCGAGACCAGAAGAAAAGTTTGTTGTAACTTCGAAGTGGATCTACAAGATCAAACATCCTGCAAATGGTAGCATTGAAAAACACAAGGCAAGATTTGTGGCACGTGGCTTCTCCCAGAAAGAAGGCATAGACTACGAGGAGACATTTGCACCTGTAGCAAGATACACTTCTATCAGATCTATACTTGCATTGGCTGTAGTAATGAAATGGAAGGTACACCAGATGGACGTCAAGGAGGCATTCTTGAATGGTGTAGTTGAAGAGGAAGTGTACATGGAGCAACCACTGGGATTTGAGACACATGACAGACAAACTCATGTGTGCAAGTTAAAGAAAGCCTTGTACGGATTGAAGCAGGAACCCAGGACGTGGTACAACAGGATGGACAACTTCATGATGAGCTTAGGCTTTACCAAGGGTAAAGCAGATTCCAACCTTTACTTCAAGGATGAAGGCAGAAGACCAGTAATAATTTTGTTATATGTAGATGACTTGTTTCTGACAGGAGAGGATGAGCTCATTGCAGATGCAAAGAGGAGGCTTGCCGCTGAGTTCAAGATGGACCTAGGGATGATGCATTACTTCTTAGGCATGGAGGTGTGGCAGAGTGTGGACGGGATCTTCCTTGGTCAAGGAAAGTATGCAGTGGAGATTCTGAAGAGGTTCAGAATGATGGACTGCAGCAATGGCCGCACCAATGGCATCAAACTTGAAGCTACTATGTGATGCTTCATCAGAGACAGTTGATGGCACGATGTATTGACAGATGATTGGTTCATTGATGTACCTGACAAACACAAGGCCAAACATATGCTTTGCTGTGAACACCCTGAGCCAGTTCTTGACGGATCCGAGACATGTTCACTTGATTGCTACAAAGCACATATTGAGGTACCTGAAGGGTACAGTTGAGTATGGGCTCAAGTATGAAGCAAATCAGAAGATTAACATACATGGTTATGTTGATTCAGATTGGGAAGGCAGTGCCACAGATAGAAATAGAGCACTTCGGGATGCTGCTTCAGTTTGGGATCTGGTATGATCTCCAGGTTTAGCAGGAAGCAGTCATGTGTGGCACTGAGTACAGCCGAAGCAGAGTATGCTGCAGCCTGTTCGGCTTGTTGTGAGGCAGTATGGCTTCGGAAGCTACTTTCAGATTTATTTGATCTCGAGTTAGAGGTGACTTGTATCTTTTGTGACAACCATAGTTGTGTGAAGTTGTCGGAGAACCCAGTGTTCCATGACAAGTCGAAGCATATTGAGATGAAGTATCACTATATGGGATATGGTGCAGAGAGGAGCAGTGAAGCTCTGGTATGTGGCGACATACGAGCAGATAACCGATGTGTTGACCAAGTCGTTAGCCACAGTGAAGTTTGAATATTTCAAAGAGAGGCTTGGTGTCATCCAGATCGAGGTTCCTCGAAGGAGGGAGTGATGAGACCGGAAGACGCAGATGCACTAGAACTAGTTCTCGCATGGTGGAAGACGCAGGTGGTCCTTGGGACATAATGCACATGGGGTGCTCCTAGATGTACTCCCATGTTGGAGACGTTGAGAGGTCCATCGATCACAAAGACACTTTGTGTGTTCCTAGGATGGTTCTCGCATGGTGGAAGACGCAGGTGGTCCTTGGGACGTAATGCACCTGGGTGCTCCTTGCTGTGCTCCCATGCTGGTAGACGCAGGCTGACCGTTGAGAGACGTAATGCACCTGGGGTGCTCCTGGGCTGTACCCACTGGGTGGGAGATGCGGGTGGTTTGTTGGACATGAGGTGTGCATCTGGGCTGCTCTCCATGTGTGATGATGATATGATCTCAATACGATGAGATGACGATAGGAGATGCAGGTGATTGTTGTGGCAATGTAATGTGTGGTCTGGGGCTATACCTGCGTGTTGGCTTGCTCGTGGAGATGATGAAGACCTAGATGTGAGCTGGGACTACATCCAACATGAAAAAGGGTTGGCTCTGTAGAACTTATGATGGATAGATTCGTGAGATGTCACCAATCAATTATCAACAAAATGAGGATTACGATAGCAGCGACGATAATGATCCAACGATGATGACGTGTCCAGAGTGTTGATGACTGTGGCGAGAGAATACCTTCGTAGTTAAGAGGGAGTGTTGTTGTAAATGTAACTTCGAAAGATATTCATTTGTATTTTATTGTATCTCCGTCGGAGATGTTTTTCCTCCGTTCGGAGATGTCATTATTATATTTGAGCATGCAAGGTCATTGAGGTAAAACCTTCGTTGTAAGACAGGGCAATAGTCCATAGAAGAAATATTGTAAATTGTATTTTGAGTCTCCCAAGAGACAAGCCGGCCCCACTTAGGTTTTAGGTCAGTCACTTGAAGAGTATAAATAGAGAGCTTGCTCTCTCATTTATACACACCACTCACTTAAGTTCGCATGAGCAAGAGAGAGAAGACAAGTTCGCTGGAGGAGAAAGAGAGAGATCTGCAAGAGACTTCCTATCTTTGGGTTTTCCATTTTGTGATATTGTATTAGTGACGAATCTATCTCTGAGGAAGTTGCAGGGTTTTCTCCTTTATGGTTTCCCCAAGGAAAATTATTGTGTCTATTGTGCTTTGCTATGCTTGTTATTGTTTCAGTTAAAGATCCAAATTAAGTTGAATTAAAGTGCTAACTCTAACAATAAATCAGATCATTAGATTTATCTGGCAAAAGTGGTTGAGATCATTGTGCAAGTGCTTTTTCCGTTACACTTATGGGCACATTTTCATCTTTATTGACATGAAAAATGGATGGTGATATAGAATTGGTTGTGTTATTCAATTTAATGTCCAAGACATCAATTCCATCGCTTTCATGTTCTTTGCCATGTTTTTCTTGCAAGCCTTGAAAATTGGATTGGGATTTAATTTCCAAGTCTTCATTTTTGAAGGCCTCTAGTTGACATTGTTGGTTTATTTCATTGAAGATCTTGTCAAAAACTTTTTCAATCGATTGTTCCTTATGGTCAAGTACTTCTTCCATTTTCCTCATAAATTGATCGAAGATCTTAGCCAATTCTTCTTTAAATGACTTCATGGTTAATGTATGAGTTTAATTGTTAATTAATAATAAATCCAATTAACCCTTAAAAAACATTGATAATTATTAGTATTATTTTATAAATAATAATAATATTATACATATATATAGTTTATTTTTTGGGATGAACTTGGGAATTAGGGCTTAATAAAACCTTGTGTGGTTTATAAAACCAAGGTTTGGTTTTATAAACCGTAGTTTTTTTTCGTTCCTTCTTCTTTCCCTTTTTTATGGGATCTTCTTATCTTCTTTTTTTTCTTTTTTTCTTTTTACTTTTCTTTTTACGAAATAAAATTGATGCCCAAAGGCCCGAAATCAAGCCCAAGAAGGGGCTCTGGTACTAGTGTAACACCGAATATGTGTGTTACGGAAGAATCTGTATCTGGCTAAAGAAGAGATCCATCTTCATAATAAATAATACATATTGAATAAAATTATTGATGATAATTTACAATTGAAAGCTTGCCCTTAAATATGGCTTAGGCACATATTGGGAGGAGTTGTGTCCTCTTTACGGTAATAGTAATTATTAGTTGATTATTAATTTATATATTGTTTATGTATTATGTTTTATTATTATTATTATTTATGTAACATTGTCCTTTCCTTAAGGGAAGATTTGTTCTCAAAAGTTGGAACTGTTGATGCTCTCTTATTATGGGTTGTGTTTGAAGTGATTACTCGAACACTACAATCTTGGATCGATTTCGTTCTATGGACATGATTCTGGAACTTGTGTTGTAATCCCTTCTGCTTAAGTGGTGAGTTTTTGAAACAACACAACTTGTACTTATTGGTTTTCCATGTCGTCTTTTGGATTCCATTTATGAAGAATTGTGGATTTTCACTTCCACCTTTTGCAATTCCTACAATGCAATAACTATTGTGTCATTTGATTCAATAGCAATGGGCCGACTATATTCAACATTATTTGGAGTGTATGCAACAGTTGGAAAGAGCACCACGTCTGCATAGCTATCTACAATTATGTTTGTAGAACCATCATAAATTCTTTCATCCTGTTTAAGTAGGTATTGAATACTTCCACGACTTTTACATCCATAAATCAGATCATTAGATTTATCTGGCAAAAGTGGTTGAGAACATTGTGCAAGTGCTTTTTTCGTTACACTTGTGGGCATATTTTCTATTGACATGAAAACTGGATGGTGATATAGAATTGGCTGTGTTATTCAATTTAATGTCCAAGACATCAATTCCATCACTTTCATGTTCTTTACCATGTTTTTCTTGCAAGCTTTGAAAATTGGATTGGGATTTAATTTCCAACTCTTCATCTTGGGAGGCCTCTAGTTCACTTTGTTGGTTTATTTCATTGAAGGTCTTGTCAACAACTTTTTCATTCGATTGTTTCTTATGGTCAAGTACTTCGTCCATTTTCCTCATAAATTGATCGAAGATCTCATCCAATTCTTCTTTAAATTACTTCCTGGTTAATGTATGAGTTTAATAGTTAATTAATAATAAATCCAATTAACTATTAAAAATCATTGATAGTTATTATTATTATTTTATAAAAATAATCATAATATTATACATATATATAGTTTATTTTTTGGGGTGAACTTGGGAATTAGGGCTTATAAAACCTTATGTGGTTTATAAAATCAATGTTTGGTTTGTTTGGTTTTATAAACCGTATGTGGTTTTTTTTTGTTCTTTGTTCTTTCTCCTTTTTATGGGATCTTCTTATCTTCTCTTTTTTTTTAATTTTTTTTTTACGAAATAAAATTGAATGCCAAAGGCCTAAAATCAAGCCCAAGAAGGGGCTCTCATACCACTGTAACACCGAATCCGTGTGTTATGGAAGAATCCGTATCTGGATAAAGAAGAGATCCATCTTCATAGTAAATAATACATATTGAATAAAATTATTGATGATATTTTACAATTGAAAGCCTGCCCTTAAATATGGTTTAGGCACCTATTGGGAGGAGTTATGCCCTCTTTATGGTAATAGTAATAATTAATTTATATATTGTTTATGTATTATTTTTTTATTTTTATTTATGCAACATTCTCTGTCAAACCCTAGGTACACCAGAAGTAGTCTTCCAGAAAAGCATTGAAGCAAGCATCCCGTTAAAGCAATCTTCTTGAGTGCTTCTCATACTAGAAGAGCATGACTTGGAAGACTATGTCAAAGGAGAAGTTGCATTTCCAGAGGGAGATGAAGACAAAAGAAAAGCACAAGAAGAACTTGGTTAAAATCAAGAGGGAGTCTACCAAATATACAAGGTAAGTATTTCTGTTTTATTTGAGTTACTAGAATGTTTAGATGATATTGTTCATGCAAGTGTGATTTATGGTAGTATGCATAATGCTAATCATACATTTGAATTTAACCCGCAGGAAAGATTGTGTGATGAAGACTCACAAAGCAAGATTGAAGAAGACTCCAACCTTTGCTACAAGGTCAAAGACACACAGTCCAATTATCCTACACTTCACATGATGCAAACAGTGCCATGATGACTTGGCCAGATTGTCAGATGGACTTGACATCAAGATGACTTCCGTGACGGAGGGAGCAGTGTATTCTAGAAGCTAAAGAGGGATGATGCAGACAGTGCCATGATACTTGGCCAGATTGTCAGATGGACTTGACATCAAGATGACCTCCATGATGGAAGGAGCAGTGTGTTCCAGAAGCTGAAGAGGGATGATGCAGACAATGCCATGATGACTTGGCCAAATTGTTAGATGGACTTGACAACAAGATGACCTCCGTGACAAAGGAGTTGAAGAAGGATGATGCACATCAGGCAAACATTCCCCGTAAGTGCCATAATGACTTGGCTAGGGGTGAATGACCTATGGACATAACCATGCTGACTTGGTTCTTGTTCAACACCCTGCGACGGGGTGGTAAGATCCTCTCATTTTGTGACGGGGTGGTAAGATCCTGTGACGAGGTGGTAAGATCCTCTCCTCCTGCGATGGGATGATGATCTTATGCAAAACCCTGCGATGGGGTGGTAAAATCCTCTCGTCCTGCGACGGGATGATGATCTTAGATGCAACACCCTGCGATGGGGTGGTAAGATCCTCTCATCCTGCGACAGGATGATGATCTTAGATGCAACACCTTGTGACAGGGTGGTAAGATCCTCTCATCTTGCGGCAGGATGATGATATTAGATGCAACACCCTGCGATGAGGTGGTAAGATCCTCTCATCCTATGACAGGATGATGATCTTAGATGCAACACCCTGCGACGGGGTGGTAAGATCCTCTCATCTTGTGACAGGATGATGATCTTAGATGGAACACCCTTCGACGAGGTGGTAAGATCCTCTCATCCTGTGACGGGATGATGGGTTTAGATGGGACATCTTGTGACATGATGGTAAGACTCTCTAAGACATCCCGTGATGGGATAGAGAGAGCTCCCAATTTTTTTTTGATGATGATGATGTTTTTGATGATGATGATGATGTTCCAACAGTCACATGCTGATGTTGACGATGATGACGATGATGTTCTAGTAGTCACATACTGATGATGATAATGATGCTCCATGCTGATGTTGATGTTCCATGCTGCTGCTGCTGATGTTCTAGCAGTCACGTGCTGCTGCTGATGATGATGCTCCATGTTGGTAATGATAATGTTCCATGTTGCTGTTGATGATGATGTTCCATGCTGGTAATGATAATGTTCCATGTTGCTGTTGATGATGATGTTCCATGTTGATGCTACTGATGATGCTGATATCGATGTTCCAGATGCACGATGTTGTTGCTCCAAAACTTCCTCTGATATATAGATTCACTAGTTAGCTGTACAGTTGTTATTGTTCTTGATGTTGATGTTGTAGATTACCTTCCTTGTTAAGAGGGAGTGTTAAAGAAATGTAACTTCGGAAGATATTCTATTCTATTCTTATTCCTCCTTCGGGAGATCTCTTTGATGTAATTGGTTATGTAAAAGTCTTGATTTAAAACCTTTGTTGTAAGTTGGGTCAATAGTACCCACAAAATTATTATATAAATGTTATTTTTGTGTCTCCCTAGGTATGTCGGCCCTGTTTAGAGCAACAGGCCGACCTAGTTAAGTTAAGAGGTCACTCACTTGATGGCTATAAATAGGGGAGGCACTCCTCTCATTTAGACACATCTCTCACACAAGTGTGCAAGAGAGAGAGTGAGGAGGTTCGTTGGAGAGAGGAAGTTGTTGGTCTTATTCTTGGGGTTGTTCCTTGTACTTGGTCGAATTCTATATTGAGGAAGCTTTGCTGGGTTTTCTACCCCAAGAGGGTTTCCTAGGATAAATCTCTGTGTTCTTTTGTTTTGCTGTGCTTGTCTTTCTTTCAATGATCCTATTGCATATGGTTATGATGTTATGATACTAAATGTCTAAAATTCTTGTATAACCATTAAAACCTTAACATGTTCATGACACATAGAAGGTGCTTCTTCATTCTTGAGTGGTGGCCATGGTGGTTGGCTAGGAGGTTTGGTGTGATGCGTTCAAGGTGTTAATTGGTGAGTATGATGTGCATAACGAGTAAAATTGCCCATAAGATGATGCACTCCCTCTTAATTGTGATTAAAAGGGTTAATGACTAAGGTGTAAAAGCAAATATTTAACAATTAATTATTAAATGGAATAGGAACCCTTGAACTTAGGGTCTCACTAAGTTTTGAAGTGTTAATAATTGTACTTTTCAAGTAATGTATTAATTAAAGTGTCTAGCTTTCAGTTTTTTAAGGTTTTAGTGTGATTGATTAAAGTCAATGAAGAAAAAAACTAATCACACCAATTAACGAAAGTGCTTAAGGTATGTACTTGGATTTCTTTAAAAATCACTTAAGAGGAATGTGCTTGGCACAATGGTCTCTCATGCAACTAAAATGATGATTATTTCACGAAGATTAAGGTTGAGGGCCTCCTGGATGGAAATCCCTAGGGGATTTGGAGGACACAACGCAAACAGGCCTATTGCTCTAATGCCCAAGCTCCTTTTGTCTTGTTCTCACTTAGACAATCTCCACGTTGCTCCAAGACTCACAGGTTCACATTACAAATGCAATTTATTCATGAAGTTTTTTTAAAAACAATCTAGGGTTTTGGGGGGTTTTCTTTTTTAATTATTAAAACCCTGCTTGTGGTGTTTGTAGCCTTTTTGGCCTTTTTCTGGGCCTAGCAAGGCTGACTGTGTGCTGAAACAATGCCCATATGGGCCTGTTTCAACATCCTTCAGACCATTGGGAATGGGCAAGGAGTGCTCATGGGAGTGGCACAACTCTGCCACTAGAGCTCTTGAAACATTCTGGCTGCTCCCAGAGCCACTCTTGATGGAAAGAGAACATTTGTTTTCAGTGCCCAAGTTCCCAGAAATAGAACCCTGGGAATGGGTCCCCAGACCCATGATAATGGTTCTCATGTAAACATGGTGCATATTAATATATTTTATGGAGCTATATCTTCATAGATGCCAATTTTTTTTTAGAAATACATTTTATAGACTTCCTTTGGTTCAGTTGCCGTGCAATGAGGGGCATATCTATGCCATCAATGTCAAGCAGGACTAGCACTTGGCCTCATTTGCAACCACTCAGGGGGTTTGAAGTTTGAATGTAGGCCTCCATGTTAATACAAGCCTGGCCACCTCGCTTTCTGATAGACCACAGTCCTGTGGACATAGATGCCATTTCCTAAGGAACCCTATAGGACTAATAAATTCCATTACATCTCTTTACCACTAAATAATCCTGGTTGGACAAAGTGTTGTTTATTTTTTCAGCAATCTTGTAAATTTTTGTACTGTAACATTGTTAACCCCCAGGTTGCATCTATAATTGGAGGGTTAAGATATAGTGTAATTTCATTGTGTTGGTTTGATTACAGGTGCATTCAGGGTTTCATAGTGATTGTGTAAGGTCCCAAGTGTGTCTGGACTTTGTTTTTTCTCTCTGTTCAACAATCTAGTAATTTGGTGGAGGCTTGTCAAACACTAGTGGACCATGCTAGCCTACTGTTGTAAGATAAATGCCTGTCCTCCAACTGATTATTGTGTCTTAAGAGGGTGACTAGTCTAGGATCTTCTGCTAGTTGCTTTGAAAGTTTGAACATATACTGCTGTAGTGTACTGCTCACAACTTCTGACTTGGAATTTTGCCAAATACTTAAGCCGCTCACTGCTAAGGTACCCTGTGTGTTTAAACTTTGGATATCTAACTCAAACAATAATACCGAGTTTCCTGGAGGTTACTCTCTAAGGCTGATAGGAGTTTCTCGCTTAAGTTAAAACTTAATTTGTATATTTTTTTCAGATGTCTTATTTGCATATGGTTTCCCAACATTCATTTTCACATATTTCAATACAATAGGATCACCATTCATAATATTTAAAGTGCTTCAGATTTCCAATACAATCACAACAGGAATACTTGACTACTTAGATCTGATATAAATATTATTTTCAGAACTGAAACTTCACAAATATGCCAAACACTTACAGAGAATACGCAGCCAACTAATCAGTGAAGAAATGGGCACTTTATTTGGTTGGCAGCTAAACTATAGCAAGAAAAACGTCCTTCCAATATGCACAGGCCTTCAATCTGCTCACTTACATGCTGCAAACGAATTTCCTTAGTGTGTATGATGACCTGAAGGTGAATGTTGATGCCCAGAAGCTTGTCCTCTTTCATTATTCACTGTAGCTACTGCTTCAGGATGTTTCTCTCTCAACAAGTGTGCCCCACATAAGATTTAACCATAAACCCTTGCTTCTTGGTCTCTACAAAATGGCATAGACGCACCCTTCTTGCTAACTCAATGGTGTGGTGGCTGAGTTAATGAATTCTTACAGGGATACAGCCTTCCTTCTTGTACAAATGAACTGTAATGCACCCCTCTACATAAGGATAGACAGCCAAGAAATGGGTGTTCGCTCACTCTGGAACAATAGATAATACAAGAGAGGTTCAACTTCCTCCAAAGTGCTGAGATTTCTCCTCTAAAAGTGCGCCCTTGTCTTCAGAAGCTGGGAACTCTCAAAATAGCTGCACCCTCCGTCATTCCAAACTGGAACTCTCTCTCAAGAAACTCAGATCTGGAGTGAACATAAAATCTATTGACGACAATGAATAACCAGTGCGAAATCTCATTGATTCCTCCTCATTTGATAGCTAGGGTAGATTTATTGCACTACGAAAACTATTCACCTCCTTCTAGGGTTTCGCCCAAGATAAGCTAAGCTCAAGAGCTCTCAAATTTCTAAAATGCAAAATGACAAGAATGGAGAAAATGAACTCTCATGTCCTTTTTATAATTTCACTTTTCTCCTCTTTGTGACTTTTCAACTTCCCTTGACACTTTCTCACTTTTTAATATTATAAAAATGGCTTTATTGAGAACATGGCCTTTTTTATCATTTAATTTCATCTTGACCCCCTCTTTGGGCCCAACTTTACCTTTTCCGCTCACTTTGTTATTTAAGTGACTTTTATAAAGTCACTTTATTAAATTAATTAATAATGTCACTTTATAAAGTGCTTTTGGCCGAGGTGGCATTAAGTAATTAATTAATTCCCTGTTCTGCTGATTATAGCCCACGAGAACTGGATAGGTTAATAAGTCATCCCCATGGGTCATTTGGAGAGGGACATGACAGATTGAAGCTTGCTACACAGTTTCTTCATATTTCAAGAACTTGCTATTTTTATCGGTTCTCCTATTTTCTAGCAGCAAGAGTTTTGGGGCCTACATGTTGAAGTTATCTACATAGTATTGGTCCTTGTGAGCTCATGTTCTGATGAGCCTCTTGCGGGTGACTTGCAAAGTGTTTCATGAAACTGCTATTTTTAACAGTTAGGGTGATGGGTCTTGCATATTGTATTAGAGCTTGCATATCGTATTAGAGCACATATCTGAACCTGCTGTTGTATCCTGAATGAAGTCGTCCAATTGTCGGGATGGGGTCGAGATTGGCCTTGTCGCTCGTGGTGGGCAGAGGTGGAGGTGGACTGCCATGTCCTAACTAAGCGGTTAAGGATAGTGTCACCATCTGTCTATCTCTTGGTGCCCCTAGAGGAAGGAAGCATCGGAAAGAAGGAAGTAATACTTCTAGTGGAGAGTGGCCCCTAGTACGAACTGAGAATGTTATTGGAGGGTGAAGGAGTGAAGCCGGAGGCCATTTTACAAGTATAAGGCTAGACATCTTTGATCAGGGTATCTAAAGAATCTATTCAAAGTCTGAAGCTCTATGAAAAGACGGTTCTTGAAAAGACAAATGAAACTGCTTGTTGATCTCGTAGCAAATAGGACACCAAAAATTGAAGTGCTCCTCGGTCTCAACCTCTCGAAGGTGACATACCTAGCAAATCGCGTCTAATTGATCAAGCTGGTGATCTGTCTCTATCCAGAGACGATGAGAGCCCTCTTTGAATTGGCCTAAAGGAATACAAAGAGCATGTTCTTAATGGCAGAATGTGTAAGGGGGGCGAACAATGAGACCATCCCTCAAAATCAAAGAAGTGCATAGTGTAGAAGGCCATCTTGGGATGTAACCCCTCTTGAGGGTTGATCCAAATAGCTTGCACAAACTGCTTATAAATGTCATCTCTATTGATTTTGTTCAACTCTTGCTTGGTAGGTAAGAGGTGGCCAAGCACATCCAAGGAATACCTAAATGGAGAAAGTAGGTCCATCGCAATATCGACAAATGCTAAAATATCTACAACACCACAAACCAACATCTAGAGCGGCTTGAAGGGATGGCTGAGGTAATGGTCTATGAATATAGATAGGCCAAATATGGGTGCCGATCATGCCCCTTCATCGCGTTAGTGAAGCTTCGAAGGTGGTGTAAGAGAGTGACAAGGCTGAACACATCCTCAAGCCGAAAAGGTCAAGCACCAAGTACAATGGGCAGAGATACTGTTTGTTTGCATCTGATGATGCAAAGAAGGAGGAGGATCTGCACTCTTTCTGTTGAGGCCCAATCACGGTTAAGCAGGCATGCCCCCACACCTTAGAGCCATAAAAGACTGTGGGTTGGATGAGAGTAGAGACATCTTGGATGAGATGTCCTGAAAATGGTGTTTGCAAAATTGTCTCTCAAGAAGGGATAGGGATCCTTATTCTTTATTAACTCAGGGTTGAAAAGCAGGTCGCAGACTGAAACGAGGTCTTGTGAACTGAACCCCCAAATAGCTATAGGTACTAGTGATTTCAATCTCTTTCCCTCTAAAGAATAAATGAAGATCAATGAGAAGCCTCTTCGATTTGTTGAAGATCATGACCTTGGTTTTACCCAAGTTGACTGTCAACTAACGAAGATCACAACCGAGGGCCAAGGCATTTAACTCTCTCAGCAATCCCTCTGGAGTTCAGCCTAAGAGGACCACGTCGTCAGTGAAGAGCAGAATCGAGATCAAGACTTGGTGGAGAGTGCATGCATTAGGAACCTCTTGTCCTAAAAGAGTGTTGTAGACCATTATTTTAAAGATTAGATTCTTCTTGCAGGTTTCAGGATCACTTCTTTCATCTTTCTCCATCCTTCTAGCTTGACAACTCTTCCACTACTGCTTGTGAAAGATTGACAAGGCAGCCTATGGTGCATTATATCTATGGACAATTCCTGCCTCTTGTTATCACCAACCTTGTAGTTGCCTATATGAGATGGATCTAGGATGGACGATAGAGGGACAAGCAACTAAGGAGGTGGAACCAAGATTGCCTTGACTCCCAAATGGATGGTTGTCACGCCAATTGAGGCATTACTCACTTTATGTTGTCTTAGCCCAAGGCAATAATGGGGGAGACCCAGATCTACTCCCGACAGGAGAGATCAAACCTAGACACCAGATCAGATCAAATGGACTTGAGGTATGTAAGGTGTAAGGTGATGGAAACCCTAGATCTATGCATGACGTCACTAGGTGAACCGAGGCTTTGGATCAAGGTTTAGGAGATATGAGATTTGATCCAAGTTGGGACACAAGTGACCTATGAGGAAAATACTAGATCTGGGGTTAAGGTACTAGCAAAAGGTGAAGATATCTACTGCCTTGGGAAACGTGACCAATGCAGAAAAGGTAAGAACAGGATTGGGGCTATCTAGTACCAAGGGATAGACTTGAAAGAAGGTATGACAGTGTCAAAGCACCCGAGCCACTAGGAAAAAGTCAAATCGCAGGAGAAAAGGGCAAAAGGAGGGGTAGCGCTAGGGTTTGAAGATCAGTGCCTTGGGATCCGAGCCAAATGGAGTCACTTTTTGCCCAACGTTGAAGAAGACCCACCTAGGGTTGGATTCGATCTACAAACCCAAAAGTGGTTTTGCCGGAAAAGATTAGATCACAAGAAAAGAGGGCAACATGGAGGGTAGCGCTAGGGTTTGGAGACCAGTGCTTTCAAATCTAGGCCAATGGAGTCACTTTTTGCTCAACGTTGAGGAAGACCCACTTAGGGTCTGACTTGATCTACAAAACCCAGAAATGGTTTGCCCCGATATCAAGCGGTTTGATCTATAATATTTTTGTATTTTTATTATTATTTAGGGTTTTAAGATGGAAATACAGATGCCAATGGATTGAGATTTGGAAGAGAAGCACTAACCTATAGATCTTACCTGGAAAACCTTGTAGATGCCTTGATAGTGATGATCCTTGCTATCTCGATCAATTTGAGAAGATTTGAGTGAGTTCTATGCCCAACATTTTGCCCCAAGAAGCCACTGCACCCTCTCTCCTGCACAACAAACGTCAACCATATCAGATTTGCTGCATCATGAGAAAAGAACGAATGCTACAGAAAAATAGCAAGATGAAGTCATAGATCGCATTGATGCTAATGAAAACCCCCTGATATAAAACGCATCCAAGCCAAGCGAGTTGAGGCAACCTTGCAAAAACGCCCAAGTTGAAGTCGCCCTCCTGTAGACAAGACAATGTTTCCCGAAAAAATATATAGATCTCACAACAAATACCCAAATGCTAGGAAGCAAAAGATTTTCCAATCACCATCTAAGAACACCAAATGCAAAGGAGATCCAAGAATTTCCACAAGAAGAGATTTTCTATTATCCAGATCCAAGAGCCAAAGACCCCTTACAAATGAGAAGCTCTCTCCTTTAAATAGGAATGAGAGAACCAAAATCCTAACCACTTTTCAAATGGGTGGCTAAGATTAAAAGATATAAATGGTCTAATCAATGCTTGAGATGAGCTCAACATACAATAAATGGATCAATACAATAATATAATATAAAAGTGGACTAAATCACCCTAGGGGAGGGGATCCCAGTCAACAAAAAGTAAATGTAGCACATGGTGGGTTCAGGGAGTGTTAACGAACTCCCTTTGGGTGTCCCCATGGCACAATAAAAATAACTTAATTTTTTAACTGTGAAATTGTGCCTCCTTGAGGAAATCGTGAGCCTCCAAAAAGCTCTAGAAAATAATAAAATATGCCCGAAAAAATAGATGTGGGCCCATCTAGGTGCTGCAACTGTTGGAGGAGTGGAAGACATCACACTCATTATCAGAACTCATCCCATTCCAATTCCTTGCCTCAGTAGCCCAAATTGAGTTCTTCAGTAGCCTTTTTAATTATTTTTTATCTGCCTCGAGAAACGTGATATGCCAAAAAATGCCTCCTAGGGTGCCTGCGCTATCCAACTGAGCCCACTAGGCTTGTTATCACCCGCCTTGTAGTTGCCTATGTGAGGTGGATCCAGGATGGATGGTAGAGGGGCAAGCAACTAAGGGGTGGAACCACGACTGCCTAGACTCCCAAATGGATGGTTGTCGTGCCAATCAAGGCAGCCTTCACTTTATGTTATCCTAGTCCAAGACAACAATGGGGGAGACCCAGATCTGTTCTCGACAGGAGAGATCGGACCTAGACACCGGAAGAAGATCATATGGGGCTTTAGGGTACTTAAGGTGCAAGGTAAATGGAAACCCTAGCTCTAGGGTTAAGGTACAAGTAACTGATGGAGATGACCACTGTCTTGGGAAACGTAACTGTGACAGGGTGAGCAAGAACAGAGTTGGGACTGCCTAGTACCAAGGGGACAATCTTAGTGAAACATAGGTGACTTGAGTTATCAGTAGGTGTTGGCAAAAGGAGTAAAAATGAGGTCAAGATGGGGCTAGCGCTAGCTAGGAGATCAGTGCCTTGTGTGCATTGGGCAATGGAGTCAGCAGTAAACCAATTTTTTAGAGAACCCACCTGGGAGACACCTTGATCTACGAACCCAGAAAGTAGTTGGTCCAGAAAAGCTAAGGTACAGGAAACCCAGCTCAATGGATGGCTAGCGCTAGGGCTTAGGAGGACAGATCTGTAGTTCTAGGGTCACCGGGAGGCTAATGGCTCAGCGTTGAGGAAGAAAAGAGGTCAGGGTGACCTAATCTACAAGCCCAAATTAGGAAATTAGTAGAAAAATCAGATCTAGAAAAGTCAAAATTTGATGATGGGGTTAGGAGGCTGAAAACTGATTTTTCAGATCTAGGGCAAACCGGGAGGAACTAGCATAGCGTTGGGGGTGTTCTGGAGTGCTTGGGCACTGATCTATCAGCCTATCTTGTTAGATTTTAGAAAAAATCACTTCCGGAAAAGTCCAGTTTTCAGTGACGGCGCTAGGGCAAATTCAGTCAATTTTTCAAATCTAGGCCAAATGGTCAAGTAGTTGCACAGTGTTGGGGTTGATTTAGGCTATGTGGGACCCGATCTATCCGTTCGTGAAGTCAAAATTCAGAAAAACTCAAAACCCTAACAGGTCAATTTTTCAGTGGGGGGTTATGTAGTTTTTTGCTTAAAAATCAGATCTAGGTCAAACTGTGAGGAATTTGACTAGCGTTTCAGTTGATTTGATGAAGGGGAGGCCTGATCTATGAAACCCAAAAATGGTTTGGTAAAAGATCGGACTATTCCCAAGTTTATTATTTTTTATGGTTTTTATTGCTTTAGGAGTTTTCAGAAAAAGTTGAAGAAAATCAAGGTACAATGGAATAAGATCTGAAAAAGAAGAGACTTACCTGCTGGATCTTACCTAGAAATGCTTGTAGAAGTCTGTAACAGTGATGATCTTTGCTATCTCGATCAATTTTGGAAGATCCCCATGATTTCTATGGCATATGCAAGCTCCAAGCCACCAATGCGCCCCCTACCCTGCATGAGCAAATGTCAACCATATCAGATTTGCTAATACAAGATAAAGAAACTGAATGCTACAAGACAGTAAAATGAAGTAATCATAGATCACAATGAAACTAATGAAAACCCCCTGATCCAAGACGAAGAGAACCGAGCGGGTTGAGGTCCCCTTACAAAAATGCTCCAGCCAAAACGCCCTCCTGTAGACAAACCAATGATAGCCATGAAAAATATAGATTTCACGAGAATTTCAACAATGCTAGGAAGCTGAAGACTAGCTAATCACCATTTGAGCACATTAGATGCAAAGCAGATCCAGAAAAAATTCCACAAAAAGTTTTTCTATTATTCAGATCCAAAAGCCAAAGACCCTTTACAAATGAGAAGCTCTCTCCTTTAAATAGAAATGAGAGAACCTCAATCATAACCAAATCCTAACCACTTTCAAAACGAGTGGCTAAGACTAAAAGATGAAATGTTCTAATCAATGGTTGAGATGAGCTCAACATACAATACATGGATCAATATAACCATAATTGATCAAAGTGGACTAACCCACCCAAAAAAGGTAACCCACTCAACAAGAAATAAATGAAAGCACATGGTGGGTCCAAGGAGTGTTTGACTAACTCTCTTTGGGTGTCCCCATGGCACTATAAATAATATAACAATTTAATTCTTTGACTTTTGTGCCTCCTTGAGGAAATCGTGAGCGTCCAAAAAGAGCTCCAGAAAATAATGAAAAATGCCCAAAAAATAGGTGCGGACCCAATCAGGAGCTGCAACTGTTGGAGAAGGTGTGGAGGACATCACTCTCATCATCATGACTTATCCCATGTCATTTCTTTGCCTCAGTAGCCCAAATCGATTTCTTCAATAGCCATTTAATCATTTTTTAATCTGTCTCGGGAAAAGTGAACCTGCCAAAACAGCCTCCTAGGTTGCCTGTGTTGCGAAATTGAGCCCACCAGGCTCTCTGGGATGGGGGTACTATGCTCCAAACAAGTGGTTACACCCCTATGTTCCATATAACGACCTAGGAGATCCAACTAAAACATCTCCCTACTCAGACATATCAACCTGTGAAGAAAAACTGCATCAGAAAGGCAGAATGAGCATGATCATATCTGCAAGTGCCCGGAACTGGAAATAAACTGTCTCATTAGACTCAAAGAGTCCAAATCCATCTAAGGTGTATACGCATACCCCTCATAGGTCTTTATTTGATCATCAACCATATCCAATGAACAATATAACCTTCTGTAAATGATCAGACACTAATAATAACTCAGACTATCATCCATCTGCTGCAAGTGTTAAAAGGCTAAGACATGCTCTACAACTCATTCAAGCAACAATCACAACAAGTAGCAATCTTTTCACTGGCAGTACATCAACAAATACATATATAAGGCTTTATTTATTATTACTCAGACTTAGACTTTCAGGACTATACTCACTTCATAGCTGTAGTCATTTTGCTAGTGAAGGGTGAAGGATGAAATTGACAAGGCCAAGGCAAAGGATGACTTCCTACTCAACATCATGACACTTCGGATATGGAAAGGGAATACTCACTATAACCAATGTCGGACAAACAACAACACAAGGAATGGCAGTGCCTCACAAATGGGTGAGTTGCTTAAAGAGTGCTTATTCAACTTAGGCATCATGACTACATCAAGCTCGATGCAAGTTCATTAGGATCATCATTTTATTCCATGGCCTTTTTGGCCTATATGACCCTTTTGGGACTTCACCAGTGCTTAAAAGCACAGCTAATCGCAGCTTTCATCGTGGACATATTTATTTTAATAAGGTTAGCAATTTTTTGATATAGCATATTTTAAACCATTGCTTTTTTAGACCTTTTCTTATACTCTTCAAGGAGTATTTTAGCATTTCATTGCTCTTGCCCTTTTTACATATGTTAAGAAACACAGTTTTATAATTTTCATTTTCCATGGGCGCATATTCAATATTTCCAATATAAGCAGTACATGAGCTTTCAGTTTTAGCCAACAACATCTCAAGTGACTAGGGGGAGTTCTGCACAATGCCAAACATCGGGACAACTGACCAGAATGATTTAGGCATACAATCCAACTTACCAAGGCAAGTTCTGTCACCAAATCAGAGCCAAGACACAATATAAACAGGGAGGCTTGTCCAACAAATGTTCTAGTGGGGAAAAAGATCCTCCATGCCATAAGTCAAGAAGTCAGTCGGGTTGAAAACTAAACTGGAAGGTAATGGATGGGTGAAGACAATAAATGATGGAGCCAACACTAGCAAGCCAAGACAATGGTGGGAATGACTACCTCTATTCTCCCTAAGGAGGGAAAAACCAATGAGTATAAATCAAGAACTTCCAAGTCTAAGCAAGGACATCAATACATAGTACAAGATACAACCAAGTCCATATAATTATGACCGCCAGATCATGATACCACAAGTTAATATATGTCACAAGAATCAGTATAAGAGCAATAATAACCATAACACAATATAAAATGCTGAGTCATAACCATGCAATAAAATCCATCTGAGACACCATCTGTCCAATGAGAAAGAACTAATATAACACTGGGCATCCATGACTGCTTTGAAATAACATAAATGGCTACATCGGTCCTCAAATCTGAGTGTCCTGAGACTCGGTCCTGACATGGGAGAGTACAATAGTCCACTGATACAAAAATGATCCATCAAAACTGCTCATCTCAGCATCTCATATGTAAGAGATCTGGTTGAAAAATGTGCTGTGTCTGAAAAATAGAATATGGTAGCCTGGCTACTATATATGTGATAACATCTGGCTCCAGCTGGGACAAGGGCTCTGCTGAAAAGAGCGCTTGAGAACCTCAGAATCTCTGGTCCTCGCACTTTGCTTCCCGCATCCTCGATCAATCCATCTAGCTCTGCAACCGCTACCAAAAATGCACCTGACTACCTGCAGCATGTCCAGATCTATACCAAACTCACAGATCGGTCGTCAGAACAATATGTGGATAATATATAAAATACTGAAAATAAAGATGTATGAAACTGAAAAGCAAAAAATAAATCTAATCTATAACCACAACTTTCAATAAAAGTTTGATTCTCTATTTTGCAGGATAACAAAATTATGCTAAGAGCTTCAAAGGTGAGCTTCAGACAACAAAGCAAAGTTCTACACTAGTGCTGGGAAAGGCTTATTTAATCCTACCTACCCTACTTTACCCAGTTTAGACAAGTGTTAGGTAAAATCATAAATCCAATGCAACCACTTGCTAAACGAATCTATTGAGCTTTGTTTATAGTTAATGGTACAACAAATCAAAGATTGCTTGTGAGCAATGTGAATGAAAATTGAAGCCATTATAACTTGTTGTTTGAAAATTAAAGAAAGACATGGATGAAAAGAAATGAAATCATGCCAGGGATGAGATTGATTGTTGCAAACTTCTTCTACCCATAGATCGATAGGATCATAAAATTTATGCAAGTTTAAATTTGATGAAAAAGAATACGATACATGATTCATCCCCCTTAGGCCATCATTTCTTCCCTCCTGTTTCTGGTTAGCACACTCAATCATACTCATATCATGATCAATGGTGAAAGAAAATATGGACAAATTAGAAATCTTTAAACCAGAAATTGAGATAACCCCATTTGTTGTTTATAAAATGAGAAAATATGGAATTGGTCTTTATAGAGCTTTTCATTCACCCAATCAAAGAAATTAGAAAAGTTGAAAACATTATGCACCAAGGATGAAAGGAGATAAAATGCTTTACCATTGACCAATTGGCACTTTCTAGAATTTGTACTGCATGATACCAAAGAGAAGGACATCAAGAGCTGGGATGGGATGGTGGATTGACAAATTAAGACTTGATTTGTATCACCTAAAGATGTTAACACCAATCTTGCAAGATTGAAACTAACCTCCCAAGAACTAGACTCACTATGATTAATCTCCTCTACCAAATCACCTTGATTAAAAGTATGACGAGGAATAGCAACAGCATTCCAAGAATCATTCCTTGGAGGCTCTTGATGATTATTCGGACACAGATTCCAGTTTGACAGATGTGACAAAGAAGGTTCTAGGTCAAGCTCGCTCACTAGTATATCATCATCATGTGGTTGTTCTTCTTGAGAGTGTTCATTACATTCAACTGAGGATAAATGATCGTCATCATTCATTTGACAAGGAAAAACATCACCATGTTCATTTCTATCCTCACAAACTTGGTCTTCAACTACAATATGACCACATGATTGCTCTTCAACGAAAGTTTTATTAATTTCAACCTTTTCTTCTTCTGCAGAGATATGATCAAGGTCTGAATCCATATTCGGATAGGTTGGATACTGACTCAAATTATCATCAATTCGGCAATGACTATGGAGTTGTTCTTTTAAAGGCTCTTTAATGACCTCACCAATGGAAGGCTCAACTATAGATGTTTCTTGATGGTGCATGTTAGGTTCCCTTCCACAGATCAGATCCAGGGTTTGCTCTGTGACTGCTTCAGTTAATAATAACAAAGTATCTTGTATGATTTGATTGATATCCCTCTTAATTTCATCATGAGGTTTTGAAACATTATTTTCGAAGTACTCTGTAACATTCTTATGGATTGCATGCACGCTCATAATTTGGAACATATCAGGAGAGGAATGGTCCAATTGAGAAAGCACTTTGCCAATTTATTGATTATAATCATTGCTAGATTCACACTCTAAAGAATCATTAGTGTTCCTACTCCAACTATTAATTAACAAATCTGTGAACATGTCATACCCAGTGATGGATCCTGGTGCTAAATGATCAAACCATAGTTGAACATCCCCTTGCAAGGATTCTCTTAAGGCTCGCATTTAAACATCTTCATCGTCTGTACCTCTAGATTCCATATAATCCCAGAGAATGTCCATATGATTTTCAATAGATATATCTTTATTTCCATTGAACCGGGGCATCCTCCCAGTGTAATCGTTTGGCATAGGATGAGGTGATCTCGGTATTTTAGAAAAGTCAAAAGGAGACCTTTTGTCTTGCTTTTTAACAACTCTGGTTACTTGGCTATAAGGCTTTGACTGGGAATGACTTATAGGTTCATGTTGACTTACAAGTCCACTCGGGATGGTCAGGAAATCTTTATTGCATGGGTGAGGAAGTTGGTGGGTATCATAAAGATTGTGATAACTAGATTCATACCCATAATCATGCTCGAGATCATCCTCATACCCGTATTCTGACCTCCATCTATTCCTTTCGTTTATTTGTCTTGTATTTTCAATCATGTGTTTGGTTACTTCTTTCATGTGCCTCAGAAATACATCTGAATTCATTATGATTTATGGTATGCTCTAAGAACTTAAGATTAATATGGTGGGTACGATCCTCAGTGGAGTTGCAGGGTGGAGTCGCCAGGTGAACCACACAAGTAATTCACCAATAAAGGATATGTCGTAGGGAAAGGTGAGGTATGTTGAACCAAGATAGGCCTCTACCTCCTCGGCAACAGCGCCAAAATGTTATCACCTGCCTTGTAGTTGCCTGTGTGAGGTGGATCCAGGATGGATGGTAGAGGGGCAAGCAACTAAGGGGTGGAACCACGACTGCCTAGACTCCCAAATGGATGGTTGTCACGCCAATCAAGGCAGCCTTCACTTTATGTTATCCTAGTCCAAGACAACAATGGGGGAGACCCAGATCTGCTCCCGACAGGAGAGATTGGACCTAGACACCAGAAGAAGATCATATGGGGCTTCAGGGTACTTAAGGTGCAAGGTAATGGAAACCCTAACTCTAGGGTTAAGGTACAAGCAACTGATGGAGATGACCACTGTCTTGGGAAACGTAACTGTGACAGGGTGAGCAAGAACAGAGTTGGGACTGCCTAGTACCAAGGGGACAATCTCAGTGAAAGATAGGTGACTTGAGTTATCAGTAGGTGTTGGCAAAAGGAGTAAAAATGAGGTCAAGATGGTGCTAGCGCTAGCTAGGAGATCAGTGCCTTGTGTGCATTGGGCAATGGAGTTAGCAGTAAACCAATTTTTCAGAGAACCCACCTGGGAGACACCTTGATCTACGAACCCAGAAAGTAGTTGGTCTGGAAAATCTAAGGTACAGGAAACTCAGCTCAATGGATGGCTAGCGCTAGGGCTTAGGAGGAAAGATCTGTAGTTCTAGGGTCACCAGGAGGCTAATGGCTCAGCGTTGAGGAAGAAAAGAGGTCAGGGTGACCTAATCTACAAGCCCAAATCAGGAAATCAACAGAAAAATCAGATCTAGAAAAGTCAAAATCTGATGATGGGGCTAGGAGGCTGAAAACTGATTTTTCAGATCTAGGGAAAACCAGGAGGAACGAGCACACGTTGGGGGTGTTCTGGAGTGCTTGGGCCCTGATCTATCAGCCTATCTTGTCAGATTTCAGAAAAAATCACTTCCGGAAAAGTCCAGTTTTCAGTGAGGGCGCTAGGGCAAATTCAGTCAATTTTTCAGATCTAGGCCAAATGGTCAAGCAGTTGCACAACGTTGGGGTTGATTTAGGCTATGTGGGACTCGATCTATCCGTCCGTGAAGCCAAAATTCAGAAGAACTCAAAACCCTAACAGGTCAATTTTTTAGTGGGGGGTTATGTAGTTTTTTTGCTTGAAAATCAGATCTAGGTCAAACTGTGAGGAATTTGACCAGCGTTTTAGTTGATTTGATGAAGGGGAGGCCCGATCTATGAAACCCAGAAATGGTTTGGCAAAAGATCTGACTATTCCCAAGTTTATTATTTTTTATGGTTTTTAGTGCTTTAGGAGTTTTCAGAAAAAGTTGAAGAAAATCAAGGTACAATGGAATAAGATCTGAAAAAGAAGAGACTTACCTGCTGGATCTTATCTAGAAATGCTTGTAGAAGTCTGTAACAGTGATGATCTTTGCTATCCCGATCAATTATGGAAGATCCCCATGATTTCTATGGCATATGCAAGCTCCAAGCCACCAATGCACCCCCTACTTTGCATGAGCAAACGTCAACCATATCAGATTTGCTAATACAAGATAAAGAAACTGAATACTACAAGACAGGAAAATGAAGTAATCATAGATCACAATGAAACTAATGAAAACCCCCTGATCCAAGACGAAGAGAACCGAGCGGGTTGAGGTTCCCCTACAAAAACGCTCCAGCCAAAACGCCCTCTTGTAGACAAAACATTGATAGCCACGAAAAATATAGATCTCACGAGAATTTCCACAATGCTAGGAAGCTGAAGACTAGCTAATCACCATTTGAGCACATTAGATGCAAAGCAGATTCAAAAACATTTCCACAAAAAAAGTCTTTTTATTATTCAGATCCAAGAGCCAAAGACCCTTTACAAATGTGAAGCTCTCTCCTTTAAATAGAAATGAGAGAACCTCAATCATAACCAAATCCTAACCACTTTCAAAACGAGTGGCTAAGATTAAAAGATGAAATGTTCTAATCAATGGTTGAGATGAGCTCAACATACAATACATGGATCAATATAACGATAATTTATCAAAGTGGACTAACCCACCCTAAAAAAGTAACCCACTCAACAAGAAATAAATGAAAGCACATGGTGGGTCCAAGGAGTGTTTGACTAACTCCCTTTGGGTGTCTCCATGGCACAATAAATAATATAACAATTTAATTCTTTGACTTTTGTGCTTCCTTCAGAAAATTGTGAGCTTCCAAAAAGAGCTTCAGAAAATAGTAAAAAATGCACAAAAAACAGGTGCGGGCCCAATCAGGAGCTGCAACTACTGGAGAAGGTGTGGAGGACATCACTCTCATCATCATGACTCATCCCATGTCATTTCCTTGCCTCAGTAGCCCAAATCGATTTCTTCAATAGCCATTTAATCATATTTTAATCTGCCTTGGGAAACGTGAACCTGCCAAAACAGCCTCCTAGGGTGCCTGCGTTGCCAAACTGAGCCCACCAGGCTCTCTGGGATGGGGGTATTATGGTACAAACAAGTGGTTACACCCCTATGTTCCATACAACGCCCTAGGAGATCCAACTAAAACATCTCCCTACTCAAACATATCAACCTGTGAAGAAAAACTGCATCAGAAAGGCAGAATGAGCCTGATCATATCTGCAAGTGCGTGGAACTAGAAATAAACTGTCTCATTAGACTTAGAGAGTCCAAATCCATCTAAGGTGTATACTTGTACCCCTCATAGGTCTCTATCTGATCATCAACCATATCCAATAAGCAATATAACCCTCTGTAAATGATCAAACACCAATAATAACTCAAACTATCATCCATCTGCTGCAAGTGTTAAAAGGCTAAGACATGCTCTACAACTCATTCAAGCAACAATCACAACAAGTAGCAATCATTTCGCTGGCGGTACATCAACAAATACATATATAAGGCTTTATTTATTATTACTCAGACTTAGACTTTCAGGACTATACTCACTTCATAGCTGTAGTCATTTTGCTAGTGAAGGGTGAAGGATGAAATTGACAAGGCTAAGGCAAATGATGACTTCCTACTCAACATCATGACACTTCGGATATGGAAAGAGAATACTCACTATAACCAATGTCGGAAAAACAACAACACAAGGAATGGTAGTGCCTCACAAATGGGTGAGTTGTTTAGAGAGTGCTTATTCAACTTAGGCATCATGACTACATCAAGCTCAATCCAAGTTCATTAGGATCATCATTTTATTCCATGGCCTTTTTGGCCTATATGACCCTTTTGGGACTTCACCAGTGTTTAAAAGCACAGCTAATCGCAGCTTTCATCCGGGACATATTTATTTTAATAAGGTCAGCAATTTTTTGATATAGCATATTTTAAACCATTGCTTTTTTAGACCTTTTCTTACACTCTTCAAGGAGTATTTTAGCATTTCATTGCTCTTGCCTTTTTTACATATGTTAAGAAACACAGTTTTATAATTTTCATTTTCCATGGGTGCATATTCAGTATTTCCAATATAAGCAGTACATGAGCTTTCAGTTTTAGACAACAACATCTCAAGTGATTAGGGGGAGTTCTACACAATGTCAAACATCGGGACAACCGACCAAAATGATTTAGGCATACAATCCAACTTACCAAGGTAAGTTCTGTCACCAACTCAGAGCCAAGACACAATATAAACAGGGAGGCTTGTCCAACGAAGGTTCTAGCGGGGAAAAAGATCCTTCATGCCATAAGTCAAGAAGTCAGTCGGGTTGAAAACTAAATTGGAAGGTAATGGATGGGTGAAGACAATAAATGATGGATCCAACACTAGCAAGCCAAAACAATGGTGGGAATGACTACCTCTATTCTCCCTAAGGAGGGCAAAACCAATGAGCAAAAATCAAGAACTTCCAAGTCTAAGCAAGGACATCAATACATAGTACAAGATACAACCAAGTCCATATAATTATGACCGCCAGATCATGATACCACAAGTTAATATATGTCATAAGAATCGGTATAAGAGTAATAATAACCATAACACAATATAAAATGCTGAGTCATAACCATGCAATAAAATCCATCTGAGACACCATCTGTCCAATGAGAAAGAACTAATATAACAGTGGGCATCCATGACTGCTCTGAAATAACATAAATGGCTACATCGGTCCTCAAATCTGAGTGTCCTGAGACTCAGTCCTGACATGGGAGAGTACAATAGTCCACTGATACAAAAATGATCCATCAAAACTGCTCATCTTAGCATCTCATATGTAAGAGATCTGGCTGAAAAATGTACTATGTCTGAAAAATAGAATATGGTAGTCTGGCTACTATATATGTGATAACAAGGCTCTCTAGGAGGGGGGTAATATAATACAATCAAGTGGTTGGACCCCCCTTTCCTCATACAACGCCCTAGGAGATCCAAGAAAATCATCTCCCTGCTTAGACAGGCCATCCAGTATGGCAAAAGAGCACCAGAATGGTACACTGAGCTAAATCATATCTGCAACTGCCCAGAACCTAAACAATCTGTCTCATTGGACTCAGAGCGTCCAAATCCATCTAAGGTGCATACTCACACATCCTATGTGTCTCTGCATGATCATCTACAATATCAATATACCTAGATAGACAAAATAATAATCTGTAAATGACCACATAATCAATAATATAACTCAAGATACATCCATCCACTGCAAGTGTTCAAACGCTAAGACATGCTCTACAAATCATTCAAGTAACAATTATAACAAGTAGCAATCACTTCACTGGCCGTCTATCAACCAAATATATAGGGTTTCATTTATTAATCATAACTCAGACCAGAATTTCAAAACCATACTCACTTCATACTTGTAGTCAATTTACTAGTGAAGGGCGAGGGCTGAAAGTTAAAAGGCTAGGCCAAAGGGTGACTACCAACTTGACACTGTGACACTTTGGATATGGAAAGGGGATACTCACTCTAGCATATGCAGGACAAGCAATAACACAGGGGATGGTAGTGTCTCACAAATGGATAAGCTACTTTCAGAGGTGCTTATTCACCTTGACAAATGCTCACAATCCAAACCAATACAAGTAAGGCCAGCAATCCTTAGATATAACTTTAGGAACCATTGCTTTTTGGGCCTTTGATTTTTCATAGCCTTGGTCCATGTATTTATTACACAGATTTTTATTATTGAGGCTTCATGCATTCATGTATGTTTAAAAACACTACTTTTCATGAATGTTTTAAGATATTCATTTCAATATACTTCAAAGCCAATTTCTTTAGGCTTGCCTTGCATTCATGTATATTCAAAAACACTACTTTTCATGAATGGGCTTTTTCATAAGATATTTATTTCATTTCCAAATACATTGTATTGATGGCAGCGCTACTTGTTTCAGGTTTAGCCAACACAACCTAGGCAACTCAGAGCCGAGACACAAATAAACAGGGAAGCTTGTCCAACAAAGATGCTCTAGTGAGGAAAGGTCCTTCATGCCACAAGTCAAGTAGTAGGTAGGTCGGGTTGGAAACATAATGGGAAGGTAATGGATGGGTGGAGACAGTGAACAATGAAACCAACACTAGCAAGCCAAAGTATGGTGGGAATGACTACCTCTATTCTCCCTAAGGAGGGTAAAACCAATGAGTATGAATCAAGAACTTCCGGGTCCGAGTAGGGACATCAATACATAATATCATTACATCCAAGTACACATATTTATATGACCGCTAGATCATGACCCTAAATGCTAATACATGTCATAAAATGAGTATAAGAGCAATGATAACCGTAACACAAGATAATATAAATTGAGTCATGAACATGTAATAGTCCATTTGAATCAACATCTGTCCAATGGGAAAGCACTGATACAACTCTGGGCCCTACTAACTGCTCTGCAACTGGCTAAATGGCTACAACAGTCCTCAAATCTGAGTGTCTTGAGGCTCAGTCATGGCATGGGAGAGTACTATAGTCCATCAATCAAATCATGATCCATAATAAATGCTCATCTCAGCATTTCATGTGTAGGGGAGCTGGCTGAAAAATGTACTGGAATCTGAAAAATAGAATATGGTAGCCCGGCTACTATATATGTGATAACACCTCTATAGTTATATCAGATAGATTCAATTATGCTCTTTTCTAGCTCTTTGAGTTACATGTGAGGAACCATGAGGTAGGTATTGTGTTGTTATTCTTATGCACTTGTTTTGGATTTCTCTTCCACTCCAGGCACATATTCTTTATTTGTGCATTTGTTTTGAATTGTTCTTTCACTCAAAGTGCATATGTTTCTCCATTCATTTCCATTTTGCAGCTGAAATTTAATTAAAGAAACTAATCCCACTTCAAGTAATTTTATTTATAATTTCTACCTTGTTGTTGGGTGCTTTCTAGGTACTGGAGTGCAGCTTAGTGTGCTGATTTATTCTAAGTTTATAAGCAGATTTACACACAGAAATAACAGCACACAAAAAACCATAGGGACACCTGTGACCCCCCCTGTGGCTGGAAAAGCACCAGCCTGATCGGAGAGGCAATTTGTGGTGACAGTGTTAGATCACCTATAACTATCACTTGGATCTGTTTGTCTTTTTAAATGCATATTTGTGTGATAACAAACATGAGACATATTTTGTATAGTGGACATATTTTTAATTTTTTACAAATAGAGTGGATGGTTCTACCTGTTAGGAGAGATCAGATATTTCCTCTTACTATGTCTAGAATCTTATTAGGTGACTATTCAATATAAAAACAAAGAGCTCCATTGCCTTGAACCCAACTTTAGATGGCATCCCTCAATAAATTTAAATGATTCGTCATTATATAGAAATTTTGTACTCGTATTTACAATCATTGTTATGTTGTGTATGAATTTATAGATGTTGCATTTGGTCTTGAGTTTGCTTCTGAAAAATTGCTTTTGCAATACACAGATCAAGAGAGAGATCAGCATTTTGCAGAACCTTTGTGGAGGGCCAAATATTGTACAACTTTTAGATGTGGTTAGAGATCCACAATCTAAAACACCTTGTTTGATCTTTGAATATGTAAACAATACAGATTTTAAAGTTCTTTACCCCACATTATCAGATAATGATATACGCTACTACATTTATGAGCTTCTTAAGGTATGTTACCAAATCATCCATGTTTGTGTGCTTTTCGGAAGTTTTATAAGCATGGTATCTTTATGCTTTTTTGATGCATAATATAAAAATATAGCTAAATCATCTGTATATTGTTAACATCTTTTACTTCATTTCTAATTCAAGTAGTTTGCAATATCAATGCTTGGTTTCTCTTTTTTGTAATTCACGATTTCAAGAGACTAGGCAGAGTTCCTGAACAACATGTACTTTTCAGCTTGTGGCAATAAGTTGTTATGTTTGGATAGCAGTACTCAGCTATGCCTTTTACTTCCTTGACATGAAGAGGAAATATTTTTCTGCTGGCTCTTAAAATTTGACCATATTTCTTTGAAATTACATATCTCACTTCAAGGTTAAATTTTGCAATATTTTTTTAAGTGTGAAAAGTTGTAAATTCTTAGTGTATTTTTGCATCTAACTAGCTAATTTGGCATCTTAAGCTTTCTAGTTTTTAGCATGTCTATGGAAAAAGAGAGAGATGCCGCCGAATTTCTGAGTACTAAGCCATCCGGAGCACCCAAACTCAATCCTACCTCCCCCCTCTGCATTCCTCTTCTTCCTGGCAGTAGTTTTAAGACCTTTTGATCCATTTTCAAGGGTCAAAAAGTTCCTTACTTTTTAAGAAGTTTGATTGTAACAAATAATAAAATAGCAAGTGGGATAACGACTCCCACACCCCTCCTCCCCCATTTGGGGGAAGTCTATTTCATCCTTTGATGTGATAGGCTTTTTCTTTCGTTTTGTCAGTTAAAACTTTCATATTAGTTTTGCATTTGTTATCTAGCTAGATTTTATTTCAAAGGTTACTTTAGAATCTTATTTTTTTTAAAAATATTTGTAGATCTAACCTAGTCTTGACCTCCCGAGTAAGGCTTTGTCTTGAAAGAGATCCCTAACTGTAGTTTCTTTGTATGCAAAATTGATGTACTGCTTAGAATAAATCACAAGCACACAATCCGTCCTTAAAGGGCTGTATAGATTAGTACATTTGTTACTTGCTTTCACTAAATTGGAACAAACATTTGCCTCTACCGTGTATGCTCTACCCCTCGCGGCTTGCTCTGAGACTTGGAGATATCAAAAGCGGTAATGTGCATTCATTAATCCCTCACATCTAATTAATTAACTCATATTAATAAAATTTACAACTCTCAAAACATTACGGAAATTCGGCATAACGAGCCTGAGAAATAGTGGGCAAATTCTTCAGGGAAAGCGAGAACCACTAGAAAGCGACCGTGGGGTCTCGTTAGGCTACATCCTTGTTGGTGTAGTGTTGAACACCCGCCCACGACTCCATCTAGCCCACATTTTCCCGTGCGGAGCCACTCTTCTCAGAATCCAGACATATTCCTAGTACCTCACGGTATTTTGGGAATCCCCTTTTCCCCTTAACTCACTCATCATTGCTTAAAAATCTAAAATTAACCAAGATACACTGCATAACATTATTTTCTTTTCACTCCATTTTTGGCACTGGTTATATTATCATTATTTATCATTTGCTTCAAGTCATTATTGTTGTGAATGCTATTATCATGCTGGTGAATTATATGTTTTAAATATTGTAGTACTTGGTGATTTTATCAAAACTCCTAACAAACACTCTGATCATTCAATCATTAACAAACAAGAGCCTTAGCGACTCTTTCTTAGGGACTGCCCCCCTTGGCTCTATTAGGAGTGGCCTAAACGGAGGAGTCAAGAGCAAGTAACAATACCTGACTCGAGACTTTCCCCCAAGGACACTGTTATCACCTAAGTTGCACTTAGGGGATTTCCAGTGAGACGTCGAAGTCTTGAACAAGTCAATTGTTCATTGTCAGTGCTCAAAAGTTCTGTGGTTACATAAGGACCAGTTGTGGTCCGTTTTTTTTTAATAAAATGCATGTTCACACCCCTTGGGGGCATTGTAATAAATGCTCTAACACGACAAACTTTTTGTAAAGGACTTGGCTTCCTAGGACTGGGCTATCTATCGGATTATTCCAAGGTGTTTTTTCCCTTGTCAATTATGCAATGCTGAATAAGCGATGTATAATTTTCAAGTTTTTCACCGCTCCTCTAAAGTTGGAATTTTCGTCTTGGTGGTTAGGCCTTAGGAGGTTATTAAAGTTCATGTGTTGATGTATATAAGCGTGTTACACATTGTTTTTGAGTCGTATGGACATGTACTAGGTCCCCCTAGAGTTTCGTCTGATTCCGAGAAAAAATATTATTATTATTTTTTCTGTGTTTTAAGCCATTTTTTAATGGTTTAAATGGAAAAATTCAAAATGTAAAAAAAGTGTGATCCAGAGTCCATTTTTGGCGTGGTTGGGCTCATTTTCAAGCTTAGAGCAACATCTTTACCCCAGTGGCCACTTTCACTATGTTTCGGCAGCTAAAACATCTCGGAAGGCGTTATTTGGCTAACAAAGCATCGAAATGGCATTTAAATGCTAAATTATGAGAAAATGCACTAAAGTCAATTTAAAAAAAAATCATTAAAAAAAGGGAGGAAATGACTGTAAATATGAGTACAAAATTTCTATAGAATCACGAATCACCTAAATTTATTGAGGGATGCCATCTAAAGTTGCTACTTATCTAGATTGAAACCTCTTTGCTGACATATTAGGAGTAGTACACACTCTTAATAACATTGGGGTAGAAGGCATATAGAAGTTACTGTATGTGTACGGGATATGGGTGAATGTTGTAGCATTGGCTAAGATAGTTGCATGACTATGTGACATATATTTGTCACTATTAATATGTTTTGGAAATTATGAGATGTTTCTAATCATGCAACTGAACTTGACTTGTAGATCATTCCGAAGAACAAGTAACGGCAATTCAGAAGAGGAACCTGAGGCTTCCCAGGCTAGAGACACCGTGGAAAAAGAAAGAGCTTCAAAAGAAGATAGAGATAAAGGTAGATCCACCTCAAGAGATGAAGACCATCTTGGGCACGAGAAATCATCCAAGATGAAGAATAGTATGACAAGACTTCCAAAGATAGTAAGAGGCCTTAGACACACTCCAGTTATGTGACACTATTGAGGGACATCATTGATGCAGATCCTTCCAGCTATGAAGAAGTAGCCAAGAAGAAAGGGAAGGAGACTATGATCAAAGAGTACTAGTTGATCAAGAGGAATGATGTCTAGGATGCTGTGCCGAGACCTGAAGGGAAGTCCGTAGTGTCTTCCATATGGATCTACAAGATCTAGGATGCAGCAGATGGCAGCATCAAGGGATATAAGGCAAGATTCGTAGCACGATGCTTCTCACAGAAAGAAGGCATAGTCTACGAGGAGACATTTGCACTAGTTGTGAGGTACACTTCAATAGATCCATACGTGCAGGTATGAGATGGGAGATACACCAGTTGGATATCAAGACAACTTTCTTGAATGGTGTAATCGAGGAGGAAGTGTACGTAGAGCAGTCACTAGGAGTCCAGACACATGACAGGCAGACTCATGTGTGCAAATTAAAGAAGGCCTTGTACGAGCTTAGAAGGCACCCATGGGATAGCACATATAGTTACATGAGGAGCTTGAAGATCACCTGGAGTGATGAAGATCTTAACCTTTGCTACAAGGTTGAAGATGAAATCCTATAGAGGACGACAAGCTCACAGATGGGTGCAAGAGGAACTTTTCAACAAAGTTCAAGATAGAGGATCTTGGTATCCAATGACCCTAGATGGATACATAGAAGATTAGTAGCAGAGAAAGCTACTTGTCACTCCAGTTAAGAATATTTCAATACAGAGAGTACGAAAGGCAGAGGGAGAATGACGCTCTGCTTCCGAGGGAGTGATTGCAGAAGATCCTCAGGTTCGACATGGTACGACAAGATGGACAACTTACTGATGGCCCTAGGACTTATTGAGAGTAAAGTGGATCACCTTTGCTTCAAGGTTGAAGGCAGAAGACCAGTGATGCTCCTGCTATATGTCGATGACTTGTTCCTAACAAGTGAAGAGGAACTCATTAAAGATACAAGAAGGAGACTTGCTACAGAGTTTGAGATGAAAGACCTAGGGATGATACACTACTTCTTAGGCATGGAGGTGTGGCAGAATACGGATGGGATTTTCCTTGATCAAGGAAAGTATGCAGTGGATATTCTGAAGAAATTCAGAATACTGGACCGCAAGGCCATAGCCACACCTATGGCATCAAACTTGAAGCTATTGTGTGATGCCTCATCAGAGTCAGTTGATGCCATGATGTCTCGTCAGATGATTGGTTCATTGATGCATCTGACGAATACGAGACTAAGCATATGCTTTGCTGTGAACACCCTGAGCCAGTTCCTAACGGATCCGAGACATGTTCACCTGGTTGTTGCAAAGCATGTAGTGAGGTACTTGAAGGGTACAGTTGAGTATGGGCTCAAGTATGATACGAATCAGAAGACTAACTTGCATGGTTATGTTGATTCGTATTGGGAAGGTAGCGCCACTGAGAAGAAGAGCACTTTGGGTTGCTTCTTCAGTTTGAGATCCAGTATGGTATAGTAGTTTGGAAGGATGTAGTCCTGCATGTCTCGGAGTACAGCCGAGAAAAAATATGTTGCCACTTGCTCGACTATTTGTGAGGTGGTATGTTTCTTTTCAAAGCTACTATTTGATTTGATTGATTTGACTTGCATTTTTTGTATGATGCAGAGAGGAGCAGTGAAGCTCCAGTATGTGATCTAGATCGAGACCTCTCAGAAGAGGGAGTGATGAGTTCTAGCATAGCTAGTGAGACAGATTGTCTGAGCTTAAAATCTTGGCGAAGCTCGTAGGTTGCTCTGACGTAATCAGTCCTGTAGGTTGTGCTCAGATGTAATTCGTCCGGGCGAAGCTCGCGGGTTATCCTTGGACATAATCAGTCCTGATGTGATTCTATGTTAGAAATATCCAAAGTGAAGCTCGAGTACTTCAGAGAAAGACATGGCGTGATCTAGAATGAGACTTCTAGCATAGCTAGAGAAGACATGTTGTCTAAGCGTGACATCCTGGCGAAGCTCGTAGGTTATCCTTGGATGTAATCGGTCCTGATGTGTTCTATGCTAGAAATAGCTGATGCATGATATCTCACATGGGAAATGAGACAGGTTGTCCGAGTGGGAAAACACCTAGTATAGCAGGTTGCTCGTATGTAATCCATCCTGTGATGGGTTATTTGAATGTAAATACTGAGCCCTGGCGTGATACATAGGTTATTCGGATGTAATACGTTCCGTGGGTTGTCTGAGTGTAAATACTGAGCCTTGGCGTGGTACGCAGGTTACTTGGACGTAATATGTGCTGAAGTTTATCTGAACGAAAAAGATCGTGGACGCAGGTTATTCAGATGTAATCCCTTGAGGTTGACCAGAAGAACGTAAAAGGTCCTGGTGTAGCAGGTTGTTGGGTCGTAATTCGTCCTTACATATATATGAGATATATGTGTTCCCATGTTGAGATGATAAGGTCACGAAGCACAAGAGGTGCACCTAGGCGGTTCTCCTTTAGTGGTAGAATGTAGGTTGACCATGGAGAGACGTAATGCACTGAGTGTGCTTCTTGAAGGTTCTCACATAGTGGTAGATGCAAGATTGTCTTAGTGACATTCTGGCATGTTCCTATGTTGATAGAACGAAGGTGGTCTGCGTCTGGGTTGTGATCTGTGTCCTTTGTTTTGTTTTGTGTAGGACAAAAGAGATGATTTGGATACGAAAAGATAAAGGTAGGAAACGCAAGTTATTGCAGTGGCAATGTAAAGAAGGTCCTGAACTGTACCTACACGATGACGACGAGATTATGGTAGAAAACACAAGTTATTGCAGTGGCAATGTAAAGAAGGTCCTGGACTGTACCTACACGATGATACGATGAGAAGACAATAGGAGACACAGGTTATTGCAGTGGTAATGTAAAGAATGGTCCTGGTCTATACCTATGCGATGGCTTGCTCGTGGATATGATGAATACCTAGATGAGGTCTAGGCCTACATCCAGCATGAAAAAGGGCCGGCTTTGTAGAAACTTCCTATGACGGATAGATGCGACAGATTGGACAAGATGAGAACAATGGCAACAACAATGATAATGACTTAGTGACGATGACTAGATGTGTTGATGACTATGGCGAGAGAATACCTTCCTAGTTAAGAGGGAGTGTTGTTGTATTTGTAACTTTGGAAGATATTCTGATGTATATTTCCATTGTATGTTGTTGTACCCCCATTGGGGATGTGTGTTACCCCTTTATGGGATGTCATCATTGTGTATGGTCACTGAGGTAAACCCTCCATTGTAAGTCGAGGCAATAGTCCCCAGGTTAAATAAAGTAAATTGTATTTATGTGTATTCTTAGGTAGGTCGGCCCCACAAGTAACCTGGCCGACCTAGTGGTTGAGTTAACTAACTCAACGAAAGAATATAAATAGAGAGGCGCCCTCCTCATTTGTTACACACTTCACTTGCTCTCTCATGTGCACTTTAGGAGAGAGAGGAAGAGGAGGGATAGAGAGCTGCTGCAGAGATATTGTTCTTGGGTTATTCTATCTTGTCATCTTATCTTTGTGACGAAACTATTCTGAGGAAGTTTGTGGGGTTTTCTTCTTTATGGTTTCCCCGATGAAAATCTTTGTCTTATGTCTCTTATGTATCTTTGATGTATCGTTGTGCTTGTTATTCTTTTAGATAAAGATCCTAAGAAAAATAACTTAGAAAAACTAAAACTCATTTGAGGAGGGATGCAAGGAACCTCTGCTTGTTGTAATGCTGGTGCTATTTTGATTAAAGTTGAAGACTTTGGAGGTCTACCTTGTGCCATTGGAAGAATGCTTGTGTTATGAGGTGATATTCTAAGTCACCTTGTTCGTCGATTTTTTGACTTGAAGTTCGAAAATCGCTGATTTTTTGCCCTCCGCGAATTTAATCGATCATGTTCGCCGATTCTAAACGTCGATTTCATTTTTTTGGTGCGCCGATTTCGAATTCAATTAGATTCGCCAGATATTCGGCGAATTTAGTGCAAAAAACGTGGGTTTTGGTTTGGTGTTCGCCAACCTTAATATTTCCGACCCTAACCTCTGCCGCATTACTCACCGAGTCGCCCCCATATGCCCCGCTTGTGAACTCTGCATGAATGGTGAATTCCGCGTGAAGAGTTGAATCATTGAAGCATGCTTCTTGCTTACATTCTATACCACGATTTCACTTTCATATTGGACTACATTGGGCACTGAACTCCTCATCTGAGCAAGGTGAGCAACGAACTGTGGCTGCTAATGTGAAGTTTGAACCAGCGTGAAGTTGAAACTTGAATCCGGCGCGTGAAGTTGTGAAATGTGTGTGGACTGTAGCACACACATGAAGTTGAATCCGACGCGTGAAGACTGTAGCTACTGCACGTGGAGTTGAACTTCTCCTCCAATGGGTCACGGGACTCACGGCAAGCTCCATCTCCATCCTCATTCGGCGCGTGAACAGTGAACACTGAAGGGTAATAACGGGCCTGAACATCCTCATCTTGATCTCGATCTCGATCGCAGTCTCACGGGCCATAACTCCCAGTCCATTGTCATGAGTCAAGGCTGTGAGTCTATCCCGATCGACACTGCACAGTGCACATTCAGGCTTCAGCATTCGATCGATGACCTCCAGGCTCTAGCATCCGAATTCCAGGTTTCAATTTTTTTTACCAATTAATTATTTTTCAAACTGTAATTTTTACAGATTAATTTTTCAGACTGATTTTTTCATACTATGTTTTTTTACCCATTATTTCTTTGACTGAATTTTTACCTATTATTTTTCAGACTGATTTTTTACCCATTAATTAAAATTTACAGTAAGTTTGTAATTTGTCTTAGTTTGTAAGTTTGTAATTTACAGTAAGTTTGTAAGTTTGGATCATTTAATTTAAGGCTGTAATTTTTTAGGCTATTTTGTCACGGATGTCTGTAGACTTAAATTAAATGATCCATTGAATACATATCTGGCCACTCATTTTGCAGAAACTTTCATCAAATGGAAACCCATAAATCTTCTGCAGAGGCATGGAAATATGTCAAGAGGGAAGGGTTATATGTTACTTGTATGCTATGTGGGCACAAGTTTTGTGGTTCTTTAACTCGAGTAGTGGACCACCTTCTTGGTGTTAGTAATGGAAGTGGAGGTGGTGTGGAAGCATGCAAAGGAATATCAGATGAACAGAAAGTTGCAGTGCAACAAGATTATGAGAAATCAAAAGCAGAAAGAGGAAAAAAAGAAGCAAAAAGACAAAGAATTCAGAGGGAGATTGATGTGTCTTCTTCACCTAAAATTGTTTCTCACATCTCAAAATTTGGTGGCTCAAGTTCCACCCCAGCAACAAATACAATAGGTGGAAGTGGAACAGCTACATTAAATACATTTTGGAAACCTGTAGACAAACAAAAAGTTGACGATTCTCTTGCTGAAATGTTTTATGCATGTTCCATTCCTTTTAATGTGGCAAGAAGTCCATATTTTAAAAATGCAATTAAAAAGGTTGCTGATTTTGGCAAGGGGTATGTTCCTCCTGGATCCGAAGCCTTAAGGACCACTCTCTTAAAAAAAACAAAGGATAGAGTGTCAAACAGGTTGGCTGACATTAGAAAATCTTGGGAGCTTACGGGTTGCACGATTTTGAGTGATGGTTGGTCCGATTCATTGCATCGACCATTGATAAATGTTCTTGTTTATTGCCCTCAAGGGGTATATTTTTTGAACGCTGTTGATGCAATGAATGAGGTGAAAACATCAGAATACATTTTCAACATTTTGGATGAAGCGATTCAAGAAGTCGGGGAGAAAAATGTGGTCCAAGTTGTCACCGACAATGCCTCAAATTGTGTTGGTGCAGGAAAGCTGATTATGGAGAAGTATAGAACTATTTATTGGACACCATGTGCAGCTCATTACTTGGATTTATTGTTGCATGATTTAGCCAAATTTCCATGGGTAAATGAGACAATCCGAAGAGCAAAAACTACTGCAAACTTCATCATTAACCATCATCTCACTTTGAGCTTGTACAGGAAAAATGCATTTAGAGAGTTGTTGAGGCCTTGTGATACAAGGTTTGCCACTTTTTACATCACTCTGAAAAGAGTTTTTGAGGAAAAAACAAGCATAAGAAGTGTATTTTGCACTATTGAGTGGGAGAGATCTCACCTTTCAAAAGAGTCATGGGGAAAGCATGTTGAACAGGTATTGCTAAGCAACAATAACTTTTGGGAAAATGCTCAAAAAGTTCTAAAAATGTGTGATCCAATTGTTGAGGTGCTCCGCATGGTTGATGGCGATAAGCCCTCTATGGGTTTTATTTATGAGGCCATGGATCGTTGCAAGGAAAAGAGTGCAAGTGCTTTTGATAATGTGGAAGCTGATTATAAAGAGATATGGGAGGTGGTTGATCAGAGATGGAAGATGATGCATAGCCCATTACATGCGGTAGCATGTTATTTGGACCCTACATTGTTTGGGATACAAAGACATCAAGATGAGGAGGTCATGAGTGGACTTTATGAGGCTGTTGACAGGATGCATCCAAATGAATCTATTGCGACTTTGATTAGATCTCAGATTAGAGCATACAGGTTACAAGAAGGCCTATTTGGAACCACAGCAGCAAAGAGAGATAAGGTTTTGGCAGCTCCAGCAGTGTGGTGGGAGTTTTATGCATCAGGAGCCCCAGAATTGCAAAAGTTTGCAATTCGTATCTTGAGCCAGACATCAAGTGCATCAGCTTGTGAAAGGAATTGGAGTGCTTTTAGTCATATTCATTCCAAGAGAAGAAATAGGTTGTTATCGGGAAAATTAGGAGATCTTGTTTATGTTCATAGTAACTTGCAATTGGCTTTAAGCAATGTGGCTAAAGATGAGACAAATTCTTCTACTCCATGGATGGAGACTATTTCAAATGCACATCAAGATCAAGATGATTTCGACAATGAGAGTCATGAATCCAATGGTGATCGTGATTCTAGTGGTTTCACTCCCCCGAGTGCTCTTGATGATATAGAGCTTTTTGATGTAACAAGTAGGCCACGAGAACAAGAAGAATAAAACTTGTGTTCTTGGTCTAGTCTCTAGACTTCTAGTTTCTTTTTGGGATGCTATTTTGCTAAATAGTTGCTAGGATAAATATTGATGGCATTATATATTATGTTTTATCACTTTATGAACATGTTTTTAAATTTCAATGAAGATGTAGACTCTAATGTTTTCAAAATATATGTTTAATCATTTCTGATGCCATATTTTTATTTATATGATTTAATGACTATCATGTTCAAACTTCATACTTCATTCAATGTTGTCGTGTTCATTATTTCTATAATTCTATGACTATCATGTTCATTGTTGATGTGTTTAATGTTCATAGTTTAATGAGCATAATGAATTTTATTGAAAAGTTTCGTATATTTTTTAATTTTCATATATTTTAAAAATTCGAACTTAATGCCGAATTTTATGCCAATTTTTATCGCCAAAATTTTAAGTGCCGATTTTTTGCCGAATTTCAAGGTCGCCGAATTCGAACACGAACTCAAACCAGGTGACTTAGGTGATATTGTAAAGCTTTGATTTCCTTTGTTAAAATTATTGATGGATCTAGCTTAGAGGGTTATTTTAAAACACATAGAGTAAACATTTACTGTTGTTAACTTATTTACTTGTGCTTTGCTTTTAAGAGATAGGAGAGTAGCCAACTATACTCAGTTGTATTGAGGCTCTTTTTGGTTTCTTATTTTCAAACACATTAGATCTAATATTTTTTGTGCAAGGGTTTTCTCATAGTTTTGCAGATCACAAATTCGAAGGAGGATTGGAACTCAACTATCCCTTCTCTTCTCTTCAACACTTTTACAAGACTAATTCTATTGTTGCAGGGTGCCAAAGTCATCATAGAAAGATCAAGCAAGGCTTGAAGTGTTCCGCCCATCTCTTCAAACCCCAAAACTATTTCTTTCCAGTTACTTTTTTGATTCATAACAAGTAGATATAAGATTTAAAGTTTATCATTTTATCTCTTGTTATATAGATCTAAGAAATTTTCCACGTTTAATTTATCAAAAGCTTAGATCTAGCCTTATAGCTTTAGTACTTGAAGTGGTATATTCTTTCTATCTTTTAGCAAGTACTAGGTTGTATTTTCTTATTGTGTTTTATTGACTAACCCACTAATTTACAAATACATAGCTTGCTGGTTTTTGCCTTTTCGTGACATGTTAAGCGGGAGTGCTAGCGAAATTTTGAGGTTTCAGGCTCCTCAAATCAGTTCTAATTCCCCCCTTCTTCATTACTCTTCTCTAGCAAGCTTTGTAAGCCTTTTTTTATCACTTTCCAAGATCAAAAGGAGGCCCCATTCATAAAAAAATCATATTGTAATAAAGTTAATAAAAAGCAAGTGGGATTATGGATCCCACAACCCCCTTCCCCCATTTGGGGGAAGCCTGTATTTGCCCTCTGTGTGTTTATTTACTTTTTTGCAAGCTTTTCGATTAAGTTAGTTTTAGTTTGATAATATCGCAATCAATAAAGTCTTTACTTCTGTTGATAGAACTAATCCGACATTGCTTTACCGAATTACCTAAGAAAATCCATTCGATTGGGGAAAATATACTCTTTGTCGTAGGAAGTAGTGTAGTTTGCTTGTAATTTCTTTTCCTTTGATGCATCATTTTTCTATTTTGGTTGTGAAAAGTAATACTAACCCAACATTGATCTACCAAATTACCCAAAGAGCTTGCTCATTGGGGAAAAGATATTCCTTGCCGTAGTAATTACTCTCACCGCTTTTACTTTTCTTGTCTTACAAAAAACGTTAATAAAATCAACCCCTCCTTGCTTTCTCGATCGCGGTTCACTTGAACCAAAAGAGATCCTTGGCGGTCACTTTTCTTCTTTTAAAAGAAAACCACTTATAAAATCTTTAAAATCTTTTAGACTCTGTTGTTTATGCTTTGCATCGCTGCAGTTCGCCTGAACAGTTGGCTGGATCAAAAACAACGTGGGTGACTAGATAAATTAGTCTTCATGCCCCAATTAACCTCATAGGCGAAAATCCAACGCCTCGAATTAATTCGTTGCGGTGGCAAAATCCATAAAGGAAGCGAGAACAACTAGGTAGCAACCTCGAGACACCGTTAGGCTACACCCTTGTTGGTGTAGTGTTGAACATGTCTCTGAGACTCCAACCAACCCACATATTCCTTGCGGGGAACTGCGTCGGATAATGGGTTTGGACATACTCCTTGTACCCTAGGGCATATCTGGAGTTCCCTCCCCCCCCATAAGTTAATCAACTCATCTCCACATTAACTTAAAACTGACCAAGAGCACTTGCATCACTTTTCTTTCAGCACAACAACATCCTTTATCTGTGGACTCCATTTTGGCACTGGTTCTTTACATTTTACAATCATCGGTTTCCATATGCTCTATATATCTTGATCAATATGCTGTTGTGAGTTAAATTTTGTTGCAAAATCTTGTGTTAAGTATTGACTTTCATAAAAACTCCTAAATAACTCAATCATCACCATAAACACTAAAGCCTTAGCAGCATTAGCAATTAATAGGGTCTACCCCCCTTGGCTTCGTTAGGAGTTGGCCTAAACGGAGGAGTCAAGAACAAGGTGACAACCTTGACTCAAGACTTTCCCCAAAGGACACACCGAGTGGTTTGAAGATTTCTACCACGTTCTCCCCCAGGTGTGTGAAAGGCGACAACAGACACATCGAGAAGCTTGAATATTTTTGCTGTGTTCCCCCCTAGGTCTGTGTAAGGTGGCAACAATTTTTGGCGCCGTTGCCGGGGATAAATCTTTTTATTCCTGGAGTTGACTTACCTTTTTCTTTTAGTAAATTTTTACCTTTAAAATAAAATTTGGTTGATCTAGTCAACCTCTAAATTGAACTCGATCCATCTGGCGACTCCACTGCGCTTAATCCCACCAAGGTATTCTACTAGAAGAAATTTTGAAGGATTATTTAATCTCATCCCTGAGCCTGAAAGGGATTATAGGGGGAGGCTAAATCGACAATAATCTCGTAGAATCCTTGAGAATTTAGGATTTGATACCATTTTGGACATCCATTTTCTTTTTGAAAATCCAAACAGTAGTAGTAACTCACCTGAAGAACTGACTGATTATTTCCAACCCCTTGAATTTACTCAGATAGCAGGTCAACCACATGCTATACCAGATAAAGCTATCTAGAAACTTCCAACCTTCCAAGGAAACAGTGCCATCATTGATACAACTCACTTACAAGCTATCTCCAAATGTTTCTTTAGTTGGGTCATAGACTTTGCTCAACAACATGATGATGTGTATATGAAACTTTTTGCCTTATCTTTATAAGGAGATGCTTATGATTGGTACAAGGCCTAGATGACAATTCCTATGCTAATTATGCTGATTTTTTGAAAGGATTTAAGAAAAGATGGGGAGATAAAAAAAACCTAACCATCAACTAGCTGCCCTCCATACCATAAAAAGAAATGAAAACGAAACTATGGAGGAATTCAACAAGAAGTTTCGGGAGGATGTGAAAAGCATCCATTCCGAATTCAAGCCCCCCGACAAGTCCATCCTTGTGTATTACATGGAAGCCTTAAGCGGAGAACTGAGATACCAACTTAGGGATAAAGAACCTGGCGATCTTAAGAAAGCTCAAGAACTGGCCATTAAGATTGACCAAAATATGCAAGCTTCAGGAAAATCAAACATTCCTGGATACATAAGAGCCCTTATCCCTCCTAAGCAACAAGAGATTAAGGCTACTCTCCGAATGGAGGATTAACATCTCCGAAGGAGAATACAACAAAAGTACAGTATAATATCTTTTGAAGTTACAATACTTTAACACTCCCCCTTAACTAGGAAGGTATTCCACATCAACATCAACCACCATCACAACTGTACAATTGACTCGTGAATCTCTATATGTCATAGGAAGTTTTGGAACAACATCATGCATCTTCATCAACAATCTCAGTATGAGAATACTGGATCATTTTCTGCAACCTCAATATGCAAATACTGAATCATCTATGAGTACTGGATCATTTTTTGCAACCTCAGTATGCAAATACTAAATCATCTATTGTAACATCAATATGTGAATACTGAATCTTCTTCTGCCACATCAGTATGCGAATACTAAATCTTCTTCTTTAACATCAGTATGTGAATACTGAATCTTCTTCTGCCACATCAGTATGCGAATACTGAATCTTCTTCTGCCACATCAGTATGCAAATACTAAATCTTCTTCTTCAACATCAATATGTGAATACTGAAACATCATCTGCAACATCAATATGTAAATACCGAAACATCATCATCTGCAACATCAGTATGTAAATACTGAAACATCATCATCTGCATCATTAGTATGTAAATACTGAAACATCATCTGCATCATCAGTACGTGAATACTGAAACATCATCATGTGCATCATCAGTATTTGAATACTGAAACATCATCATCTACATCATCAGTATGTAAATACTGAAACATCATCATCTGCATCATCAATATGTAAATACTAAAACAACAACAACATCATTAGCATGTTAGTGCTAAAGCAACATCATCAATAAATGCTATATCATCATCTGCATTATTAGCATAGAGATGCTGGAACATCATCATCATCATCAACATAAAATGTTGAAACAACATCATCATCATCAACACAATGTTGTGACTTCAACCATATCAACATTATCAACACATGGTGCTGGGAGCACAATCACAACAGCATCATCAACACTAGCTGTTGGGACCACAACCTCATCATCAACATCAACATACAAATGCTGAAGCAACATCATCATCAATATCAGTATAGAAATACTGGAACTACCCCATCATCATCAGTATAGCAATACTGAACCTGCCATATCATTAGTATGAAAATACTGAACCTGCCACATCAACATCAATATGAAAATACTAAACTTGCCACATTAACATCAATATGAAAATACTGAACTTGCCATGTCAGTATAAGAATATTGAAACTATCTCAACAATAACCTGCAACACACATGATCCTATTACGGGATGATCAATCCCTTTCACTTTAGGACATAAGTCCAAGGATGATACAATCCTATCTACATCATGGAGACAAAAGCCTGCAGATCCAATTATAGGATGATCAACCCCTGTCACTTTAGGACATAAGTCCAAGGATGATGCAATCCTACCACCTCATGGAGGAAAAAGTCTGTGGATCCAATTATTGGATGATCAACCCCTATCACTTTAGGACATAAGTCCAAGGATGATGCAATCCTACCACCTCACGGAGACAAAAGTTTGCGGATCCAATTACGGGATGATCAATCCCTATCACTTTAGGACATAAGTCCAAGGATGATGCAATCCTACCATCTCACGGAGACAAAAGTCTGTGGATCACTTTAGGAATAATGTAAGGGATGATACAACCCCACCACAACATGGAGACAAAAGTTTGCGGATCACTTTAGGACTAATGTCCAGGGATGATACAATCCCACCACAACATGGTGACAAAAAGTCTGCGGATCACTTTAGGACTAATGTCCAGGGATGATACTATCCACCACAACATGAAGACAAAGGTTTGCGGATCACTATAGGACTAATGTCCAGGGATGATACAATCCCACTGCAACACGGAGACAAAGGTCTGCGGATCACTTTAGGACTAATGTCCAGGGATGATACAATCCCACTGCAACACAGAGAAAGGTCTACGGATCACTTTAGGACTAATGTCCAAGGATGATACAATCCCATTGCAACATCATCATCACTGCTCCCCCTTTCGTGGAAGGTCTGCAACATCATCATCACTGCTCCCCCTTTCGACGAAGGTCTGCAACATCATCATCATTGAGGTTCTCTTTCTAGCACTTCCTCTTTGTATCTATAATGAGTTTGTCCTCTCTTGTCAGGTCATCGACATATACCAGTCTTCCACATTCAACCTTAAAGTAAAGGTTGGAAGCCGCTTTACTCTTGGTAAGGCCTTAGTCCATCAGGAAGCTATCCATCCTGTCGTACCATGTCGAACTCAAAGATCTTATCCAGTCACTCCCTCTTTCTAGGGAGGTATTTTCGGACTACACCAAGCTTGTCTCGAAAGTGTTCAAGCTTTACACGAGACAAAGGCTTAGTCAACACATCAGCAACTGGAACATCTTTAATATCTTCAGTACTGGAGCATCTTCAACAGCACTAAGTCTTCATCTTTGATCACCACAGCAACACTTGATCTTTTGATCAGCAACAACATCATTTGAGCTTTACAACTCCCTTTTGCAACTTGTTCTTTATCATTCTTCTCTTGTACATCCGCAACTGCATCGTACATCCATAACTTGCATCATTCTTCTTTTGTGTAAACTTCATCATTCTTCTCTTGTAGGTGATTATATGCAATGCTTCCTACAAGTCAAATGTAGTTGTATGATTAGAAACATTTCATAACATATTCATAACATATTCATAATGACAAATTCTTATGCATAAAGATATGTGCTATATAATTTTGCAACTATTTCAGCTAATACAACATTCATCCATATCCCGTAGACATTCGGTAACTTTCTAGATTCCTTCCATCTCTACCAAAACATTATGTCAGCAAAGAGGTTTCATTCTAGATAAGTAGCAATGGAATGTTGTACAGCACCATAAGCCACTTACCCATCATATGCATATTAGTAGTAAACTGTTCATAAATGCAAAGCACTCTAACATGCATAATACACTTCCTAAATCTAAGAACATATCTATGTACATAACTGAACAACTAGATCTATAGGAAATGACAATTCAAATACTTATCTTTGTTTGTTTGGTAGACTCCATCTTGATCTCCGTCTTCTTGAATTACTAGAGTCTCTGCCAATGTGTTCAACTTCAGCGTTTGATTATAAGGACCTATAATCCCAAGACTCATGTCAAGATTCTTGAACTTTGAGATCTACCGTAGTCACTTCCTCTGAGGTGGACCACCATCCTCCCTCTACATCTTGTACTCTCTGCATTAGGACATTGGAGTGATAGGTAGCCTCCTCTACTACTAATTTTCTTTGTATCCATCTATGTCACCTGTCGAGGTCTCTAGATATCAAGATCCTTCATCTCAAACTTTGTTGCAAGTTTTTTCTTGCACCCATCTATGAGCTTTTCGTCCTTTGTAGGCTTCTATCTTGAACCTTGTAGTAAAAGTTGGGATCTCCATCACTCTAGTTGATCCTCAAGCTCCTCATGTAATTTTATGTGCTATCCCATGGGTGCCTACTGAGCTTGTACAAATCCTTTTGTGCATAGATGGTTCTCTATAAAGAGTCTCAAACCTTGTAGGTTGCTTGATATGTTCTTTTACTTTGATTACACCAAATTTCTAGTGTAATATCCACCACTGAAGAGGTGTGTCTAGCCTCTAGATAAGTGTCTTGCTATAATCGACTCTTTCGTTCTGATAGAAACCACGAACCTTGCTTTGTATCTTTTGATACTTTGATCTGTTGTATACTTGATCTTGTAGATCTTCTTGGAATACTTTACAAAACTTCCCTTCATGTCTCGAACTCATATCCAAACATCATTCTGTATTACCGACTGGTACTTCTTGATCATATCATCCTTCCATTCTTCCTTCTTGGGACATTCTTCCGGAAAGTGTCCTTTTTCATCGCAACTGAACATTTGAGTTGTGAGATGTCCTTCTTCTGAAGTCCTTTTATTCCTTGCGGAAATGTTCTTTCTTCTTCTTGGCTAGGATTCGTCCATCTCTCCTTCTTTTTCCATCAATTGATCTTCTTCTTACGTGCATTCCTCCATAGGCAATCTTCTTTCTAGAACAACTCCTTTGACTGAACTTGGAAGACCATTCAAGGTTGTAATCTATGCTTCTGCTTCTTTGACACTGTCTCCAATGGATTTTAATTGCTCCTTGAGCTGAGATCTCCTTGGGAAGTAACATTCAATGTTTTTTAACATTTGCACCTTCACATCCTTGAGTTGAGTTCTGAAGGTCATCTTCGTACAAGTTGTTCATTGCATCGAACATATCCTTGGGAGTCTTCAAGGATGATACATGTGATATCCAATGGAGATGAAAATACTCATCTTCTTGTACTTTGCTTTGACTTCATCTTCCTCTGGATCTGCAACTTCTTCTTTGACATAGTTCTCCATGTCATGCTTCTTCAAGTATGAGAAGCACTCTATACTTCCATGCTTAGAAGTTCTTGACTCTTTCAAGCTTGTCCTCAAGCTTGGTATAGTTTGTCATCATGATAAAAATGAGAACCTCAAATAGAAATAAAGAGGATAGAACTTACCAATGAGATTGCTTCAAGTTGATGCTTGCTTGAAGGTTCTTCTGGAAGACTACTTTTGGTGGACGTATGGTTTGACAGAGAAACCCTAATTTTTCAACTGGGGTATCTTTAAGATCTGATTAGATAGAAAGAAGCACCTCCTCAAGGCAAGCTGAGCAACATACTTATTTTCCCAAAACTGTGGACAGAACTGTAAAATATTTGATGCCCTAGTTTTCTCGGTAGCAATGTTAGGTTAAAAATTGAAAGTCCACAAAATGCGAAACTTCTTACATAGAAAGATGCGCTCTCCTAGGACGAGTTTGATGGTCCTCCAACTGATTGGTGGAGAGAAGTGCCCGGAACAAGAAGCCCTAGTTTTTCTCCAGTTTCTTCTGCAGAATTGATTGATCTTGTTTCTGCTATAGCTCCGAAGTTTCTGCTCCTCAAGGTTTGAAACTTCCTCCTCCAGTAGCCTGGTCTGTCTTCTTTCCAACCCCATAGGTTAGAGCAGAATTGGATTCACCAAGTGGGACTTTTGCGAAGTTTCCCAAGGTGACTTATTTCAAGATTGTTCAGTGTAACGAACTTGTACAGATTGCCATGTGTCATTGTTTCACCTTCGGGGTATGAAACTTTGACCATAGAAACTACAGTCCGTTCCCTATCTACAACATCTTGTGAAATTTCATTTGGACCTTCCTAGCCCAAGATATAGCAATTCTCCCTAGGTCACCTGTTTAAGGCTGAATTCTGGGAGAGGATGGAACCCTGAGTTGGAGGAATCATATCTCCTAGATTATAGTGAATCTGAGGCTAAAATTTTTACATAGGGTACAACAAGATTTCATCTTTGGCCTATCAAAGTTTCAGCTCCTGAGCCTTTTCCATTCTCGAGTTATAGCGAAAGTCCCAACATGACTAGTTTTTTTTTGTCTTCTAGGGTTTTCAAGCATGAAACCCTAATCTTAAGTAGCTGTAGCTTTAGTAGTGTTTCGGTTGGAGAAATACTTCTTTCAGGGTGGCTCTGATACCATGTTAGATTTTTAATGGTTATACAAGCTCTAAAACATTTAGCATCATAACATCATAACCATAAGCAAAGGATCACTGAAAGAAAGACAAGCACAACCACACAAAAGAACACAAAGATTTTCCTTGGGGAAACCACAAGGGAGAAAACCCCGCAAAACTTCCTCAGTAGAGAGTTCGACCAAGTACAGTGTAAAACCCCAAGAACAAGAATAGTTGTTCCTCTTCCATAGTATACTATCTCTCTCTCTCTCTCTTGTGCAATGCTTGCGTGTAAGGTGTGTAAGAATGAGAGAGGCGCCTCACCTATTTATATTCATCAGGTAAGTGACTCAACTAACTAACTAGGTCGGCCATGTTCCCTAATTAGGGTCGACCTACCTAGGGAGACTCAAAATACATTTAATATATTTTACTTTTGTGGGTACTATTGCCCCGACTTACAACAGAGGGTTTACCTCATGACTTTTGCATGACCAATTACATCAAGGACATCTCCAAAGGAGAATACAACAAAAGTACAATATAATATCTTCCGAAGTTACAATACTTTAACAAACTTCAAGGAGTAATCAATATCCTCCTAAGGTAACCATTCCCCTTGATTTAGATAATGTAGGTCTTGATTTGGGAACTTGGTTTTCAAAAGCTAAAGTGTTAGTCTTTGCGAGTGAAATAGTTAAAATTCTAGAGCAAAGAGAAAAGTTGTTGAAAGTTTTAAATGCCCCCTCTCCCAAAAAGGTAATTTTTAAAGAACCTTTAGAAGAACCTCCTCCAACTCAAAATAATGTCCCAGATGATCCTGTTGTAATTTTGCATACTATGGATTCAAAAAAAGAAGACCATCGCCCTTTCTATGTATCATTGATGATGGGTTGTCTTCTTCTACATAATTGTATGCTTGATTTAGGATCCTCTTCCAATATAATGACTAGGAAAGTTATGGAACAGTTGAACTTAAGAACAATTAGGCCTTATCGAAATGTCTATGTTATGGATTCCAGAGAGGTGGATATGGTAGGAATTATCCTAAATCAACAAGTGAGACTAGCTAACTACCCAGATAATCACATAGCCATGAACATTCTCGTGATTGATGTGCCAAATAAATGGGGGATGTTATTGTCCAGAAAGTGGGCTGCTACCTTGGGAGGATGGATCCAAATGGACTGGACTTATGCTATGATACCTGCATCAGAATATTCATGGGTAAAATTGCGTAATGAAAAGGAAAAGAACTATCATGTCGAAAACCCTAAGAAACCCTTAAATGAGTACGTTTACAACACTGATGATATTGGAACCAGTGTAGTCTCACTCGTTTGAGACTCGCGAGTCTAGCTGAGTTTGTCTGAGCGAGTTGGGAAATGAGTACTCGTTGTAGACTCGGGGTAGAGATTCAGCACTCACCTAAACTCGCGATGACACGCGTTGACTTGCCCCTACTTGCCGAACTCGCCCATACTCGTTTGTTTGCTTGCAGATTAGCATCCCTCGTGGCTGTTGACTGGGTGGACAGTTGACCACACGAATTTAGTTCGAGTTTGAGCCTGAGCATTGAGTTGATGGTTGCGTTGGTGTCTCACGACAGGTGAAGAGTGGCGATTGGGTTTCTGTGTAGTGAGTGTTCAGTGACCAACATCAAGGAGTTTGCAGGTGCCATCGACGGGCCGAGTTCGTAGGTGTCGACAACGAGCCAAGTTCACGGGTGCCATTGACTGGAGTTCAACTTCATCTGCCATCGACGGGCCGAGTTAGGGGGTCTACTCACACTTGGCTCTATCCCACATCTCCCTGAGAAGAGGAAAACCCCATGCGCCATTGATAGGAAACTGAAAAACCCGTTACTTTACCTTGACCCCCTTCGAGGAAAGGCTAGTGAAGATTAGATGGATTGGTAGGCGAAACAACGGAATGGGTGGGTGTAAAGTTGATGGTGTGTTTTTCTTTTTAATTTTATTTGTATTTTAAATTTTTTTGTGGTGTTTTTTTTGTTTTTAATTTTATTTGTATTTTAAATATTTTTATGGTGTTATTTTTTTCTTTATATTTTAAATATTTTTATGGTGATGATTTTTTTTTAAAATTTTCTTTGTATTTTAAATTTTTTATGTTATTTATTTAAGCTGTATTTTAATTTTTTTATATGTTTTGGGCCTTTTGGCAGCCTGTGGAGGCTGCCATCACAGCTTGGAAGCCTCCACAGGCTGCCAAAAGGCCCAAAACATAAAAAAAATTTAAAATACAACTTAAATAACCTTAATAATTTATTTGTTTTATAATACGTCCCTTAGGAATCATTTGACACTACTGTGTTATAAAATTTGATAATACAAAATTTGACACTAGATAGGGTACTATTTTGGAATGTGTTCGGAATCATCTTTCAGTTTGCTATTTTGCATACAAATATGGAGTGTCAAATGTTGTATTATCAATTTTTATGAGATGATCTAATGAATTTCTACATAGAATTGGTTTTATAACTGATATGGATTAGAAATGTCATTATATATGTTTTTTGTGCACAAAAGTTACTATATTGTTCATTTTTTTCATATTTGCCGAGTCTTTGCCGAGTTTTATCCGATTCTTATCCGAGTCACCGAGTCTGCCGAGTCCCAAGCCAGATGAGTATTTGCCAAGTCCGAGTCTGACTACACTGATTGGAACCTACACTTGCTATTCTACCTTTTTGGCCCCCCTTAAAGAAAAAAAGAAAGATGAGAAGGTAGATGAGATATGGAGAATGAAATTTGACGGTGCTCATTCCAGAGCTGGGAAGGGGGCAGGTGTTGTCATCACATTACCTAAAGGACAAACCTTCAACTTTGCCTATAGATTGGAGTTAGAGGCGACTAATAATGTAGTTGAGTATGAAGATCTTTTGCTTGGGTTAGAAATGGCTAGAGACATGAGAATTAAGATATTAAACATTAAAGGTGATTTTGATCTAATTATCCTCTAGGCAAAAGGTCAATTTGCATGCAAGTATCAAAGACTAAAGAGGTATAGGAATGCAGTATGGGATAGCATGGAAATTTTTGATGCTTTGAACATAGTTGCAATTCCTAGAGAGCAAAATAGCATGGCAGATCAGTTAGCAGTAGGAACTTCAACCCTCCAACCCTCACAGGAACCTCTTATTGGACCATGAAATCGGACCTGAACAAAGCTCAAAGATGTACCCTACAGCAGACCTTCTATCTGAAGCATTCCCTGCCCAATCAAAATCTACATAACCGAGGAGTGAAACTGTAGCCCTGCTAGAATAGAAAACACCATAATAGATTGGGTATTTTTTAGTAGTTGCATAAAGAAGTCATCTCAATACCCATTGTAAGCCTTCTTCAATCATGCACAAGAGTTATATAATTACAGATAAAACAGTACAAGAAAACTTACAACGTTATTTTACAAAACCACGCTAGTTAACATTCAAATCATAGAACTCAAATTAAAACAGACTCTTGAAGCATTAGCTTGTGAATGTGAACTTAATCACATTTATTCCATAGCACTTTCTTGGAAGCAGATTCTGTATGGGAAAATATTTTTTTCTATTACTGTTATTCATCCATCCATTTTCAATCGTGTTCATCTTCCTATCATTATTGCACCGGCGATGCTTCTCCATCATTTGCTTGGTATTTTTCTCAGGGATGTTGGGGTGGCTCTCTTATCCTAGTGAGGTTTCCCTTCATTTAAAGGACACTTTTTGGATTTCCTCAACGTCCCCAGCTACTCCCTGATCCCTCTCAATCATATTGGGGACATCTGGGTGTCCCCCTTTCCAGAGTCCAGACCAATGCCACTTAGTGCACTTGTGGTTAAATTGGAATTGAGGACTTGCAGTTAGTGTACTTAACATTTTTCACAAGCCCTCCTATAACATACGCCCAATTTTGGTTCCAGAAACCATTAAATCTAAAACATTTTGAGAAATCATGACAAAAAAAGGGATACCCATGGGAGTGTGGTCTAGCGCAAGCAGTGAGGTGATCAGGCTTGCATTAATCCAGATACCTGGTTCAACACCCCCCTGGAGTGGGTGCAGATGAGGCCAGGTATACTTCCTGGGTGATTTTGACAGCATATGCTATAGATACACCCCTCATAGCATGGCAGCTTAGCCAAAGGAACAGCTGTAAGTTTCTATAAGGAGTACTTCCCCCAAAAAATAAAAATCAATTAGGGATGAATTTGGATTCCTTTCGGTCTCTGAATAGGTAATTTGCAAAATGATTCTTGCATATAGTATCTTTCAAGTGCCTACTGAGCTGGCATGAAATATGACTAATAAAAATTTTGCTTTCTGTATTGTCATACCAATGTATGCGTGTTTTTTATTTGTACTTGGAAATACTCGACCATTTTGAGTTAAAGAGCTTTTGTTCAAGAAAGATTTCAGTAAACGCATAATTGGATGGAGATATATTATCTGCTAAATAAAACGAGAATTTTTACATAAGGTTGATATGATATCCTGATTCATTTTTGGGATCAAAGTGAAAGTGAAAATATAATTAACAAGACATCATGTGACTGCAGTTCTATTTTTTGAAAAAAATTAATTTTTGAAAGAATAATTTTTTATTAAAAGAACCATTTTTTGTCATCCATGTACCTCTATCCCCTGGAAATTGCATGGTGCCTTCCTGCTATCCCAGAAACCAGTCCTCTTGTCCCTGAAACTTTCTTTCCATGGAAAACTTCCTTGGGGAAACACTTTAGGCACTTCCTCACATTTAGTGAATGGCACCTGGGGTAGATACTGCAGACATACAACATGTACACCTAAGCCCAAGGGACCCAGGTGGATTTGACCTTTTAACCTCCTTGGCCAATATGGCTTCGGCATGGCAATTCAAACCACTTGAGCTAACCCTTGGAGATTTCCTATCCATGAAACTTGGTTCAACATAAATATTATTTAAATCTTTGGCACATTGGTGACACTGCCTTTCTCTTTTATAGGACACCGATTTTTCCTCTTACGTTTAATTTGCGGCAATTTGCCTCATCCAACTTGTTCATTTAGAACGTTAATATGCGAGTTTAAGATATAAAGAGAGAATCTTTTTTGTAATGTTTATTAGTTGTTTGAGCCAGGCCTTTTACTTGCAGGCATTGGACTACTGCCACTCACAGGGCATTATGCATCGAGATGTAAAGCCCCACAATGTGATGATTGACCATCAACAGCGAAAACTTTGCCTTATAGATTGGGGACTTGCAGAATTTTACCACCCAGGAAAGGATTACAATGTTCGGGTGGCATCCAGGTAAGACACTATCATATGCAAGCCTTGATTTATGTAATCTTCATCTTCTCTTCTTCTAGCATATATGGATGAAGTTTTGGTTCATTGGGGATTGCAGTATATTTCCCACATTCACACAAACATAACATGATTAGCTGGTATACTCAGATGTGATACCACCCGACCTTTCTGTTTACTCTTCACAGGTATAAAGAATTATGCATGAGCATTTTGTAAAAAGTCAACAGCTAAACAATTTATTCTTTAGAAAAATTAAATAAACTCAGACAGAAAATAACATCACTGTAATAGAATGTGTAGGAGAATAAGCAAGACCGACCCTTAGAAGTGGTAAAGCTCCACAAACAGTCTACAGAGGGACTACTCTGAAAAAGAGTCTATTTCCTCCAAATAGTCTAAAAAGTATTTTCATTCTTTGCCCATTCATTTACAAGAACAAATCCCAAGTTTCTAGAAAGAGCCTAACTGGCTGCAATGGCTTGAGCAACAGACCTACTCAAGTTTAGAGAAGCTGGCATGTAAAATCTAAATTAAACAAGGCCTGCATGATAATTAATTTCAGTTTAACCTATGCAAGACTTAATTGTGCAGCCTATTGTTGCACAACCTAGTAGTCTTTAGATTGTAAGGATTAATCGGCTACTAACCTGACAAAACCTCAGGAATTTACTCCCAAGTATCACTCAGATATACTCCTCTTTTTTTAGGTCTCCAAATTTCACTAAGTAAACCTAGACTAACCATAGGAGGTGTCCCCAACCAAGTTTTCCTTGATACTTGCCAAAGGTTATCCATCTTTCTCGAGTACTAGCTTGATTGATTTGGAGGAAGATGGTGTGCCTGAGATGATTACAAAAACTAAAATGCGACACACTATGGGTGAAGGTGGCTGTTATCACCAACCTTGTAGTTGCCTATGTATGATGGATCCAGGATGGATGGTAGAGGGGAAAGCAACTAGGGAGGTGGAACCAAGACTACCTAGACTCCCAAATGGATGGTTGTCACGTCAATCAAGGCAGTCTTCGCTTTATGTTATCTAAGTTCAAGACAACAACGGGGGAGACCCGGATCTACTCCCAACAGGAGAGATCAGACCTAGATACCAAAACAAATCAAATGTGTCTTTGAGGTACGTAAGGTGTAAGGTAAATGGAAACCCTAGCTTTAGGGTTTAGGTACTAGAAACTGATGAAGATGACCATTGTCTTGGGAAACGTAACTGTGACAGGGTGAGCAAAGACAGAGTTGGGACTGTCTAGTACCAAGGAGATAGACTCAGTGAAAGATTTGAACGTATCAGGTAACCTGAGTTATCAAGGAATGGTCAACTTTCGGGGGGAAGAGGTCAGGAAGGGCTAGCGCTATGCTTGGAGATCAGTGCCTGTTCAGCCTTGGGTAATGGAGTCAGTAACAGCACAATGTTTCAGTGAACCCACCTGGGATATATCCTGATCTATGGACCCAGATAAGGATTTGGCCCGAAAGACTCAGGTTACAGGAAAATCAGCAGAAGGAGGGCTAGCGCTAGGGTTTGGAGAGGCAGATCTGTAGATCTAGAGCCACCAGGAGACCATCAGCTCAGCGTTGGGGTGGAAATGAGATCAGGATGGCCCGATCTACAAACCCAAATCAGAAAATTTCAGGAAAAATCAGATTTGGAAAAGTCAAAATCTGACGAGGGGGGCTAGGAGGCTGAAAGTCAGTTTTTCAGATCTAGGGCAACCTGGCAGGAACTAGCTCAGCTTTGGGGGTGTTCTGGAATGAGGAAGACCTGATCTATACACCCATGTAATTATTTTTCGGAAAAAGTCAAATTTTCAGTGGGGGGCTGGGGTTTGAGCAGTCAAACGGTCAGATCTAGGGCAAACCAGTCAGAATTAGGGCAGTGTTGAGCATGATTTAGTGAGGGGGATGCCCGATCTACAAAACCCAGAAATGGTTTGCTCAAAGATCAAGCGGTTCCCCGATTAAATATTTTTTTGAATTTTATTATTTAGGAGTTTTTTCAGAAAATTGAAGAAAAGAAGGTACAATGGATTGAGATCTGAAAGAGAAGAGACTTAATTGTTAGATCTTACCTTGAAATGCTTGTAGATACCTTGTTGATGATGATCCCCACCATCCCGATCAATTCTGGAATATATGAGTGAGTTCTAAGACCAACGTTGTGCTCCAGGTGACCAATGCGCCCTCTCTCCTGCACAAGCAAACATCAACAATATCAGATTTTCCGTATCATGAAAGAAAAGCAAGCTCTACAGGAAAGTAACAAGATGCAATCATAGATCATAATGAAGCTAATGAAAACCCCTTGTCATAGACGAAACCAATCCAAGCGAGTTGAGGTACCCCTGCGAAAATGCCCAAGATGAAGTCACCCTCCTGTAGACAAGACAAAGATCCTGAAAAAAAGTATAGATCTCACAAAATATTCCGAATGCTAGGAAACAAAAGATTTTCCAATCACCACCGAAGAACACCAGATGCAAAGCAGATCCAGAAAATATCCACAAAAAATCTTTCTATTAATCAGATCCAAGAGCCAAAGACCCTTTACAAATGAGAAGCTCTCTCCTTTAAATAGAAATGAGAGAACTAAAATCTTAACCACTTTCAAAACGAGTGGCTAAGATTAAAAGATAAAATATTCTAATCAATGGTTGAGATGAGCTCAACATACAATACATGGATCAATATAACCATAAAGTATCAAAGTGGACTAAATAATATAAAAATGCCCAAAAAATAGGTGTGGGCCCAATCAGGTGCTGCAACTTCTGGAGAAGGTGCGGAGGACATTACTCTCACCATCATGACTCATCCCATGTCATTTCCTTGCCTTAGTAGCCCAAATCGATTTCTTCAATAGCCATTTAATTATTTTTTAATCTGCCTCGGGAAATGTGAACCTGCCAAAACAGCCTCTTAGGGTGCCTACGTTGTCAAACTGAGCCCACTAGGCTCTCTGGGATGGGGGTACTATGGTACAATCAAGTGGCTGCACCCCCTATGCCCATACAACGCCCTAGGAGATCCAAATGAAACATCTCCCTGCTTAGACAGATCATCTTGTGAAGCAAAACTGCATCAGAAAGGTAAAATGAGCCTGATCATCTCTGGAAGTGCCCGGAACTGAAAATAAACTGTCTCATTAGACTCAGAGAGTCCAAATCCATCTAGGGTGTATACTCATACCCTTTCTAGGTCTCTGCTTGATCATAGACAATATAATCACCTGTAAATGACCAGATACCAATAATATAACTCAGACTATCATCCATCTGTTGCAAGTGCTACAAGGCTAAGACATGCTCTACAAATCATTTAAGCAACAATCACAACAAGTAGCAATCATTTCACTGGCGGTACATCAATCAAATACATATATAGGGCTTTATTTATTATTACTTAGACTAGACTTTCAGGAGTATACTCACTTCATAGTTGTATTCAATTTGCTAGTGATGGGTGAGGGCTGAAGTTGACAAGGCTAGGGTTGATCTGGATTTATGCAGGAACGCAACAGAATATACAAATATCCATAGAAACAAATATTCTGTGGAAATAACACTTCATTTCATTAATCAATAACTGAAACTGGTTTACATACAGAATGGAAATAAACTAGCTAGAGTGCTGGTAGCTTATCTCTGAGAAGAGATGTGGCGGCTACATGCCTCTGAACTTTGTGTTACAATGAGGCTCGAAGGCCTATATATTATTGAGAAACAATGGAAACCCTACACATCCAAAAACCTAACCCTAGGAGGTGAAACGCCAGAATGTGTGCCATGTTGGTTAACTTGGTACATCAATTTCGTAGGGTTGTAACTTTAGCATACTACCTCCGTTTGACGCGCATGATACATTGTTAGAAAGATCTGTTTAAGGACTACATCCATAAACAACAAATATCGAGTCTGGAATGAACTCATATTTTTTTGACCATTCGATGCCGAAAAAATGTCGTTTAGGGCCTCAAAAGGGCTCCGGAAGTTTAGGACCCGAAAACTGCCAAAAATAGTAAATTGTGCTACAATTAAGGAAACTGGAAAACTGAAAGAAACAATGGTAGGGGTGCAAGTGGAATAGGTGGGTGGCCACCAATATCCTCCTGGATATTCCTCCCCACTTAGGAAGCAATGGTCCCCATTGCGTTGAGTTCCTCCATGAGATGAGGAAACTTCTGTTGAACTTGGTCCCCGGTGAAGGAATTGGCTTGCTTTGACAACTCGATATAGTTGGATCTTCTGCTGGCGGGTGTTCTTGATCTGTGTGTCCATAATCCGATCAGTTGTGGCTTGTTCCATGCAGTCGGGGTTTAACTCTGTTGGTGTGAATTGTTTTGCCACGTCTGATGTGTCCAATAGAGGTGGAAAGTAGGGCTGAAGGTGGTCCACATTGAACACTGGGTGCAGACCAAGGAATGGTGGAATACTGAGCTTGAAGGCATTGTCCCCGACAGCCTTGGTGATGGTGTATGGTCCATATCGGAGTAGGCGAAGCTTGTGGTGGGGTATAGCGAGGCACTCCTTCTGCAAATGTAGCCACACTTTGTCTCCCACCTGGATTTTGTGTTGCACCCGATGCTGATCATGTCGCTGCTTGTACTTAGCATTGGATCTGTCCAATATGTCATGAACCTGTTGGTGAATGTGCTAAATGCGCTCAATGTAGCTGTTTGCCTTGGAAACTTTAGACTAAATATGAGCTGAATCAGCCTGAGTAGCTACAAATGGCATGGCTACGTCAATGGGACATAGTGGTTGGAATCCCAAACCCACCTGAAAGGGGCTGTGGTTGGTTGAGCTGTGGAGGGCCCGGTTATAGTTGTGTTGTAGATAGGGGAGGCTCTTAGCCCATGTGCATGGATGCTTTGAGTTGTACATGCGCAAAATGTGTACAATCATCCTGTTGACGACCTCTGTCTGGCCATCAGTCTGGGGATGGAAAGATGTGGACTTTGTGAGCTTGGTGTCTAGCATTAACCATAGGCTAGACCAGAATGTACTAAGGAACCTGTTGTCTCGATCTGAGATTATAGACTGTGGAATCCCAAAGTTCAAAGAAGAGTTTAGCAGTGGCTTCTGCTGTGATATTTTTCTTGCAGGCTGCCATTATGGCCATCTTTGAGAATCTGTCAACGACCACAAACACACAGTCGTTACCGTGCTTAGTAGAAGGAAGGCCCGACATGTAATCCATGGAGATGGATTCCCAAGGTCGACTAGGGGTAGGCAACGGAGTATAGAGGCCTTGCTTCTTGATGGATGGTTTGGCAATGGTGCAGGCAGTGCAGGATCGGATGTACTTCTCGATGTCCTATCAAAGGTTCGTCCAATAGAAATACTTCTGCAGTACTGCAACTGTTTTCTCGACCCCGAAATGCCCAGCGACCCGACTGTAGTGTGCTTCCCAAATCATCTCGGCATGCTTGCTTGAAGGAACACAAAGGTGTCCCATGTGACATAATAGTACATCCTGGTTGGTGGTCTGTGTGGATGATCGTTTCCTTCCCGAAAATGTAATGCTTCCATTGTCGGCAAGCCTGTACAATGGAATGCATCTCTTTGTCATAAGTGGGATATTTGCGGACTGTGTAGGACAGTGTCTCACTGTGATATTCAACTGGATGCCCTTGTTGAGTAAGGACTACCCCAATAGCATAGTCAGAGGCATCTGTCTCGATCTCAAATGGTTGTTGCAAGTCTGGTAATGTGAGCACTGGGGCACATAAGAGGCGATGTTTCAATTCTGCAAACACCTTCTGTTGAGTTTTCGACCAAAAGAATTTTGCTTTCACTCCTCCCTTGGTGACTTGACTCAAGGGCCAAGTGATATGAGAGAATCCCAACACGAATCTGCGGTAGAAATTAGCAAGGCCCAGAAAGCTGCGAAGCTCTGTTAGAGTAGTTGGGGCTGGCCAATCCTAAATGACTTGGATCTTGGTTGGATCCACATGTACCCCACACTCATCAATAATGTATCCTAGATACTGAACCTAGGTCATGCCAAAAGTGCACTTGTCCAAATTGGCACACAACTTGTACTGCCGTAGTGTTTGGAGGACCTGTCGGATGTGGTGGAGGTGCTCTTCCCAAGTCTGGCTGAATATCAGGATGTCATCCAAGTACACTAGTACAAATGAGTTGGTGAATGGCTGCAAGATGTCGTCCATTAGTCTCATGAAGGTTGCAGGAGCATTCGTCAGCCCAAAAGGCATGACCAACCATTCGAAAAGGCCCTCCTTGGCTTTGAAGGCAGTCTTCCACACATCGGTCGATTCGATCGGTACCTGGTGATACTCGAACTTTAAGTCGATCTTGCTAAAATATTTCGCCCCTTTAAGCTGGTCCAGGAGGTCATCAATCCGTGGGATCGGGTACCTATTCCAGACAGTGATCTTCTTCAGCGCTTGGTAGTCAATACAGAGTCTCCAAGTCCCATCCTTCTTCTGTACCAACACGACCGGGCTCCCACAGGGCGATGAACTTGGCCGGATGTGACCCTTTTGCAGAAGCTCCTGAATTTACCTCTTGATTTCATCATTCTCCAAAACAGAGCGTCGATAGATCGGTCCATTGGGAAGCGACGCACCTGGGTTCAGATCGATGGAGTGCTTGACCTGACAGTGGAGAGGCACCCCGGTGGGTGAGGTGAATATGTCCCGGTACTCCTCCATGACCTTGTCCATTTGTTGTTGTCGTGCGGAGGGGCCCTGTCTGGAGGTCGTGGCCACGATCTTCTTCTTGCGCTGAGGGCGGATCATCAAGAAAACAAACTTCCTGGTTTTGGAAATGAGCTTACTGCATTGTTTTGCAGTAACCAAAGAGATGGCGACAAGAGGTGGTACCTCAGGTATCCTGTACAAATTATTTCCCAACATAATAATAACAGCGCGAGGCCGGGACTCATACACAACATGTCGCTTCCATAAGTATGGTTGACCTAATAATACATCACAAACATCAAGAGGAGCAATATCACATATTACCTCATCGGTGAAGGGTTTGATGCTGTAGGGAAGGCGACATTGTTGGCTGACGCGGAGATCCCGTCCTTGGTGAAGCCACCTGATGGTATATGGCTGCGAGTGTGCTGTGGTCGGCAAACCCAACCGCTTCACAACCTTTGCTGAAATCAGGTTCTTTTGGCTCCCACTGTCGACAATGAACTGTAGCAGGGAACCCTTTACCCACATTTGGGAGTGGAAAAGACGCTCCTCCTCTGAATCTTCTAGTTCTTCCTTTTGGATCTTCGTGGTGGCAACGGTGGTGTTGGGCTCTACATCGATAATCTTCTTCCCTCTGTCATTCCTCTTCTCGGGTTTTGATTCAGTGTCAGAGTATGCATCTGATTCAGAAGCCTTTATCTCGGCCACCAGTGACTGCTTGGCCCGACACTCACTTGTGTTGTAAGAGGGGCTCTTATGGAACTCCTACCACTTTCCCGCTTCCTTCTTCGGCTTTGCAGTGTTGCTCTTTGCTTGCGGCTTTGGCAAGTTTTCTTGAGTCGCCATGCCTTGGCTGTGTCCTTGGTTCTGCGGTTTAGGGGCACCTTTCCCTTGCTTCTGATTAGCAGATCCAAAGTCTCGCTTTTTCTGTTTGAATTTTTTCTCAATTTTGGCAGCATACTGATATGCCGTACCAAGCGAGGAGATGTCGAGGAACTCCATTTCCTCATGAATGTATCTGTGCAGACAACTGCGGTACTTCAGCACCAAATGTTTCTCTGAATCTTTGATACCCAACTTGGTGCGCAGGGTATGGAACAGATTCGTCAGCTCATGCACATCTTGATCTCTTTGCTCCGCAGCGTAGTCCATTGTATGTACTTGTCCTCATAGCTCCCCACCGAATAATATTGTCCCTTTATGGCATCTCGGAAAGAATTCCAAGTGGGTACGACCGAGAACAGAGAGGGTTCCTCCTCGTCCTTTCTCTCACAGTAGGTTTCCCACTAGTCCTTGACATGGGGGGCGGCTTTGAGTAGAGAAAAAGTAATCTTTTCCCGTTCAAAAAAGTCATGAATCGAGAAATATCCTTCTAATAGATTCAACGATCTATCTACGGCGTCTGCATCTATTCGGCCATCAAATATGGGAATGTCGAAGTTTACTTTTACCTTAAAAGGGGTTGCGCCTCCAAAGTGGCTGCTAGATGCTGATGCGCCGCTAGTGGGAAGTCGTTGAAGGATCTGGGCGAAGTTATCCATCATTGCGTTCCTTTGTTTTTCAAGGGCCTCCTCGAGCAACATTTTGAGAGGATCTTCTGTGCCCTCGTCTTTCTTTTCGTCCCCCATGGGTGGCCATCATGATTTGCGAGGCTGATCTTACAAAGGTTCAACCAGATCGAGCCCTAACTCTTTATACCCCGCCCTCGTTGGGGACATGCAAAGAAGGATCGAGAAAGAGCAAATTGCTCTGATACCACTGATCCAGATTTATGCAGAAATGCAACAAAATACACAAATAACCATAGAAACAAATATGCAGCAGAAATAACACTTCATTTCATTAATCAATAACTGAAACTGGTTTACATACAGAATGGAAATAAACTAGCTAGAGTGTTGGTAGGTTGTCTCTGAGAAGCGATGTGGCGGCTACATGCCTCTGAACTCTGTGTGACAATGAGGCTCGAAGGCCCATATATTATTGAGAAACAATGGAAATCCTACACATCCAAAAACCTAACCCTAGGAGGTGAAACGCCAGAATGTGGGCCTCGTTGGGTAACTTGGTACATTCATTTCTCGGGGTCGTAACTTTAGCATATTACCTTCGTTTGACGTGCATGATACATTGTTAGAAAGCTTTGTTTAAGGACTACATCCATAAATGACAAATATTGAGTCTGAAACAGACTCATATTTTTCCGACCATTCGATGCCAAAAAAACGTCATTTAGGGCCTCAAAACGGCTCCGGAAGTTTAGGACTTGAAAACTGCCAAAAATAGTAAATTGTGTTACAATTAAGGAAACTGGAAAACTGAAAGAAACAATGGTAGGGGTCCAAGTGGAATAGGTGGGTGGCCACCAATATCCTCCTGGATCAAGGGCAAAGGATGACTTCCTACTTCACATCATGACACTTTGGATATGGAAAGGAAAAACTCACTATAACCATATGCAGGACAAACAACAACACAAGGAATGGCTGTGCCTCACAAATGGTTGAGTTGTTCAGAGAGTGCTTATTCAACCTAGGCATCATGTCTACATCAAGTTTGATCCAGTTTCATTAGGATCCTCAATTTATTTCCATTGCCTTTTGGCCTATATGTCCTTTTGGGGACTTCACCAGTGCTTAAAAGCACAGCTAATTGCAGCTTTCATCCAGGACATTTTCAAATTTACAAGGTCAACAATATTTGGATATAGCATATATTTAACCATTGCCTTTTTGGACCTTTTTCTTATACCCTTCGAGGAGTATTTTAGCATTTCATTGCTCTTGCCCTTTTTCACATATGTTAAGAAACACAGTTTTAGCATTTTCATTTTCCATGGGCGCATGTAAAACATTTTCCAAATAAGTAGTACATGAGCTTTCAGTTTTAGCCAACAACATCTCAAGTGACCAGGGGGAGTTCTGCACAGTGCCAAACATCGGGACAACCGACCAAAATGATTTAGGCATACAATCCAACTCACCAAAGGCAAGTTTTGTCACCAACTCAGAGCCGAGACACAATATAAACAGGGAGGTTTGTCCAACAATGGTTCTAGCGGGGAAAGGTCCTCCATGCCACAAGTCAAGTAGTAAGTCGGGTTATAAACAAAACTGGAAGGTAATGGATGGGTGGAGACAGTGAAAGATGAAGCCAACACTAGCAAGCCAAAATAATGGTGGGAATGACTACTTCTATTCTCCCTAAGGAGGGTAAAACCAATGAGTATAGATCAGGAACTTCCAAGTCTAAGTAGGGACATCAATACATAATACAAATGCATCCAAGTCCATATAATTATGACCGCTAGATCATGACACTACATGTTAATACATGTCACAAAGATGAGCATAAGAGCAATGATAACCATAACACTATATACTAAAAGCTGAGTCATAATTATGCATATAATCCATCTGAACCATCATCTGTCCAATGAGAAAGTACTGATATGAATCTGGGCATCAATAACTGCTCTGTAAATGACCAAATGACTACATTAGTCCTCAAATATGAGTGTCTTGAGACTCGGTCCTGACATGGGAGAGTACAATAGTCCACAAATAAAGCAATGATCCGACAAAACTGTTCATTTTAGCATCTCATATGTAAAATAGATCTGGTTGAAAAATGTACTGTATTTGAAAAATAGAATATGGTAGCTCGGCTACTATATATGTGATAACAGTGGCTAGGGTGCTAAGGTTGATAAAGCAAATGAAGCCTTAGCTTAGATTTAGTTTCATAGTTGTACTCAAGGATGGTATTGATGAGGCTACTGTGATTGATTTGTTTCCATATCATGAAGATTATGTAATGTCCTCTTTTGCTTGAGCAGCAAGGACCAACCCACTAACCTAACAAATTCCCATAGGTTCGAGTAGGTACTGAAAATTGGGAATTAACTAATGACTGATGCCACGTGGGATAAAAGTACAACATTAGTAGTGATAATAAGTCACTAGCAGTGATAATAAGTCATTAGCAGATAAAGAGGACCACTTAAGCAAGAGAAAATGACATGCGTGACATGCGAGGCCCAGATCAAAATGCATGCGGCATGCATCATTAAAGTTGCATGCATGCATAAGTTAAGTTGCATGTGTCATGCGCAGGTCGAAAAGAATAAAAGGAAGCAAATTGACTTTTTAGGGTATCTTTTGTTATTCTTCATTGTCGAGAATTAGTTTTGAGAGCTCTGGGAGCAGTTTAGGATTGAGGGTGAATTCCTTAGCCAACAATTGAGTTTGGTGGTGAAATCTATCCACCCTAGTCAAATCAAGGGATATATCATCTAGGTCTATCAACGTACTTCAAGATTACATCAGGTTCATCAATATTTGCAGAGATTCGAGGGCATCCAGGCATCTGAAGAATTTGAGAGGGCGCATCAGTCTGCATGCTGAGGGTGTATTTCCTGGTTCTTATAGAGGGCGTGTTACGGGATCAACTTGAGAGACATACGATGGCTATTACTGAAGACATATCCCTCGTCTATTTCTTTGAGGCATATTGAAGAGCTGTTTCACAAAGGGCGCATTAATTGTCATCTTTGGAGGGCGCATCCTTGCTTATCCAATACAGAGGGCACATTCTTATTTTCCATCTCATTGAGAGTGCATTCATCTAAACCTTGGAGGCTCTATTCTTCATATCATCCACTAGAAGAATTAATATTGACCCAACTGCTGCTTATTGGGATCCAGATTGGCATTTTTAGAGATTTTCTATTGATCCGACACCAAGAGAGGGGTGTGAGCTTGCATGGGTGAATTGATCCAAGGAGCAGCTATAACCCTGGTGACCTAGAGTTGATGCATGACATGGATATTTGCTATATGAGCACCAACTACTCCCATACATCTCATTGGTATGTTCATGCTTTCATTTTGATATTATTCACATTATAGATTTCAATATTTGTAATATTTGGAGCATGCACTTGCATTATCATTGATGCAAACTTGCTATAGGACAAATAGTACATCAAACAATTGAATAAAGACACCATATCACTGCAAACCCTACACAACATTAATATACAACAAATTGGTTTATTACAGTGGTATCAAAGCATGTTCCTTGCTAGTTGTGGGATTGGACTAAACATGCAATCATAACAATTAGATGAATCCAGAGAATTTGCAAAATATCACATACAAAAGATAGAGATACAGAAACAGAGACAGAACCAAAGAAGAGGACTTAGAGCTAGAGGACATAGGTTTAGATGATCGAGTTGTGGATATGATAGAATCAGTGACTCAACTAGAGAAAGACAAAGGTAAAAGAACCTTGGAGGATGATGATAAGATAGCATTTGATAGCCTCATTAGTGCTCTGAATGATTTGGCTAAAGGACAAAGGAGGTGTTCAATGCAATAAATAGGTTAGAAGATAAACCAGGACAAAATCAAAACAACCTATATATCACTCAGGGTGATAGAGTATCTACTAGTGGTAGTGGGAGTCAAGCGCATACCATCATGCATAGTCATCCTCACATATATAACAAACCATCTAGGCCTACCATGCCATAGTTTTTGGAGAGCACCACCATAGGACAAATAGTGCCAATCGAGCAGAGTGAGCCATTTAGGGCTTATCTACAGGAGTACAAGGCACTAGGAGATGGTTTTCAATCAACCATGTCCGCAAACTTTTGTAATATGAAGAGTAGGAACAAGTTGAGAGGATTTAATAGGGCATTCGATGAAAACTTTGAATTACAGCATACAGTGGGGAAGCTGACCATCCCCAACTTGATGGATCATGGGGTTGCACGACACAAATTTAGGTACAAAAGCTAGAGACTTACTTCTAGCTTAACCCGATGGTAGAGGCAACTGCAATTAAACTGGCTACATTGCACTAGGACGGGGAAGCCCGTGAGTGGTGGTACCATGGGTTGGTGAAGTTGGGTCACAACACTATCACATCTTACAGGGACTTCACATAGAGGCTCACAGAGCGCTTTGACAGGAAGGATCCTAGGGTTTATTTCAGAGAGCTAGCTCAGCTCAAGCAGACAGGCAGTCCAGAGGCATTTATATTCGAGTTTCATAGAGTCACCTTCATGGTGACTGACATATCAAAGAGCCAATTAGTCATGTTGTTTGCAGAGGCTCCGACCGAACCTTTATGTGGATGGGTTAAGGCCTATAAACCCACCACATTACAGGATACTATTAGCTGAACTAGGGACTTATGGGATTTGGTGTCGAAGAATGGGTTTCCTTCCAAACCAACTCTCCCCATTAAAGAAAAGGACAAGAGACCTTTCCAGAAAGATTGGCCCAAAAAGGATTGGATGGACGATGACACCCAAAGAGAATTAAGAAGAAAGAAACTATGTTTTAGTTGCCAGGAATCATGGATACCAGGTCACAAGTTTTTCGGCAAGGGGAAGGTGCATGACATTGAGGTCTATTCGGATAGTGGGGAGGATGAGGAGGATCAGGAGTAGATATAGAGAGAGACACTTCATACAGCATAGGAGGAGCAACTTTAGGATGATGTAAAAGGAGGTGTCATTGCTACCTTATCAGAGTTCCCAGGTTTCACATTCTTAGATTGAGAGGTGTTATACAGGGCCACAGGGTTGGGGTTTTGGTTGATGGTGGGGCGACCCACAATTTTATTGATGCTGCTTGGGTGACAAGATGTGACATTCCCACTGAGGAGTTTGAGGGGTTCACAGTGGTAATAATAGGTAACCACAATATGGATTGCACTCGATGGATCCCAAAATTGAATGTAACACTCGAGAACTATAATCTGACAGATTCCTTTTATGTGGTCAATGTACCGTATACGAATGTGGTTTTGGGAGTTTAATGGCTCTATTCCATTGGAAAATACTCAACGAACTACCAAACCATGGAGATGGAGTTTCAGGGGCTTGCTGGACAGAGGGCTGTTTTAACAGGTATGCATACTTACCCACCCAGGGCACTGTCATCACTGAGGATGGAGGCGGTATTTCGACAGGGAGACATAAAGTGGGAAGTAGAGTGCTTGATCATCTTCAAGAAACCATGAGATAGCACAACAGAATGCCAAGGACTACTACAAAAGCACAGGAAGGTATTTAGAGATCTTCCTCTAGGTAGGCCTCTTAATCGTGGATTTGAGCACATTATTGAGTTGGAGGAGGGGACACAGGGAGTCATCACCAATGTTATCAGAACCAAACTAGTCATCGAACCGACGAAGCCCAAAATGTGAACCGGACCGAAACCGGCAAAAACCCAGGTAAAAGACCGGTTGACTAAAAATACTTAAAATATTCATATTTTGTAAAAAAACATATATATTCATGTGCATACATATGAATCCAAACCATTAATACACAAATATGCAAAGTTTCTCATATATATAACAAATATGGGTGCAAATATCCAAAATAGCATCTAGTGCAATAAATCTCCGAGGTTCTGAACCAAAGTACATCAACAAAGAGGCTCTAAATGGCCTTTACAATCCAAAAATAAACCATAGTACTAATGAATAACAATAAAGTGATCATATGGCACTACCCTACTAGCTACTACTACTAGAGTCTAGTGTCTAGTAGTCTACTACTCCTCATCATCATCCTCCTCATGGTCATCCTCATCCTCTTCCTCTTCATCCTCTTCAGGAGTGGGATTCTGAGCCCCACTTGATTCCCCTGGCCCTGAAGGTGGAACTTCTGGAGGTGGGTCCAAATCCAACCAAGACAAGTCATCATTATCAAATACTGGTGCTTGAGTCTCCACAACCCACTTTGATGATGGGTCAAAGTCATCCAAGGTTATGTTGCTTGATGTTGGTGTCTTGTTCAACAACTGGTTATGCCTCAGCCTAAGATTGTACTGGGTGGGGGGGTCTTTAAATAGTGTTAGGATAGGCATAGGGTTAGGTTAGAAGCATAGGTTAGGTTTTATTTTGTGTTTTTAAAACAAAAAAATTGAGTTCCGTGAGTCCCCAGTCCGCGGCCGTACGCCAGAGTACGGACCGGCCGGTTCCGTACCTGGTTTGAAAAAAAATCCGGTTTGAGGAAATTTTTTTACTGACTGGACTGGCCAACCCTGTAAACCAGTGAGACTGGCCGGTTTTGCCGGTTCAGGTCCGGTTTTGATAGCATTGGTCATCACCACCCCTTACCAACACCTTTAGAGATTTAAAGATGAAATAGAGATAACTATTGAAGAATTGCTCAAGTTGGGTTGCATACAACCCAACTCTAGTCCATTTGCGTCTTTTGTAGTATTGGCTAAAAGGAAGGATGGGACCTTACGCATGTGCATAGACTACAGGGCCGTAAACAAGAAAACCATTAAGAACAGGTACCCAATTCTAAGGATAGATGAGCTCATGGACGAATTATAGGGTACAAAGTATTTTCCAAAATTGACCTTCGATCGGGGTATCATCAGGTTTAGGTGAGGGATCAGGATATTCCAAAGACAACCTTCTGATGACATTATGGATTCTATAAATTTTTGGTAATGCCTTTTGGACTCACTAATGCACCAACCACTTTTCAATCATGCATGAATCACACTTTCAATAAGTAGTTGCGTAAGTTTCTCTTGGTATTCTTTGATGACATAATAATCTGCAACAAAACTTGGGAGGAACATCTACAACATTTAGATGAGGTATTGGGGATTTTGGGTGAACAATCCTTATATGCTAAAATGTCCAAATGTGAATTTGGAATGTAGGAGATGTTATATTTGGGGCATGTGATAGGGGTGAATGGAGTACAGGTCCACCTAGGTAAGATTAAAGCTATACTAGGGTGGCCCACACCTCAGGATATAATAGAGTTAAAGAGTTTCTTGGGTCTCTGCACTTACTACAGGTGATATGTTAAGGGATTTTCGTAGTTGACATCACCCCTTACAGATCTCACAAACAAAGGGGCATTCAGTTGGCCAGAGGAGGCACATAAAAATTTTGAGAGGATGAAAAAGGTGATGAGCTCTTGTCTTGTTCTAGCATTACGAGACTTCACTCTGCCATTTGTACTAGAATGTGTTGCATCGGGTGAGGGTATAGGAGTAGTACTAATACAATATCATCATCCTATAGCCTTTGAGAGAAGGAAGCTCAAAGATTATGGGCACCACTATTCCATACATGATAAAGAGATGCTTGCAATTTTACATGCCTTAACCAAATTCAAGCAGTACTTAGTAGGTGGAAAATTTAAAATCAAAACAACCCATAACAACTTGAGATACTTCCTGGAAAAGGAGGAGTTGAATGATAGATCACATAAGTGGGTCAGTAAGATACATTATATGGTTTCGAGAGTGATTATGTAAAAGGGAAGAACAATGTAGTAGCTGATGCCCTTTCTAGACAACCAACCACACTATCTCTCATGGATATCTTTGTGGATTGGAAGTCCCACCTCTTGGTGGAGGATTAAAAAAACAAGTTTGCTTGTGAATTACTCGATGGACAGGTAAAGGATGACAAATGATATCATATATTACAAGGGCAATATTTATTTGGTTCCTGAGTTCGCACTTAAGAAGATCTTGCAGACAGCGCATGACTCACCATTAGCAAGGCATTTGGGGTTCTTGAAAACATATAGGAAGATTCGAGAGAGGTTCGCATGGAAGGGTCTTAGGGACGATGTGATAAGACATGTGAGGGAATGTAGTACTTGCCAATAGAACAAAGTAGAGCACACTCTTTTGGCAGGATTGCTTCAGCCCTTTTCCATTTCGAAACAAAAATGGGTGAGTATCTCCATGGATTTCATTATAGGGTTTCCAAAGGTGTAGGGAAAAGATTGTATCTATGTGGTGGCGGACTGATTAACTAAGTTTTCTCATTTCTTTGCTATTCCTTCTGATTATACAGCAGCTAGGTGGTAGAGTTGTTCTTCAGGGAGATATTAAGACTACACGGGTTACCCAAGACCATTGTTAGCGATAGGGATATCAAATTCACAGGTGCCTTTTGGCAAGAGCTCTTCAAGTTGGTTGGGACTGAATTGGCCACTAGTACTAGTTACCACCTGTTATGATGGATCTTGTAGTTGCCCCTGTAGAGTAATCCTGTATAGGATGGAAGAGGGGACGGGCAACCAAAGCCGTGACCTACGATAACCCTAACCCCCAAAAGATGGATGGTTGTTACGTCGGTTAGGACTTCCTTCGCTTTATGCCATTGGAGAAGCCCACGTGACAATGGGGGAGACCCAAAGCTATCCTGAAAGGACATACCTAAAGCAGATCACCTAATCAAACTCCTAACGGAGAATGCGTAAGGTGAGTGCTTGAAACCCTAGATTCAGGGGATAGGCCATAGATTAAGGAATACTTGAGTAGGGGTTGTTAAAGATGTTGGAAATGTTACTCAAGTAAGATAAGATAGTGACTTATGGAGATTGGGATCAAATCTAGGATTAGTGTGCTGGTTCAAATGATCAAACCTGGGATCTTGAGGAGATTGAAGCATATAAATGAGAAATTCCCAGGATGAGGTTGATATGAAGAATTAAAGCTTCCCACACACTGACTTGGATGAAGGGTTCAACAATCAGAGAAAATCCAAGCAAAACTGGAGTAGACAAAGAAACTGGTTGCTAGACTAAGAGGGGCTGTACCTCTCTAAGGGATCAATGCTTGGAGATGGGTAAATGGAGTCCAATGCTGACGCTTAGATGGAGAGGGCCTTTTTCGGGATGGCCGTCAAAACCTAGATTGCTGAATTTGCAAATTCCCAGTGCAAATTGATCCAGTGATGTTTCCTACTTCTAACAAGGGTTTTTTTCAGTAAAATTGGTGATGGGCAAAGCATGAGAAAATTAAAGGGCAGAGAACTTACCTGAGAAACGTACCTGAATCATGTCGATAACCTCCTGGATGACGAAGAATGTTGACTTTTCGATCAAATGAGAGTTCCGAGCAAGATTTTGATGAATTGTTGCTCCAGTCAATGACCCTAGCGCCCCCTTTGTACCTGTCACACCAAAGAACTCAATTAGCACGACAAATAAACGGGATCCACAAGCCAAACAAAAATACAAGGAAAATAAATCATGAAGAAGTTGCTACTCTCTGATAACCAACATTGAGCTTCGACAATAGAGTGAGTCTCCCCACCAATCTGCCTCTCTCAGAACCGCCTCCTTCAACCTGGAGATAAACAGGTACGAGAAAAGGTACACAAGCTATGCTGGATTGATCTCAACGCAGAAGAATAACAATGCCAGTCATCATCTCATTCATTCATCAAACAAGAAGCAAGTGTGTAGTCCCAAAAAAATCTCTTTATTCAATATTTCGGTGCTAGAGCTCATGGTTTACAATGGGGGGATCACCTCTCTTAAATAGCTTGAGAGCGTGTCCACATTTTACTAAATATCATCCAACGATTGAGATTAAGACATCATCAATGGTGGAGATCACTAAAACAAAGATCAACACATGGATCAAGATGACCACATCAAAGGGGGGCACACTTTTGCTCAAGGACGCCTCCCTAAGGTGGAAATCATGATATAACATCAGATATAACATGATAATACATGAAAGGGGGTCAATAGGGGCTCAATTCACCCTAGGCCCCATTACAACCTCATAATATATAAGATACAACCATACAATACATCATCTAGCCAAGTTGAGGGGCACCCCTTGGGAGACGTCCTCATTGACTGAACCAACAATACAATAATCCAGACCAAATATTGACTGAAACTGCTGAAAAGTTGTCTAGGGAGCCAAAACACATTATCTGATAAGTTTCCAAGCTATTTCCTTGACCCAACAGGCCAAATCGATTTTTTCAGTGAATTCCTTAGTTCATTCTCTAGTGGTACATCCTCTAAAACTGAATAAAATCATCATAACTCTGTCCAGGTTGAGAACTGGGGCAAACTGATTGTACTGAATGATCTGGAGACATAGGAGAATGGTATAAGTGACTACTCATACCCCCTAGAACACTACAATGCTCTAGGAGAACCAAAATCACTGCCATTTGTAATAAAATTTGATCATTTGGCCGATAAAATGATAATAATCACTGATCATGAGATACAGGGCCAAACTATGAAAACTGAGACCATGGTATTGGTCCTGGACATGTTTGGAAGAAATATAAGCATGTTGTTTTTTGAGTCATTGCCTTGAGAACCGTGTTTGAGGTGAGATACTGTACAAATATGATCCTGCATGCATCCAAGGTAAGAAATACTCTAATGGTGTATATCAAAACCCAACTTTAATCATGTTATTCATAATCATGGTGACAACAATAATAATAATGAGTAAGATATACCCGTGCCTTTGAAAAATATTAGAACCTTCTGGAAATCTCTTGTGCATGCCATACTTACAAAGTTTAAACAATGTTCTAGCGCTGGGTGAGGATGGAAAACTACGCTAAGGTAAAGGGAGATGACTTATAACTGACTTTGACCATATGATTTCTCAGAATGATGACAATTACACACGACCACAGTGACATATACATGACAGATGAACATTAGGGGATGGTGTGTCTCACAAATGGATGAGATAATCTGAAAAGAGCCCATTCAACTCTCACAACATGTATACAACTCACATCCAAACTAAGGAACAAGCTCCATGAGGATCTTTACTAGGAACCTTGTGTTGAGTACACAAGAATTGTAATGCAGAGATCCTAGGCGACACTATGAATTAGCGGTCCCTTGCCCCATCTCACATCAAAACATGCAGGATCCGTGAGGAATTAATCATTACATTTCAATAGCGGCCATCAGTCTTTAGATTTAACATTTGTTTATCCACTACTTTTTTTAGGCCTTTCACAATTTCACGTTATAGCCCTTTTTGAGTTGTGTCTAAAGGCACAACTTGCATCTATTTGAAGGCTTTGCATTTCAACAGATAAAATTTATAGCACATAATGCATGTAATGATGGTAGACACATTGCTTGAAGTTTAAGCTAACACTCTTCGAGATAACTCAGAGCTGAGACACAGAAGACATGGGATCCATCTTGCATAGGGTTCAAAGTGGGGAAAGTGATCTTCAATCTCATAGGTCTCGATCAAACTAAAGTCATCGGTTGAGGATTAATCATGGATGGACTGGATGGACGATGTTGGGATAGGAAAGGAGCACAAGAAAGAAGTTTGCGCCCAAGCAAAGGTACGTCGCGTGCGCGATAAGAAGGAAGGAAGGTCACGAAGGAAGCAAAGGGACCAGCGCAGGCGGAATAAAGATGCGTGCGACGGAGGAAAGGCAAGCGTACAGGTGATAACGGCTGGAAAACGACAAGTGAAGATTGTGGTCGTTAAAGACGGCGTAAGCCTACGGCCATGCACGTATTTAAGAATATTTGTAAGTCAGGCCGATAGTGCCTTGTGTCAGTCCATGACAACCTGTTCTGACGGCTGATCACGACCTATAATTGATAAGCAATATGTAGTCGACCCTGCGTGGTCTGATAGAAGTTCTAAATAAGAAGAACTCGTTCTGTATAAGTGTTGTCAATTTTGTCGTTGGTTGTTGCTACTGTCATTTTGTTGGTTGATCATTCGCCAAGTTACCCAGTTTTGTTAAGGAAGTAGGGCAGAAGGGAAGGAGACTTAGAGAAGAGTCTAGTAGCAGTAGACGACTGTTGAACTGCAGATCTTGTAGCTGTGTGCGCAGACCGCTATGAGTAGAAGGAATCTGCCACTGAGTGCGCAGAAGGTAGATAGAAGAGTCGATCCATGTTGTGTGCGGATCAGTAGGAGTAGATACAAGATAAACCAGAGAGCATGAGAGCAAGAAGTCTGAGTCATAAAGACATATCATAAGATTAGTCTGCAAATCGCAGACTGCAAGGTGCTATACCCATTTCTCATGCCAAATGAAGAGCACCTTGGTGGTTTTTCCCAGATGGGTTTCCACGCTATTCGTTGTGTTTAAATGGTTGATTGATGCTGTACATGTTGATGTGAATGGTTGTTATTTGCTTACTGTATGATGATGAGCTATTGTTGAATGCCTGGTACCATATTGTTAACTAGTGAGTGAATAATTGCTAAAGAATTGTTGGAATGCCCGAGCAAGCTGTAGTTAATTCCTTAAGTTGAAATATAAGTCGTAAGTGGCCTGTTAGTTTAAAGGATCAGCTGCGTCGCACAAGTTGCGCCAGTTGTTAATGTGAAAGACCAGGTCGTGTCGCGCGTTGACATACAGTTGTGCTCAGTCGCGCAGGAACCTTCCAGCCGTCTAGGTTTCCCTCGTTGAGCGCCTTGGCCGCGCGCCAAGGGACTATAATCCCTCACCAACTGCGAAAACATGGTTCTGGCAGTTACCCATTAGATATCTCGGGTGAGACTGCGCCTGCCTCGCAGGTGTTGCCGACGAAGTTACTCTGTCGGGCCAATGTCTTGTGGTTTATTGTTGATATTGTGGTGATGCTGAACCACAAGTCGAGACAGAAAGGTGATAGAAGCCAACAAATGGTTCCATTGCCGGGACCCTTAATCGTTTGAGTCGAGGGAAATGTTGTGGCATCTGACAAAGAAAGAGATAGAAGATTGGTTGGACTCCAAAACGCTAACGTTTGCGCAAGAGGAAAGCGCAGGAACACGACTGAGCGCAGAGAATTGGGTAGACGAGTATATATATTCTAATATTCACGAGGTCTTCTTTGCAAAATTCCCTTTTTATATTGTACGAGTGGTTGACAAGATTGGCGACTAGATAGACAAATTTCCAAAGAAGAGAAGCCGTCGAATGGAGTGATCAATTGGTTCATGAGGTAACCAGTGTAAGTAACGATATCTCTAGAGCTGTTGATTTTTGGATTGATAGTATCTTGCAAGCATACATTACTGAGTTCGCGGTAGACACTATAACTTAATATAGTGAGGCAAAAGGAAAGTTTTTCCAAGGACCCCGAAGAAGGTATCTGCTATCTATCAGTGCATGGATCAAGATGCTCCCCTATGAGAAGGGTATCTTGCAGTTGAGTAGTTGAGTCGCGTGCCTGTGAAGGAGGCTATGTCGCAGACAACTTCTTAAGAAAATGGGAGAGGGTGAGCTGAGATGTTCTTTGGAAGTACAGAACCTGATCTAGAAGTGGGAGTCCTAAGGAGTGGAAGGAGATTTAGGTCAGGGAAAAGAAGAAAAACCGAAAGAGGGCAATGAAACTTTAGTCTGTTGGAGGAAAGTGAACACGAACTTTGGTCGTACGAAGATGAAGGGTCTTGCGATGAAGAGGAGGACTACAGCCCGATTTTAGAAGGACCAGAGGACTCTGAAGACTCTGTCGAGACACCAAGGTCGGGACACAATTACATCACACCAACAATATCCCCAGAGGTGAGATCTAGAGTCTCATCCCCAGAGAGGATTACTAATACTCATAATGCTAGTAATGCGACCAATACATCGGAATGCATACCTCCTTTGAATGCTTTACCAGAGAACCCCGACACCAACTCAATGGCTGGGGCGGACATTCGATTACCCACATTCAATGGAAATGGAACAGGAGATCCAGAGCAACATTGGTTCCTCTGCGAAGCTGTTTGGATGGTTCGGTTAGTCCATAATGCAGACATAAAGAAAGCACAAATGATCACGACTTTGAGGGGTCATGTGCTAGATTGGTTTATGAAGTTCTGTGCCGCACCGGCCAGAACACCACGGAAGACTCTAGACGAGATCTGAGCTGCAATGATCTCTGAGTTCAGAAAACCGAAGTCTGAGTCGCAGCGCATCATTGAGATCAAGGAGATAAAGCAAGCACTGACAGAATCAGTATGGGACTTTGACCAGCGGTTTAAAACTTTGATGGCCAAGGTAAGTTTCCAAATGTCGGATGTACAGCATAAAGAGTGGTTTATTGCTGCACTATTACCACACATCCGAGGGCTATTAATGCAACAAAAGATTGAATCGCAGACAGAAGCATTGGAGTTAGCAATGAAGCTAGAGGCCTCACCCATTGGCGACGGTGCCGCAGGAATGGTATAGATTTAATCGCAGTTGGCTAATCTAACAATACAACTTCAGGACATCAAGTAGGGTAAGGAAGCACAAGAAGATATATGGTCCACGAAATGCAGAACGAACGGGCACACCAAGGATAATTGCTCGACCTTCATGAACTATCTCGCGTTAGGTGCACCAAACCCATTAAATGGCCAGGGGCTACCATGGCGTCGCATATGCCAATCTAGAGGGCATCGCGACGAGGAGTGTTTATATTTGCAGAAAGTTGTAAGTACCTCGACAAATCTCTTTTGTAAATTTTGTAAGTCAGTAGGATAGGAAGAAAAAGATTGTAGAGCATACCAGCTCTTGAAAGAAAAGACTGTTGATACCTACTTAATGAAAAATGAGGGACTTGCTCAGGCTGAACCGGCGCAAGCATCGTATCAGCTTGCACAGTTCCCACCCAATCAATACCAAAATCAGTATCAACCTGAGTACGCGCCTCAGTAGCAGTACGCGCAACAAAATCACTACCAGCCACACTACCAGCAGAAGCAGTACCCACCACAGCAACCACACTCGTAGGGAAGGGGTGGTGGAAACTTCAGGGGAAGAGGTGGAGGAGGAGGATTTGGTAGAGGAAGAGGCCAAGTTACGTGCTATAACTATGGACAATTGGGTCACTACGCCAAAGATTGCTTAGAACCTGCGAAGACATGTTCGTACTATAAGAGACAAGACCATAATGTGGAGCAATGTCCTTAGTTGATCGCAAAATGGCAAGCAAGGATCATCGCAGGACCTAACCCTGCGTAGAATGCAAACCCAAATCCTAACATGAATGTTCAGATGATTGCGGCTGAACCACGAGATCCGAATATCACTGTCGTAACAAGGGGAGGGGCTGTGACTGGCGCTGATCAGGATAAATCACAAGAACAACTGCAACCGCAGGTACGACCTGCGACACAGAAGAAAGTATCATTTGACGTCCAGGAGCAAAAGGAAGTATTCTTGGAGGTATGACCAGAGTTTGTGGAGCTAGCGGAACCATCGACGTCAGAAGAAGTAAAGGAGATGCATGAACGATTTGAGCGCATATTTCAGAAGAATGTCCCACAAAAGGTTAGTAAGCTCAAATCCTTTTTGTCAAGTTGTCTAACGCTAATACAAGATAAAGATGCTATTGCAGAACTACAAACAATAATAAAAGAGATACCCGTAGAGCCACGAGGTATTGTTCAAAGCCCTTTTTGTTTGAGTAACTTTTTTCTTGAGATCAAAGGCTTAGATTAAAAGCCAACTACAGGAGATCAATGGCTCATCTCACTTCTTCGTTAAAAATTTGCTTTTTAATTAATAATGCGAGTTTAATACTCACCATCATTAAAGCTTATAAAGTCATTTTTAAAATATAAACTCAATCATTTAATTAAAAGGTCACTTTATCATAAAGTCAATTTCACCTTTTAATGGCTAGGGATTGTTATCCACTAATTTTGCACTTAGTTGGGTTACCTAAGGAGCCACCCGTTGACAGACATGTTCAATGTCTGATTCCAGTGTATCAGTTGATCCGTCTTCATGTCTAGCCAATGTTTGAGTTGAATAATTTTGACCATGGCCCCGCGGGGTTTGTAATAAAATGTGCTAGTAGGGTATTTTTTGAGTTGTTCGGTCCCCTGAGACGTAGAATTTCAAATAAGGTATTCCATGGAGTTTTTTGCCCCTGACAATTATGCTTTGCCTTTAGCCAAGTATAATAGACGATGTTTTCTCCCGCTTCCTCCAAAGCTGGAATGCCCGATGTTGAATTCTGGGCCTTGGGGGGTTATTAGAGCCCAACTGAGTGTTATAATCCTACTAGGCATTATTCAGGTAGAGCATGGTCATGTCCTAAGTCATCTGGACATATAAAAAAATTTCAAAAAAATCTTTTTTGAATGGGGAAAAAATTATTTTTTTAAATTATTTTTCTTCAGTTTTTAAATTAATTTTTCCATAAATTAAATGGAAATAACCCGTTTGTAATAAATCAGTCATCCGGACTCCGAATTCAATGACTGAAGGCTCTAACCTTAAGCCAAAAATCATTCTTGATTGGCCAGCCAGTCAGAACCAACTTTCAGATTATCAATCGGACACATAATGCACTTTTTCTCAAAAAAGTCAGTTTTGAGGAAAAAAATGATTATTTTGGAGAAAATTAAAACTCTCCAAATTAATCCAAATTCAGCGAAATAAAAGGCTAAATGACATCTCAATGGGCAGTTATAATGATTGGAGTTATCATAACTCAGCTTCAGCTAGCATTCAGTGAGCAATAAAGTTATAATCAGTTAACGGATTTGTCATCTCCAGCGAAACTCCCGAATTGGATGAGATGGAGAGCACTCATTGGTTTGATGATTTGATCAAGGTAAAGACTGAAGATAACACTAGCAATGGCTCCTCCAGACCTAGCAAGTCCGGTTAGGTCTGGTTTTCTGGTTTTAGGGTTTTAGCACTCTCTCATTGTATAAATAGAGGCTCCTTTAGCTCTATTCAGATGGAGATTTTGGGTATGAACACTCTGCCAAAATTATTGTAATATTTGTTTAAAGATTGGAATAAAGTTGTGACTTTGGAGGTCTATGCATGAACTTTTGGAATGATGGATTCACATTTTCTTTGGTGATATCTCTCTTACCCTTTTCTTTTCAATTATTAAATCATTATTCAATATATAGTCTTGAAGGGCTAACAATCTAGTTTATGAGTATTTTGTTTGGATTTAATCTTGTTTGTAAGGGTTTTGCAGGGATCATCAAGGGTGAAGGACAAGCAAAAAGATCAAGCTTTTCTTCATGAACCGGTGGTTCTTTTTCATCTAATTCCTTCGTTTTGCAGGTTCTCCTAAGCACTTCTCAATCCAAGAAAGAAACACAACAGTCAGGGTTTCTCCTTCCTTCTAGCAACAAAGATTAAACAACACACTTGGTTACCGAACTTCCCTCTTCTAGTTCTCTCTTTGCTCTTTGACCACTTTTGTTTCCTTGCTTGCTATCCCCTTTCCTCCTTGCTTTGTTTGCCTTTTCTTACTCTTTTTTCTTTGCTGCCCCGTTTTTACTCTTTTTACCACTCATTTTCTTCATTTTGGACAGCCCTAGTGTGCCATAGTTTATGCCCCTTTTTTACCCCTTTTTGCCCTAGTTCTTTAGCCTTCTTCTACCTTGTTTTGGCCCTTTTCTTCCCCTTTTTGTTCGCTGTCCTATTTTTTGATTTTTATGACAGTCATCTTCCTTCTTCATCACTGCCCCATTTTCATCATTTCCCATACTCCTTTGGCCCCATAGTTGGCTGCCCTATTTCTCCCTTTGCTTGCTTTTGACTTCCTCTTTGTTCTCATTCCTTCTTCCTATCCTTTTCTTCTTATTTTCAGCCTTCTTTGTCTTGCTCTTTTGCTCTCATTCAAACTTCTTCTCTTCCCTTTTTGCTAAATTTCAAGAAAGCTTCAAGTAAAAGTAAAGCATTCTCCTTTTTACGCAAATTTTAATGATTGTAGAGTTATATGCTTTCATTTGAAGAGTCCTTTCAAGGATTAAAATTGTAATTTCAATAAAGTACTTTTGTTTGAGTGAGCTTTTTAAGTCCCCACTCTCATCCTCCCCCATTTGGGGAGGCTTGTGTTGTGTTTACTTGTGTATGCTTAGGTTAGATGTGCTTGTTTTCATCATTATTTACATCTTATTCTTAGAATACTAATTGTTAATCCATCACATCTAATTCATTGGCTAAGTTGATTACTTTATTTTTAATTGTTTATCTTTCTTAAGTAAATCAACTACTTAAATCTCTTGAATCACACCATAAGGTGGATCAAGAGTGCTCTCTGTCGAAGAGTTTAATAAATCATCTTTGCTTCATGTTCATATTGTTTAATCAATTAATCTTTAAGTAAGACTCTTGAACTTGCAAAAACACAAGTCAAGAGCACTCTCTATCGGAGAGCATCTTTAATTTTCATAATTCTTGCATTAGTCTCATCTAGATTAGATAAGACTCTTGAACCTCTGTCATAAGACAAGGTCAAGAGCGTTCTCTATCGGAGAGTCTAATTAATTAACTTAATAAAACCTTCAACACACGCACCCCTTTTAATTAATTAGCTTCGTTGATCATCCTTCACCTAGTATGCTCTGCCGACTTTCGGGTTGGGCTCGTACTCAGAACGGTGAACGGACTTGCTAAGTTCGCACAAGAGTAACTTAATTAAAACTTTCACCCCATAACCAACGCACCGGCGTTGCTTCGTTTAAATACCGAGGCATGTGGGCAAATTCCAAGTGTGGGCGCCAGGAAATCCAATTTGGGCACAGTTAGTTAAGTTATTGAACACTTAGCTGTGACCCCAGACAAGTCCGTCATGTCTTCAAACGGAGCCACTGAAGGTATTTCCAGTTAGGATATCCAGCTACCTTAAGCAAGACCACCATTAAAAACTTTTAAAACCTACCAAGAGCACTCGCAAAATCAAATACTCACTAGCTTAATTCCTAGACTTTTATTCACGCATTTATTTGACTCCATAAGGCACTGGTGCTTTGTTATATCTGAGTAACTTTCTATTTCGATCAACTGTTTATGGTTCATTTCAATTGTTATATTTGAATGCTTAGTTAAAAGTCTGGAACCTTTGCTTATATGTGTAATCTCTTGTCAGCAACGTGGATTGCTTCTGATTAATCATCATTCTCTCGATAAACAATCACTTTAAATCATAATAAACTCCTAAATAACACCCATCTGCATCCGCAACTAAGTAAAACACTCTAACAACTTAAGAGCCTTAGAAAACTCTTTTGTAGGGACTACCCCCCTTGGCTTCATTAGGAGTTAGCTTAAATAGAGGAGCTAGGAGTAGGTGACAGTATCTAGCTCTGTGCTTGCCCCCAAGGTCACACCTCTCCCACTTTTTCAAGTGAGGAGACAACTTTCATTAGATTTCTGCTGCTGGTGTGCAATTGGCGGACAACATCTTTTGACGCCGTTGCCGGGGACAAATCTTTTTGTTCTTGGACGACGTTTGTTTCTTTTAGTTTTTTACCTTTTTCCCTTTTTGGTAGATTTTTAGTCCAATCACTCCCCGAAATTAGACTTAAATCCACTTGGCGACTCCACTGTCAGTTAACACCTCAAGGTATTCTACTAGAAGAAACTCTGAAGGTTTGTTCGATTTCATCCCTGACCCTAAAAAAGTTTATAGGATGAGATTGAACAAACTAGGTCTCGTAGGATCCTTGCAGAACTTGGATCTGAGTCTGTTTCAGACATCCACCCTTTATTTCTAGAAAACACTAATACCTTTGTTTCCTACATAATGGGCGAGTATTTTACTCAGCTTGACTTTTCTCAGATAGCAGGTCAACCCCACCGTCTTCCAGACAAAGCTATCAAGAAGCTCCCGATGTATACAGGCACTGATGCCACTACCGCCGCCATGCACCTCAGGAACTTTTCTAGGTGCATCAATGCTTATGTCAGTGATCCTTCTAGCCAACATGATGATGTTTATATGAAGTTATTCGCTCTATCTTTGGATGGAAAGGCCGGCGACTGGTATAACAATTTACCAGATAATGCTTTTGACACTCTAGTTGCTTTCAAGACCTCTTTCACCAACAAGTTTGGTGAAAAGAAAGAACCTCGGCATCAACTTGCGTCCTTGACCAACATAAAAAAGAAGGATACAGAAACAATGGACGATTTCAATACTAGGTTCACGGAATTGTCAAAAGCCATCCCTACTGATTATGCCCCAACTGCACCAACCATTCTGGTCTATTACGTTGAGGCACTTAGTGGCAAAATGCAATACCAGATCAGAGACAAGGAGCCTGCTAACTTGCTCCAGGCTCAGGAAATGGCAATTAAAATTGATTTGAACATGCAGTCATCTTGTGAATCTAACCTCCAAAGGTTATTTAAGGTCTTCAACTCCTTTGAAAATTAATGAACCTAAAGACAAGGACCCTTTATCAGCTATGAAGGATGCCTATGAAAAGTAGATGATTGAAATGAAAAGGGAGATGAAGAAAAATATGGAGGAAGCAGAACAAAAACACTTAGCGCAGTTGAAGGAGATTCAAAATAGGGTGATAACGATAAAAAGAACTCAAACTCAGCCTGCTCCTAGAAACTCTCCTGCCAAGCCAACTTGGCAAAGAAAGCCTTCCAACCATGAGCAGAGGCCTCCTCATTAGCTAGAGGCCGCTAACATGGTTGAGCAGTATAAGCCATTTTGCAGGGCATGTGAAGACCTTCATGAAGAATCTTCTTGTTATTATGCATGCTATGTTTAGGAGCATGGTTTTCCAGAGGGTTGTGGTCCTAAAGCATCATCAAGCGAACCTGAGTACATAAACTATGTAGATGACATGCATGATATTTCCGGAGAAAATTGGAGAGAGACAAAACAATATTCAAGAGAGCCTAAATACATTAACACAGTTAAACAACTCCATTCTTTCACCACAGAAACTCGGGGTCAAGTCGAAGATTATAGTCAACAATTGGATGATCTCACTAAAAACTTTAGCACTAATCCTACTAATGAGCATAATGATGAGAGTTTGGAAGGTTTACTACCTTACCTTTTTTCTGAAGAAGATGACTATGATCATGAGGGGGATATAGAATCAGATGTGATACAAGTGAGGAAGAATCCCTTACATCTGAGATGGATGATAACTTTGAGACTTTAATTAAAAATCCAATCTTAGAGGTTTCATGTGATGAGATTCCTCCATGCACTCCACCGGATGACAAATATTTGGAAAGTTGGGTCCCCTGTGATAACTTTGAGAATATTTTTGAGAATCTCATCTATGATATGTCCAGCAAGGGGAGTTGTTATTCTGAGACTTATAATATTTGTAAGGAAGAGCAGTCAGAGTTTTCATATGATTAGTCAGAATTGTATCTAAGTATCGGTAATAAGGATTTGAAAAAGCAGTGCGTTGAAGAATCAGATGGGATACAACTAGTTGAAGTTTTTTCTCAACCGTCGTTTTCACATATAGATGTTCCTTATGTTTTGGAGCACCTTGGGGCTGTTGATGTATTTGTAACTTTGGAATGTATTCATCTATGTATCTTATGTATTGTAACCCGATGTTTATTCTGGGATGTATCTATAATGTAATTGAGTCATATTGTCATGCCCCGATGTTTCGATCGGGAGGATCAATAATGTAAACAAGTCATGTCAAGTCATAGTGAGTAACCCTCCGATTGTCTAAGGGTTAAAGTCCCCGCAGTTCCGGGGCACTAGGGTTATTAGACTCTCCTAGTAGAGGTCGGCCCTGGTAGGGTTTTAGTCATGTCGGGATTAGTATAAATAGAGAACTGGAGTCTCTATTTATCACACAACTCATCCACACTCAAGTGTAGCGCATAGTTGAGGAAGGAGAAGACACTGGGGCTAGTTAAGAAGAAGATTATTGCTGTTGGGAGATCACTTACTGTTTTGGTGCTGATTCTATCTCTGAGGAAGTTGCGGGGTTTTCTTCTTTATGGTTTCCCTGAGGAAAAACACTGTGTTTATTGTCTCTTGTGTTTGATTGCTGTACTTGTTATTCTCTCAGTTAAAGATCCTAATAATGCTAGCTTAATGTTGAAAAACTAACATGGTATTAGAGCTAACTTTAGAAGAAGACACTGTGCAGCTACGGGAACTAGGGCTTTCTAGTTTGTGGATCTTCCTCCACAGATTTTCAGCAAAAGTAAGGTGGAATAACTCTCCTCCTAAGGGCGCATCTTTCTGTCGAAGCAGAATCCAATTCTGAGGTTTTTCAGTTTTGGACCTGTCACTACTGTCGGAAATTAGGGCTTTTCACAGAAAAGGAATTTTTCAGTGAGCCTAGGCCTGGATTGATCTCCTCCCCAAAATCGAAGTTAGGAACAAATTTCAAGGCATTTGGGTGGATAGATCTCCGGAAAAGCAAAACCCTAATTTGCTCCTGAACCAGCTTTGCAGGATTTCAGCTCAAGTTTCAGATCCGACATCTTGAACCTGGTAAGATATAAAATCTTTTGTATTTCAATTTGAGGTTCTCTGTTAAGATGTCTCATCATACCAAGCTTGATGAAAAGCTTGAGGGAGTTGATAACTTTCGAGCCTGGAAGTATAGGATCTCCCTGGTCCTGGAAGAGAATGAGTTAGACTCCTGCATCCATGAGGAGGTTCCAGTTCCAGAGGGAGATGAGGCAAAGGCATTACATAAGAAGAAGATGGTTATGGCAAAGAGGATCATTGCTGATTCTATCAAGGATCACCTTATCCCATAGGTGTTCTCTCTCAAGACACCTAAAGCTATGTTTGATGCCCTAACCAAATTGTTTGAAGGGAAGAACATAAACCAGAAGATGACTCTGAGAAATCAACTGAAGAATGTGAAGATTCAAAATGCAAAGACTATCCAGTCCTACTTCACAAGGGTTTCTCAGATCAAGGAACAATTAGAAGCTGTAGATGAAGAAGTGGAGAATGCAGAGATTGTGATGACAACTCTGAATGGCCTTCCTAGGTCATGGGATTCATTCATCCAAGGAATCTGTGCTAGAAAGAAGTTAGTCAAATTCAGCAGACTATGGGAAGAATGTTCTCAAGAAGAAGCACGGATAGCAGCCCGAGAAGAGAAGATGGGAAGTGAAGATCAAGCTCTCACAGTTCACTCCAAGAAAGGCAGAAGAGGTACCCATCACTCCAAAGGTAAGAATCCTCATCATAGAGATAATATTAGAAAGAACATATCTAGGTCAAGATGCTATACATGTCATGAGGTAGGGCACTTTGCAAAAGACTGTCCTAAGAACAAGATTCACTCTCATAAGAAGGGGAACAAAAGAAGACATCATGCTCATGCTGCAGAGGATGATGAACCATCCAAGAAGAGATCCACATATGAAAGTGAAGATTCTTCAAGCGAGGATGAATATGTTATNGACTCCTGAAGAAGTCTTCTCCGGCAAGAAACCAGAAGTCAGCCATCTCAGAATATTCGGCTGTCCTGTGTACATACACATTCCAAAAGAGAAGAGAACCAAATTAGATCCTTCAGGAAAGAAGGGTATATTCGTGGGATACTTTGAAAGCTCGAAGGCTTACAGAATCTATTTCCCAGGATACAAGAAGATTGACATTAGTAGGGATGTGACATTTGATGAACACATAGCTTACAACAAATCCAGAAAGAGACCTACTGAAGAACCTGAAGAAGCAGAAGCAGAAGCACCTAGAATTCATGATACAAACNAACATTACTCATGGTAGTGATGATTGGCTTATAGACAGTGGGGCTTCCAAACATATGACTGGATTCAAGGAATCCTTTGTAAGACTGTCAGAACATGAATCC
>LPNX010814002.1:23762-79774 GCA_001517045.1 Pseudotsuga menziesii | reverse complement strand
CTCAAGAAGAAGATCGAGAATTTGAAGAACCACAAAGACCTGTAGATCCACCTCTGGAGAAGAATCCTCATAAGAGGAAACCTGCTTGGGTACGAGAACTCATCCAAGGTGCGGAAAGATATGGACAGAGAAAGAAAGAGGACCAGATCCTGTTCCAACTTTGTAGCTTTACTATGTGATTTCATTGATAAAGAACCTTCCAGTTATGAAGAAACGGCAGAACGAAAAGAATGGAAGGATGCTATGATCGAAGAGTACCAATTGATCATGAAGAATGATGTCTGGGATGTTGTCCCAAGATCAGATGGGAAGTTAGTTGTAACTTCCAAATGGATCTACAAGATCAAGCATGCTGCAGACGGTAGCATTAAGAAATATAAAGCAAGATTTGCAGCTCGGGGTTTCTCTCAGACAGAAGGAATAGACTATGAAGAAACCTTTGCACTTGTAGCCAGATACACTTCCATCAGATCAGTACTTGCTCTGGCTGCAGTAATGAAATGGAAGATACACCAGATGGATGTCAAAACTGCTTTCTTGAATGGTGTAGTGGAAGAGGAAGTGTATGTAGAACAACCAATCGGTTTTGAGACACATGACAGGAAGTCTCATGTGTGCAGATTGAAGAAAGCCCTGTACNGTGCCAGGACTCAAGAAGAACCTTCTCTCCATATCAGCATTGGATGCAAAAGGAATGAGGGTTGCATTCATAGATGGTCAAGTCATCATGTGGCCAAGACGTAAGACTATCAATGATGCAGTAGTGATTGGAGAACAAGAAAGAGGGTTGTACAAATTGAAGGGCCATCCAGAACAAGCCTTGGTCCATGACACAGTAGAGCTAAATGAGCTTTGACATAGAAGGCTTGCACATGTGCATTACAGAGCACTACCTATTGCAAGCAAAGCCGTTGAAGGTCTTCCAGAATTCCAGGCAAAACATGATGGTGTCTGCAAAGGATGTGCGAAAGGAAAGAATACAAAGAAGACATTTCCCAGTAGCGAAAGCAAAGCCAAAGACATACTAGAAATCATCCACTCCGATGTATGCGGTCCTATGTCATCAAACTCACTAAGCGGGTATGCATACTATGTTTCTTTTATTGATGATTTTTCTAGGAAGACATGGGTTTACTTCATGAAGAACAAAGACGAAGTATTCAGTAAGTTCAAGGAATTCAAAGCCTTGATCGAAAACCATACTGAAAAGAAGATTAAGACTTTTTGATCAGATAATGGCGGAGAATTCACTTCGAATGAATTCAAAGAGCTATGCAAAGAATCAGGGATTAAGAGGGAGTTGTCCACTCCTTATAATCCACAACAGAATGGGATTGTGGAACGGAAGAACAGAACCATCATGGAAACTGCTAGAGCCATGCTTCATGATCAAGATCTTCCTATGCATCTTTGGGCTGAAGCTGTCAGAACAACGGTGTATGTACAGAAACATACTCCACATAGAGTACTCGAGAATANGCAGATTCCAACCTTTACTACAAGGTTGAGGATGGAAACCCAGTGATGCTTCTACTGTATGTAGATGATCTATTTGTGACAGGTACGGATGGGTTGATTATTGATACGAAGAGAAAACTTGCTGCTGAGTTCGAAATGAAGGACTTAGGAATGATGCATTACTTTCTAGGTATGGAGGTGTGGCAGAGTACAAATGGAATCTTCCTTAGACAAGGAAAGTATGCAGTAGAGATCTTGAAAAAGTTTGGGATGATGGACTGTAAGGCTATAGCCACATCGATGGCATCAAAACCGAAGCTATTGAGTGATGCTTCATCAGAGTCGGTTGATGCTACGATGTATCGTCAGATGATTGGGTCATTGATGTACCTGACGAACATGAGACCAGATATTTGCTTTGCTGTGAACACCTTGAGCCAGTTCTTGACAGATCCGAGACATGTTCACTTGATTGCTGCAAAGCATATTCTGAGGTACCTGAAGGGTACAGTTGATTATGGGCTCAAGTACGATGCGAATCAAAAGATTAACTTGGAGGGTTATGTTGATTCAGATTGGGAAGGCAGTGCCATCGATAGAAAAAGCACTTCAGGGTGTTGCTTCAGTATGGGGTCAGGTGTGATCTCTTGGTTTAGCAGGAAGCAATCCTGTGTGGCACTGAGTACAGCTGAAGCAGAGTATGTCGCAGCTTGTTCAACTAGTTGTGAGGCAGTATGGCTCAGGAAGCTACGTCTTATTTATTTGATCTCCAGTTGGATGCTACTTGTATACATTGTGACAACCAGAGTTGCGTGAAGTTGTCAGAGAATCCAGTGTTCCATGACAAGTCGAAGCATATCGAGATCAAGTATCACTATATCAAGGATATGGTACAGAGGGGAGCAGTGAAGCTCCAGTATGTTGCGACGGAGGAACAGATAGCTGATGTATTGACGAAGCCATTGGCTAGGGTGAAGTTCGAGTACTTTAGGGAGAAGCTTGGTGTTCTCCAGATAGAGGTTTCCTCCAAGGGAAAGTGATGAGTCCCATAGCCATTTTGACATGGTGAGAGGATTGGTTCCTTCCATGGTCAGATGTAAGGGCTGAGCCATTTTGTCATGGTGAGAGGATTGGTTCCTTCCATGTCAGATATGAGTGCTGAGATGAGTAGCCATTCTGATGAGTAGGTCAGATGTAAGGGTTGAGCCATTCTGTCATGGTGAGAGGATTGCTTCCTTCCATGTCAGATATGAGTGCTGGCCATTTTGTCAAGTAGGACAAATGTAAGGGCAATTGCCATTCTTTGAATGGAGCTTCCTGGTGAGGTACCAGGAACACTCAGTCTAGGACTGAGTAGCCATTCTGATGTGACGGAGGGATGTGCTCCCACTTGATCAGATGTAAGGGCTGAACCATTCTGTCATGGCTAAAGGATTAGGTTCCTTCCATGTTAGATGTGAGTGTTGGCCATTCCGACGAGCAGGTCGGATGTAAGGGCAACTGCCATTCTTTAGGAGAATGGAGGCACCTGGTTAGTTACCAGGTAGCTCAGTTGAGGAGGACTGGGGGCCATTCTGATATGACTGTAGGATTGGTTCCTACAAGATCAGATGTTAGTGCAGAGCCCTTCCATCATTGTGAGCAGGATGTGATCCCGCTTGGGTGGATGTAAGTGCAGGCCCTTTCATCATTGTGGTAGGATGTGTTCCGGCCTGGGTGAATGTAAGTGCAGAAAGCTTTCATCATTGTGGTAGGGTGGGTTCCAGCCTGGGTGAGAGCCATTCATCATTGTGGTAGGATGTGTTCCGGCCTGGGTGAATGTAAGTGCAGAAAGCTTTCATCATTGTGGTAGGATGTGTTCCAGCCTGGGTGAGAGTCATTCATCATTATGGTAGGATGTGTTCCGGCCTGGGTGAATGTGTGGAAATCTTTCATCATTGTGGTAGGATGTGTTCTGGCTTGGGTGAGAGTCATTCATCATTGTGGTAGGATGTGTTCCGGCCTGGGTGAATGTGTGGAAATCTTTCATCATTGTGGTAGGATGTGTTCCGGCCTGGGTGAATGTGTGGAAATCTTTCATCATTGTGGTAGGATGGTTTCCGGCCTGGGTGAGAGTCATTCATCAATGTGGTAGGATGTGTTTCGACCTGGGTGAATGTGTGGGAAATCTTCCATCACTATGGTAGGATGTGTTCCCGTCTGGATGGATGTGAGTACTGTGCTTTTTGACAAGTAGGTCAGATATAAGTGCTGAAGAAGACCTACATGGAGGATAGGCCTACAACCAGCATGGAAAAGGGTTGGCTCTGTAGAACTTCCTGTGACGAGAAGAATCATGAGATAGCACCAGGGATGATCCAGATCGAGTGATGATTGAGATCCAGTGATGATAGCCGGTGATGATACAGATCGAGTGATGATCGAGGTCCAGTGATGATGATCCAGCAGTGATGATCCAGATTGAGTGATGATTAAGATCCAGTGATGATCCAGATCCAGTGATGATGCCTCATGATGATCCAGATCGAGAGATGATCCAGATCCAGTGATGATGTCCCATGATGATCCAGATCGAGAGATGATTCAGATCCGATGACTTGAAGACGAAGATGACTTGAAGACTTAGAAGACCCAAGATGCAGATGACGAGATGATCCAGTTGATATAGAGAAGAAGACCAGTGCTGAAAATTGTGTCGAAAGAATACCTTCCTAGTTAAGAGGGAGTGTTGATGTATTTGTAACTTCGGAATGTATTCATCTATGTATCTTATGTATTGTAACCCGATGTTTATTCCGGGATGTATCTATAATGTAATTGAGTCATATTGTCATGCTTCGATGTTCCGATTGGGAGGATCAATAATGTAAACAAGTAATGTCAAGTCATAGTGAGTAACCCTCCGATTGTCTAAGGGTTAAAGTCCCCGCAGTTTCGGGGCACTAGGGTTATTAGACTCTCCTAGTAGAGGTCGGCCCTGGTAGGGTTTTAGTCATGTTGGGATTAGTATAAATAGAGAACTGGAGTCTCTATTTATCACACAACTCATCCACACTCAAGTGTAGCGCATAGTTGAGGAAGGAGAAGACACTGGGGCTAGTCAAGAAGAAGATTACTGCTGTTGGGAGATCACTTATTGTTTTGGGGCTTTTACTTTTTTGGTGCTGATTCTATCTCCGAGGAAGTTGCGGGGTTTTCTCCTTTATGGTTTCCCCGAGGAAAAACACTATGTTCATTGTCTCTTGTGTTTGATTGCTGTACTTGTTATTCTCTCAGTTAAAGATCCTAATAATGCTAGCTTAATGTTGAAAAACTAACAGGGGCTTATACAATGAGTTATTATTTGATAAGCCTTGATGATCAGCATGATGGAGTAGTCGACCTACCGCATTATCCCGATTTGTATATCAGTGCTATCCAGTCATGGATAGAAGCAGCCTGCCCAAGCATCTACCAGTTTGGGAAGAAGTTTGATGACATTATTCATGCCTATGATTCCCCATCCATCCCGCCCATTCTGGATCATCACGCAGGTTTGCATTTTCTGGAAATTGTGTCCTTACTTTGGCTGGTAACCAAAGACAAGGCAAAACCTTTTTATATTAATAAAATGATTAGGTGGCTACACTGGATTTATGATTACACTTAACCTTTTGTGTATCATGCTTAGAGTAGGAAAATAAGCTCCTTAAAGTGAGCGTTTACTTTAACATTTTCTTTATGTACTTAGAAATAAATAAATATTTTAGTGAAGTTTTTTCTTTGAATAAAGCAACTTTTGGATCATTGGCTCTTTTTCATGAAACTTGTGCTACTGAGGTTTTTCTTGTCAAGTTGAGATGTTTTTATAGGATATGGAAACCAGAGATCCTGGTGTTCTTGTATGCTCTCCTTGCATAAGAGACTAGATCGAGCACACGTTCCGCAGTTGGAGCCAGATGTTATCCACTAATTTTTCACTTAGTTGAGTTACCTGAGGAGCAGCCGGTTGACAATCATGTTCAATGTCTGATTCCAGTGTATCAGTTGATCCGTTTGCATGTCTAGCCGTGGGGTTTGTAATAAAATGTGCTAGTAGGGTATTTTTTGAATGGTTCGGTCTCCTAAAACGTAGAATCTCAAATAAGGTATTCCAGGGAGTTTTTTGCCCCTGACAATTATGCTTTGCTTTCAGCTGAGTATAATTGACGAGGTTTTCTCCCGCTTCCTGCAAAGTTGGAATGCCCGATGTTGAATTCTGGGCCTTGGGGGGTTATTAGAGCCCAACTGAGTGTTATAAACCTACTAGGCATTATTTAGGTAGAGCATGGTCATGTCCTAAGTCATCTGGACATATAAAAAAAATCCGAAAAAATCTTTTTCGAACGGGGAAATTTTTTTATTTTTTATTTTTTAATTTTTAATTATTTTTCCTAAGTTTTTTAATTAATTTTTCCATAAATTAAATGGAAAAAACCCGTTTGTAATAAATCGGTCATTCAGACCCCGAATTCAGTGATTGAAGGCTCTAACCTTAAGCCAAAAATCATTCTTGATCGGCCAGCTAGTCAGAACCAACTTTTAGATCATCAATCGGACACATAATGCACTTTTTCTCAAAAAAGTCAGTTTTGAGGAAAAAAATGATTATTTATCAAAAAATGATTATTTTGGAGAAAATTAAAACTCTCCAAATTAATCCAAATTTAGTGAAATAAAAGGCTAAATGACATCTCAATGGGCATTTATGGTGATTGGAATTATCATAACTCAGCTTCAGTCAGTATTCAGTGAGCAATAAAGTTATAATCAGTTAACGGATTTGTCATCTCCAGCTAAACTCCTGAATTGGATGAGATGGAGAGAACTCATTGGTTTGATGATTTGATCAAGCTAAAAACTGAAGATAACACTAGCAATGGCTCCTCCAGACCTAGCAAGTCCGGTTAGGTCTGGTTTTAGGGTTTTAGCACTCTCTCATTGTATAAATAGAGGCTTCTTTAGCTCTATTCGGATGGAGATTTTGGGTATGAACACTCTGCCAAAATTATTGTAATATTTGTTTAAAGATTGGAATAAAGTTGTGACTTTGGAGGTCTATGCATGAGTTATTGGAATGATGGATTCACATTGTCTTTGGTGATATCTTTCTTACTTTTCTCTTTTCAATTATTAAATCATTATTCAATATATACTCTTGAAGGGCTAACAATCTAGTTTATGAGTATTTTGTTTGGATTTAATCTTGTTTGTAAGGGTTTTGCAGGGATCATCAAAGGTGAAGGACAAGCAAAAAGATCAAGCTCTTCTTCATGAACCGGTGGTTCTTTTTCATCTAATTCCTTCGTTTTGCAGGTTCTCCTAAGCACTTCTCAATCCAAGAAAGAATCACAACAGTTAGGGTTTCTCCTTCCTTCCATCAACAAAGATTAAACAACATACTTGGTTACTAAACTTCCTTCTTCTAGTTCTCTCTTTGCCCTTTGACCTCTTTTGTTTCCTTGCTTGCTAGCCCCTTTCCTCCTTGTTTTGTTTGCCTTTTCTTACTCTTTCTTCTTCGCTGCTCCGTTTTTATTCTTTTTACCACTTATTTTCTTCTTTTTGGACAACCCTAGTGTGCCCTAGTTTATGCCTATTTTTTACACCTTTTTGCCCTAGTTCTTTAGCCTTTTTCTACCTTGTTTTGACCCTTTTCTTCCCCTTTTTTTTGCTGTCCTGTTTTTTGATTTTTATGACAGTCATCTTCCTTCTTCATCGCTGCCACGTTTTCATCATTTGTCATACTTCTTTGGCCTTATAGTTGGCTGCCCTATTTCTCCCTTTGCTTGCTTTTGACTTCCTGTTTGTTCTCATTCCTTCTTCCTATTTTTTTCTTCTTATTTTCAGCCTTCTTTGTCTTGCTCTTTTGCTCTCATTCAAACTTCTTCTCTTCCCTTTTTGCTAAGTTTCAAGAAAAACTTCGAGTAAAAGTAAAACACTCTCTTTTTTACTCAAATTTTAATGATTGTAGAGTTATATGCTTTCATTTGAAGAGTCCTTTCAAGGATTAAAATTGTAATTTCAATAAAGTACTTTTGTTTGAGTGGGGTTTTTAAGTCCCCACTCTCATCCTCCCCCATTTGGGGAGGCTTGTGTTGTGTTTATTTGTGTATGCTCAGGTTAGATGTGCTTGTTTTCATCATTATTTACATCTTATTCTTAGAATACTAATTGTTAATCCATCACATCTAATTCATTGGCTAAGTTGATTACTTTATTTTTAATTGTTTATCTTTTTTAAGTAAATCAACTGCTTAAATCTCTTGAATCACACCATAAGGTGGATCAAGAGTGCTCTTTGTCGAAGAGTTTAATAAATCATCTTTGCTTCATGTTCACATTGTTTAATCAATTAATTCTTAAGTAAGACTCTTGAACTTGCAGAAACACAAATCAAGAGCACTCTCTATCAGAGAGCATCTTTAGTTTGCATAATCCTTGCATTAGTCTCATCTAGATTAGATAAGACTCTTGAACCTCTGTCATAAGATAAGGTCAAGAGCGCTCTCTATCAGAGAGTCTAATTAATTAGCTTAATAAAACCTTCAACACACGCACCCCTTTTAATTAATTAACTTCGTTGATCATCCTTCACCTAGTATGCTCTGCCGACTTTCGGGTTGGGCTCGTACTCAGAATGGTGAACGGACTTGCTAAGTTCGCACAAGAGTAACTTAATTAAAACTTTCACCCCATAACCAGCGCACCGTTGTTGTTTCGTTTAAATATCGAGGCATGTGGGCAAATTCCAAGTGTGGGCGCCAGGCAACCCAATCTGGGCACAATTAGTTAAGTTATTGAACACTTAGCTGTGACCCTAGACAGGTCCATCATGTCTTCGAACGGAGCCATTGAAGGTGTTTCCGGTTAGGATATTCAGCTACCTTAAGCAAGACCACCATTAAAAACTTTTAAAACCTACCAAGAGCACTCGCAAAATCTAATACTCACTAGCTTAATTCCTAGACTTTTATTCACGCATTTATTTGACTCCATAAGGCACTGGTCCTTTGTTATATCTGAGTAACTTTCTATTTCGATCAACTGTCTATGGTTCATTTCAATTGTTATATTTGAATGCTTAGTTAAAAGTCTGGAACCTTTGCTTATCTGTGTAATCTCTTGTCAGTAACGTGGATTGCTTCTGATTAATCATCATTCTCTCGATAAACAATCACTTTAAATCATATTAAACTCCTAAATAACACCCATCCGCATCCGCAACTAAGTAAAACACTCTAACAACTTAAGAGCCTTAGAAAACTCTTTTGTAGGGACTACCGCGCTTGGCTTCGTTAGGAGTTAGGCTAAACGGAGAAGCTAGGAGTAGGTGACAGTACCTAGCTCTGTGCTTGCTCCCAAGGTGACACCTCTCCCACTTTCTGAAGTGAGGAGACTGCTTTCACTAGATTTCTGCTGCTGGTGTGCAGTCGGCAGACAACAGGCACCACATTTAAAGTGTTTTTTTCCACCCCCAGGCATGAGTGAACAAACGCTTCTCTATGTAGAAAAATTAACAATAATACCTTGTAGATCGAATGCCTTGTAGTAGATGGGCACTTGAATCGGGTGTTTCCTTTGGTATCATATCTGCAACCCTCACAAGAAGGGAGGCTCCGAACTCTCCCTTCACTACACAACCCAGCTGAAGCAGCTAATTCGTCCCTCTCCTTATGAGCAACCTACAAAAATAGTGAAGCAACCAACAATCCGCTACCACAACAAACTTGCTCACAAAGGTCAGTAAAATGACTAAAGCAAGATAGACAATCTAAATGATATGAAAGAAGCAACTAGTAGTTTATTCATTCATCAACATTGTCTATCTAGTGGGAAGCTACAATAGCCCCTACTATGTGTTTACTTCAACATTAACAACAAATAAGAAAGATATTACCTATAAGCTGAGTTGTAAGGATCATATCACATTCACCATGAACAAAAATGAAGATCAACAATGCACCATCCACAAAACACAAGACACAGGAAATAGAAGAACATAATTTTATTACCAAAGTTTCTCAACTCTCCAACCGCTTACAATGGTTGAGGTCTCTTCCTTTTATAGAACAAGGAGAGCCTAATTACTATGGCCCAAATATCATGGGTAAACAAAACCATGGTTAAATACAAGCTGTTGCTTTACAAAATCAGGGGCTTATTTTGACAAGTGTGCCCCACTTGGCTGAGTTGGCCCTCTCAAAATCATCCCTCTCAATTGTGGGCCTAAAAAATGCTGAAGTAGATGCCAAATAGGATCAAGATGAAGGCCGCACAATGCTGAATAGATGAATTGGACTGCATGCTAAACTGTGAGTGGTGTGGACCAAGCGAAATTGCTCCTCTTGGACAAGTGTGCCCCCCCTGAAATTTCAGCTTTTGATTTGATTGAGAAAAATGCTAAAAGTGGGGTCTGGATGCCATGCATGTGATGAATAAATGTCTCAATGCAATGCTGATTTGCTGAAGTGGAAGAATGCGACCAATTGTTGGAGATCCTAGCCATGCAAATTGCCCCTTCTTGGACAAGTGTACCCCCATTCAAATCAACTTGCTCATGTGGGCCATCAAAATGTGCCAAATGATCAATCATTGGTCCAATGGATGCCCATGTAATGTTTTAGGGGGGCTCACCATGCCATTTCTCCAATTATTATATTCTGCAATGGCTGAATTTTTCGCTTAGCCAGATTTGGGCATTTTTTAAAATCAGACTTTAGAAAACTGATTTATTAATGCTTATTAATCCAGAAATGACGCAGCCATGAGAATTTTGAGGGGTAAATGCCTTTGATGATGTTCAAATAACCACTAAAAATCATATCAATCAAGACCATAGCTGAAATCCTTCTGAAAATGCCATTTACAATCTGATCCAAATAATTAAAACTGGACTCAGGAATTTTTTAAATTAAACCTTAGGAAAAGTTTAATTAATTGCCTATTAGTCAAAATGTGCATGAAACCTCTATCTCTGTCAGAGGAGAAGTGTGCCCCTCTGTCTATGACTCAGTCAATATCTGAATGAGATCTCTGTGTTTCCTCCTTAGTCTCTAATGGAAGATCCTCAGCTCCTCTTAGCCCTCCTGGCCTCAAGAAGTGCGCTCCTTCTCTCACAGATGCGCCCTCTCCTGGAGAAATGCATCCTCACTTTCTTAGTGAATGCGCCCCAGCTTCTCTGCTCCTCAATCATTGAAGAAAACTTGTGAGAAGATTTCTCTCATTACTAGAATGATGCACCTCTTCTGTCTTAGAAGGATGTGCCCTCACTCTCTTGAGTCTCAGGAATGCACCATCAATCTATCTCAGATGAATGCGCCCTTTCTCCTTCACTGATTCGTTCAACCTCTTGATCGCTTGAAACTCACTCGAGCAACATTAACTTTTGCCTTCTGAATGCCTTTTTTTAATCCTCCGATGAGATTAGGGTTCCGAGACCCTAATTAGAGGTTCATGCACTTAGTGCATTAAAAATAGTGTAAACTGCATGCATGCACATGCATCATGCAACCTACATGCACATCCACCCTCCATGCATATGCACATGCATCATGCATCTCACCCATCAGAAACTGGTGCACCACTACACTCCTCATATCCAATTGAAGAAGTCACTGAAGCCCTGCATGCTGCAATCACTGAATCCATGACTACTGTAGAATGTCTTTCACACCGCACACTACTGCCTATACTGATGATGTGCCTCCATGATAGGAAGAACCACATGGAGGAAATCCCGTGATACCTCTAACTCTAACACATGATACATAAGTTTCACAAATATTATAGTGGTTAATGTTTTAGGAACACATCAAAACCTAATCAACATCAAAAAGTTTACAAGGATTAGTTCCCTTGTATGGAGTGGATGGATAATCCAAAGGTTGGTTAATTGAATTGGCTTGGATTGACTATATGACTCAAGGTGTGGGAGACAAGGGTCCTTTGTGATTTTCACCACTAGTGCGGACAATAGGGATGTGTATTAATAGGACCTTAGCAATCAAACTCCCCTTTATTATTTTCTTCTTTTGCTTTATTTTCTCCCTTTTCTTCTTGGAATTTTCTTCTTGTACTTTGGATAATGAGGCCTTATCCTTGATTTTTATTGAAGGCATATGCAAGTAAAACTTGCAACTTTTCTTCTTCTTTTCTTTTGATTGCTTGATTTTGCAATTTTCTTAGTCACTCTTGATTTATTTTGGATCTGGTGCAGATTTTCTTTTACACTAGCTTCTAGTACAAGTAGTCTTGGAATGGGAAATTGTCTTCAAATGCCATTTTTGAGGCATTATAGGGGAACAACCTTCATGTTTAAGATCTAAGGGAAACATTGCTCAATAGTAGTGCTATACCAGCTTGTGTATGGGGATTTTTTCCCATCTTTTCAGAGTGCAGATGTGATCGGTGTTGAGTTGATTTCAGTGGTTTCCATGCTTTGCGTTGTGATGATGCCATGCCATATGTGGTATATTTCCATTTCATTCCTTCAGGATATGTTTTATGGGTTGATGGTTTTGATTGATGATTGTACTAGATGTTATTCATGTTACTTATAATGGATGGTTCTGATAAGCATAGTTAGTAGAGATGTTCCACAGGCTAGTACTTAGTAGAGATTTTTGTTTTATGCACTTATCATTGGCTAGCAACTCTTGATCTTTATAGGGACTATAAATCTCCTTTGGCTCGACCTATGGCCTATGCATCTCCATATCACTCCACCTTGTTTATAAATCCCATTAGCTAGAGATTGACAAATTGACTCTTGACCTCCCCTCTGTGACCCCTTCACCACGAAGGCCTCCTTGTTTTCCCTTGTGTCTTGGGCATGTTTGTGTTGTGACGAGTTTTGTGACTATTCAAAAGGCTCGCTTGTATACCCTTGGGGCTATCTGGTTATCAAGCAAAAAGACTTTCCATTGAGCAATGCTCTCCTTAGACTTGAAACAAGTCTCCCTATCCTGTGATATCCTTGAAATTGGTTAGTGATCGAAAGGGTAGGTACTCCTTGATTTAAGAGTTACTACCTATTTTCTCTAAACAAGCATTACTGCAGCAATTCCGTCAGGCTTATGGACGGTTGCTAGCAGCAGAGCTAAGGCTGTGTTATCATTGGTACCCAGAAGGGATCTAGGGTAAGTACCTTGTTTAAATTAAGAGTATTCCAGATCTGTAGATTTCTTTTAAATTTTTCTTACTGAATCATAATTTCATCACAATGTATAAACTGTAATACATAAATTGAAGTACAGTAAATAGCATTCACAATAACACAAGGAGAATTACCCTGCGAAAACCCTCTCAAATTTGAGGGAAAAAACCCAACAAATGATCTTTTCTTATTTGCAAATGAATAAGCTAGTAGTAGATACAATAAATTCAGCCACACAGGCTTACATACCATGAAGGTTTGTTAAAGAATACTAGTGGCTAGATCTGTCACAGACCATGCTCTATGATTGAACTACTTCTTGAATATTGAATGTCTATATAGGGAGATCTTGGCTTGATTGATCACTTTGACTCAAGTCTCCTTAACTTGTTGGATCAAATTCTTCAAAATCCTACACTTTCCTGTAGATTAAATCCCTTACCGCAGAATTAGACTTAAGCTTGTGTAGGATTAAGATCTTCTCCTTTTCAGAACGTGAAGATGTTAAAAAAGGGCAAAATGATGATGGCCTCTCACTAGGAACTAAACGCTTGGAGATATAGTCTGATTACCCCAAATGACTCACTTGAAAGTTGATGCGTGTGGCTGTAGCAGAGGCACATGAACTGCAGAGATATAATCTTTGATGTGTCTTGTATGAAATGATGAGTTCTTTTTATTATTGGCTTCTTCTCCTTCTAGAAGATCTTATCTCCATCACTATGACATGGACTTATTATCCCGTTTTTGCAAGGTTGTCTATGATCTCGTGGTTTAATAGGAAGCAGTCATGCGTGGCGCTGAGTACAGCAGAGGCAGAGTATGTTGCCCCTTGCTTGGCTAGTTGTGAGGCAGTGTGGCTGCAGAAGTTACTGTCTGATTTGTTTGATCTACAGTTAGATGTGACTTGTATCTTCTGCGGCAATCAATGTTGTGTGAAGCTGTCGGAGAACCCTGTGTTCCATCACAAGTATAGAAGCACATGGAGATCAAATTCCACTATATTGGGGATATGGTGCAAAGAGGATCAGCGAAGCTGTAGTACGTGGCAACGAACAAGCAGATAGATGCATTGACCAAGCCTCTAGCCAGAGTGAAGTTCGAGTACTTTAGAGTAAGACTTGGTGTGATCTAGAACGAGTTCCCTTGAAAGAGGGAGTAATGATTTCTAGCATAGCTAGAGAGACAGGTTGTTTGAGCGTAAAATCTTGGCGAAGATCGTAGGTTGCTCAGACATAATCAATCTTGTAGGTTGTCCTTGGATGTAATAAGTCATGGCCAAGCTCATAGGTTATCCTTAGATGTAATCAGTCCTGATATGTTTCTATGCTAGAAATAGCGAGAGAGCAGAAGACGCAGATGCATGATATCTCACATGGGAAATGAGACAGGTTGTCCGAGCGGAAAAGACCCTGGTGCAGTAGGCTGCTTGGGCGTAATCAGTCCTGTAGGTTGTCTGAGTGTAAAAACGAGTCCTGGCGTGATACGCAGGTTACTCAAACATAATCAGTCCTGAGATAGGTTATCCGAATGTAAATATGAGCCTTGGCGTGGTACACAGGTTATTCAGATGTAATAAGTCCTATGGGTTGTTCGAGTGTAAAAAGGAGCCTTGGCGTGATATGCAGGTTACTCAGATGAAATATGCCCCAAAGTTTGTCTTAACGAAAAAGGTCCTGGATGCAGGTTGTTCAGATGTAATAAGTCCTTGAGGATGACCTGGAACATAAAATCCCTGGTGTAGCACATTGTTTGGTCGTAATCAGTCCTTACATATATATCTATATATGTGTGTGTTCCCATGTTGGAGATGATAATGTCACGAAGCACTTGAGGTGCACCTAGGCAGTTCTTTTATGCTGGTAGAACGTAGGTTGGCCGTGGAGATACGTAATGCACTTCGTGTGATCCTAGGCGATTCTTGCATGTTGGATGTTACAGGTTGTCTTGATGACGTGAAAGATCTTGGCATACTACTATGGTGATAGAACACAGGTGGTCTACATTTGGGCTGTGCTCTGTGTGTTTTGTTTTTGTTTTGTTTTGTGCAAGACAAAAGAGATGATCTGGATATGACGAGATAAAGGTAGGAGACGTTGGTTATTGCCGTGGAAATGTAAAGGGCACAGAATTTTAGGGCCCAAAAATTTAGGCACGAAATTGTAGGGCCTAGAATTTTAGGGCTCGAAATTTCGGGAGGCCCTAAATTGGCCAAATATTTGATTTTTATGAAATTTTATAAATTTTGCTGACCTAAAACTAACCTAAACTATCCTAAGACTAACCCTAGACTAGGTCTTGGAAGAGAAAAGTTGTGAAAACAAAGGGAGGTTAACCTTAGCAAGAGCCCTACCTCGACCTATGGCATCTTGGGAGGATGGGTAACCTAGAGAGGAAAAGATCCTAGGTCAAACAACTATCCTAGAAAGCTAAGGGAAAATCCTAGAGGACTCTCATAAGGAGACGTGCCTTGACTTGCTAAGGTGACAAGAAGGTTGGAAATGGCCTATTCTAGGAGAAAATGCAGCACTAGGGCTACCATTTAGTCATGAACATGCATCATCCACCAACATTCTAACAAAGAGATAAGAAACCAAACCTCAATGTGCTCGTGTTTAGCCAACAAATACAAGCATCACTTTGCAAAAGGAATCCCACCGAAGAACACCAGAAAAATCTTGCATTAACTAAGAAAATCTCCCTCAAGAGGGGTGCATCTCTCCAAAGAGCCCTAAGAAGGGTAAAAAAAATGCATAGTGTATTATCCCATGTGTCCTGTCCTAAAATGAAAGTGAGGAGATCTATTTATATGATCTCACACTCACTTTTTACAAGTTATCTAGGCCTACAAGCCTTTAAACATGTCAATTTGAAATTATAAAATTGTCAACTTAAAATTAAAACAAAATAATAACAAAAAAATGGCCTAACGTATGCTCAAGGTAGGTTACTTGGGGTATTTTTTACCCCTAGGTGCCAAAATACGCTCAAATAAGCGAATCACTTCGAACAAAAGGATGGAGTGAGCTGGAGGGAGGGCATTATACCCCATCTAACCCCAAGAATGATGTAAAATCCCTCAACGTCCTCCTCAAAGCATAAAAAAGTCCTGGCATGGAGAATGTCTTCCTCCGAGGAAATAAGGCTAGGGAGAGCAGGTTCCAGCAAGCTGATGGGCCAGGAGGGTGTCCAAAGTGATCGTGAAGGGAGACAAATGTCTCATAGCTAAAGCAAAGGCCACCAGAGCATGTAAACAAGATATGGGGCCATGTGACCTAGTGGTCAACCCTTAGGATCCCCGGACAACAACCCCGAGGTTGAAAACCCTAGCAAAGGGCAGTCAACAACGCCATTAAGCCATAGTATTCCTAAAGGAGGGACCAAACGTCCCATCCATGACCAGCATTGCTCGATAACATCCCTCCTGGTTGAAAAATTTGGCTCTCTCTTCCTAGGGTACACCTGAAGGTGCGCTGGGTACAGGTGCAGCATAACACTGACTCCAACTGCGAGATGAGTGCTCTTCCAGGGAGTAGTCGAAAACCTGTGAATATTCTGTTACCTGTAGACCTACACACAGATCAAATATCCAAATGGATTAAAAGCATCTAGAGGCAGACAGTTTTGTCCTGCCTTGTTTGCGAAATAAGGGAAACAAGCTAAGAACAATAAAGACTAACTAAATAATGAAGAGACATCAAATGCAATGCACAGAAATATGCCTAATGCAACTAACCCTATCTACTCTAAATATGGCCGCCAAAATAGGTTAGGTGAAATCATACCACCAACGTAACCATCTGAGTAAGCAATTCATACCTGATGACTTACCTTTGTCCTTTAGTGTAAACCATGACAATACCTCATTGATGATATGTTGAGTTTGTACCAGGATCTTTATCTGGGTGAGGGAAGGAAACCAAACCCACTTAAGAACCTGGAAGGCTTGAAATTAGTGCCATGGAGAAGCATTGCTTTGACAAGCTTCGTTGATTCATGCTTCCAGTGGGCTTATGTATGCGACACCTTCATCATACATGTCTTCTAAGAAAAAATTTTGCATGAAACTCGCCCATAAATCCTGGACTTGGGAGGCTCTCCGTAGCGCTGGACCTCGGAAATATTCATACGTGAGCCACATCCTGTTTCTGCATTTACTCATGCATTTCTTTGGGCATACAAGTACATTGCTTATCCTTTTCACAGTCATGTTGGTAACCCCAATAATCCTTGAAATTTTGAAATTGTCAGCTATATAATTCATACTTTCATGCTTCAAATGAAAAGATAAACAATAAATACTATAAAACCGAGGAATGAAAATCATACCTGTCCACCTACCTGCCTCGGTCTTGTTGAAATGCATCATTAAGCACTCACCGACATAGCATATAGTGGGCTGGACAACTTTTCAATGCTTCTTGTTGAACACAACACAAACTAATAATCTAGGCCCACCATAGGATGAATATTTGCAAAAGGGTCTTCTGTGTAACATGCTTTCCTGATGCTGAATAAATATGACGGAGAAATCATGGAAGAATCACTAGAGATACGGGGTCCCAAATTTTCGAACTTTTCATCATAATGAACCATATGCATATGGCAACTATCTTCAGTGTTTGGCGATGTTTCATCTTGAATCATAGTGGCAAAAGGGTTGAGCCATTCTTCATTGTTTTCCTCAGAAGGAAAATGAATAATTGTATCTCTTTCAACAGGGTCTTCATTAGTCATGTTTTCAATAACCCTGCTTGAGGTAATTGAAAGTTCTTCATCCCAAATAGTGTTAAATTCTTGCTCAACCTAAGCAAGTTCATCAAGCCATTATTTGTCACTACGATGTAAGGAAACAATGCTACCTGGTCTCAAAGAATCATAGAAAGGTGCACCCATAAGTGTCCAATAACCATTGTCCTCAAAATTCTCGTCATTATATTCCAAGGAATATGGGATGTCATAAGGAGTCACTGTATGTTGGAAGGGAAAACTCACCCTATCCTTCTGTTCTTCAGCTTCTTCAACTAGGACTTCTGGACCTTCATACATAGGACCATCATCATATTCGTCTGCTTGGGGAGCTTCATCTACCATGCTTAAGTGATCGATAGCTTCATCAATCTGACTTTCGTTGTGGATCTACTTACTGAATAAGTCCCTAGTGTACTCAACATGAGGTATCCATCTACGTTGTCACACAGGGCACCAACGCCTACAAAATAGTTCAATTATTCTGGAAGAGAAGATATATCAGCTTTTGGCAACTTTATGAATCAAACATGGGCCTTTCGATCTAGGTGAAGAGCGAACAACCTCATGTATACACCTTCCAATTCAACTTCTTCTGGGAATAACAACAAAAGTTTCGTGACCAGGTCTTCGGCATAATCCTCACTCTGATTATTGAAAGGTTTCCACAGTTCATGTGGTAGTCCGTTCGAGTAACCTAGGAACTTCGATAGGTCAAGTGGAGAGAAATATACTTTTTTGAAACAGTTGGATAGTCAGGATCTTTAAATTCAAATGGAATATCATCTTCGATTCCTTTGCTTGAACCATCTTGTGTATGGTTGTTTCCCATTGTTTTTTACCCCTGGGTGCCAAAATACACTCAAATAAGCGAATCACTCTGAACGAAAGGGTGGAGTGAGCTGGAGGGAGGGCGTTATACCCCATCTAACCCCAAGAATGCTGTAAAATCCTTCAACGCCCTCCTCAAATCATCAAAAAGGCCTGGCGTGGAGAATGTCTTCCTCTAAGGAAATAAGGCTAGGGAGAGCAGGCTCTAGCAAGTTGAGGGGCCAGGAGGGTGTCCTAAGTGGCCGTGAAGGGAGACAAATGTCTCACAGCTAAAGTAAAGGCCACTAGAGCATGTAAACAAGATATGGGGCCATGTGACCCAGTGGTCAACCCTTAGGATCCCCAAACACCAACATCGAGGTTAAAAACCCCAGCATAGGGCACACTCACCGGTGCCATTATGCCATCGTACTTCTAAATGAGGGACGAAAGGGCCCAACCATGACCACCATTGCTTGATAACACCCCTCCTGGTCGAAAAATTTGGCTCTCTCTCCCTGAGGTAAACCTAAAAGTGCGCTGGGTATAGGTGTAGCGTAACAGTCTGCCATTGCAAATAATCTCCCTTAGAATTGAAGCCAATCTGTTGTGGCTTTGGTTGCAATTGCAAATAATCTCAAAGACTGTGATTTTTAAATAGCTTAAAATATCATCTCATACATGTCAATCAAATCATGCATGTAAACCCAACTAAAACTCAAAAACGTGATGCTAATTCAAGTATAACTTCTACTACAGGAAACAAAATAAAATTCCGTCCAAGACCCATTTGAGCTATCGAATGGATCTTTCAAATCGTATATGGAATTTGACCTATGTCATCCTGTGTAGTGAGAAATATCTTGCCGAAATGGAGGGTACGAGCAAACACGATATCATAAACAACTTCGAGGTTCATTTGATCATTTTTTTCAAATGGTGAACAAAATTGAATTCCGCAAAAAACCCATTTTATATCACAAAAAGACATTTCAAACAAGCTATGGTGGACCCTCTAAAACGATTTGTAGAGGTTGTGGCTCCTCTTCAATATTCGTTGCGATTTTCAGATTTTGCAGCTAGCATGCTTCCGCCTTTGTGTACTATTATCACATATATAGTAGCCAGGATACCATATTCTATTTTCAGATTTCAGTACACTATTCAGCCAGTTGCCCTACATATGAGATGCTGAGATGAGCATCTATGATGGATCATGATTTGATTGATGGACTATAGTACTCTCCCATGCCATGATTGAGTCTTAGGACACTCATATTTGGAGACTGATGTAGTCATTTTAGCTATTTATAGAGCAGTTATTGGTGCCAAGAGTTGTATCAGTGTTTTATTATTGAACTGATGTTGGTTCAGATGGATTATTTACATGTGTATGACTTAGCTTATATTATCTTGTGTTATGGTTATCATCGCTCTTATATTCATTCTTGTGACATGTATTAGCATTTAGTGTCATGATCTGGCGATAAAATAAATATGTGGAGTTGGATGTATTGTTATTATGTATTGATGTCCCTACCCAGACCTGGAAGTTCTTGATCTATACTCATTGGTTTTACCCTCCTTAGGGAGGATAGAGGTAGTCATTGTCACCATACTTTGGCTTGCTAGTGTTGGTTTCATTATTCATTGTCTCCACCCATCCATTACCTTCCAGTTATGTTCTCAACCGACCTACTACTTGATTTATGGCATGGAGGACCTTTCCCCACTAGAGCTTTTGTTGGACAAGCCTCCCTGTTATTTGTGTCTCGGCTCTGAGTTGCCTAGGTTGTGTTGGCTAACCTGAAACAAGTAGCGCTGCCATCAATACAATGTATTTGGAAATGAAATGAATATCTTGTGAAATAGCCCATTCATGAAAAGTAGTCTTTTTAAACATACGTGAATGCAAGGCTAGCCTAATGAAATTGGCTTTGAAGTACAATGAAAAGAATATCTTAATACATTCATGAAAGGTAGTGTTTTTCAACATACATGAATGCATAAATCCTAAATAATAAAAATCCATGCAATAAGAACATGGACCAAGACTATGGAAAATCAAAGGCCCGAAAAAAGCAGTGATTCCTAAAATTATATCTAACGATTGTTGGCCTTACTTGTATTGAGTTGGATTGTGAGCATTTGTCAAGGTGAATGAGCACCTCTGAAGTAACTCACCCATTTGTGAGACACTGCATCCCCTGTGTTGTTGCTTGTCTGTCATATGCTAGAGTGAGTATTCCCTTTCCATATCCGAAGTGTCACAATGTCAAGTTGGTAGTCACCCTTTGGCCTAGCCTTGTGAATTTTAGCCCTCACCCTTCACGAGCAAATTGATTACAACTATGAAGTGAGTATGGTCTTGAAAGTTTGGTTTGAGTTATAGTTAATAAATCAAATCCTTTATATTTGGTTGAGAGATCGCCAGTGAAATGATTACTACTTGTTATAAGTGTTATTTTGCATGATTTGTAGAGCATGTCTTGACCTATGAACACTTGCAATAGATGGATGCTAGCCTAAGTTATAATGTTGGTTGTATGGTTATTTACAGATTATTATTTTGTCTATTTGGATATTGTAGATGATCATGTAGAGACCTAGAGGGGGTATGAGTATACACCTTAGATAGATTTGGATTTTCTGAGTCCAGTGAGACAACTTGTTTTCAGTTTCGGGCATTTGCAGAGATGATTAGGCTCATTTTTCCCTTCTGTTGCAGTTTTGCATCACTAGATGATATGTTTGAGCAAGGAGATGATTTGGTTGGATCTCTTAGGGTGTTGTATGGGCATAGGGGGTCCAGCCACTGGTTTGTTCCATATTACCCCCCTCCCAGAGAGCCTGGTGGTATTAGTTGGATAACGCAGGCACCCTAGCAAGCAGTTTTGGGCATATCACGTTTCCTGAGGCAGATTAAAAAACAATTAAATGGCTACTGAAGAATTCGATTTGGGCTACTGAGGCAAGGAAATGGCATGGGATGAGTGCTGATGATGAGAGTGATGTCTTCCATCCCTTCTCTAGCAGTTGCAGCACCTGGATGGGCCCACATCTATGTTTCGGGCATTTTATATTATTTTCTGGAGCTTTTGGAGGATCACGATTTCCTCAAGGAGGCACAATTTCACATTTAAAAAATTATATTATTTTTATTGTGCCATGGGGACACCCAAAGGGAGTTAGTTAACATTCCCTGGACCCACCATGTGCTTCATTTATTTTTTGTTGAGTGGGATCCCCTCTCCTAGGGTGATTTAGTCCACTTTTATATTATATTATGGCATTGATCCAAGTATTGTATGTTGAGCTCATCTCAATCGTTGATTAGAACATTTGTATCTTTTAATCATAGCCACCCATTTGAAAAGTGGTTAGGATTTTGGTTCTCTCATTCCTATTTAAAGGAGAGAGCTTCTCATTTGTAAAGGGTCTTTGGCTCTTGGATCTAAATAATAGAAAAACTTTTCTTGTGGATATTTTTGGATCTCCTTTGCATCTGGTGTTCTTCGATGGTGATTGGAAAATATTTTGCTTCCTAGCATTTGGGTATTTGTTTCGAGATCTATATATTTTTCGAGAAACATTGTCTTGTCTACAGGTGGGCGACTTCAACTTGTGTGTTGTTGCAGGGCTGTCTCAACTCGCTTGGCTTGGATGTGTTTTGTATCAGGGGGTTTTCATTAGCATCAATGCGATCTATGATTTCATCTTGTTATTTTTTTGTAGGTTTTGCTTTTTTTTCATGACACATCAAATCCGATATGGTTGATGTTTGTTGTGTAGGAGAGAAGGTGCAGTGGCTTCTTGGGGCAAAACGTTGAGCATAGAACTCACTCAAATCTTCAGAAATTGATCGAGATAGCAGGGATCATCGTCATTAAGGAATCTACAAGGTTTTCCAGGTGAGATCTACAAGTTAGTTCTTTTCTTCCAAGATCTCAATCCATTGGCATCTATATTTCCATTTTTACCTAAAAACCCTAAATAATAAAAAACCAAAAATATCAAAGATCAAATCGCTTGATCTCGGGTCAAACCTTTTCTGGGTTTCATAGATCCGGTCATGCCCTATGAAAATCTTCTTCAACGTTGAGCTAGAAGTGACCAGGTTGCCCTAGATATGAAAAAATGGCTTCCAAACCCTAGCGCTATCCTCCAGGTTGCCATATTTTCTTATGATTTGACTTTTTCGGCAAAACCTCTTTTTGGGTTTGTAGATCGGGTCTATACCTAGGTGGGTTTCCTTCAACGCTGTGTAGAAACTGACTCCATTTCCCTATATTTGAAAGGCACTGATCTCCAACCCTAGCGCTACCCCCTCTTTTGCCTCCTTCCTTTGCTTTTTGACCTTCTCCTGTTGACTCGGGTGCTTTGACATTGTCATATCTTCCTTCGAGTTTATCCATTGGTACTAGATAGCTCCAATCCCGTTCTCACCTCTTCTGCATTGGTCACGTGTCCCAAGGCAGTGGATATCTTCACCTGTTGCTAGTACCTTAACCCCAGATCTAGTATTTTCCTCATAGGTCACTTGTGTCCCAATTTGGATCAAGCCTCATACTTCCTAAAGCCCTAATCCAAAGCCTTGGTTCACCTAGTGACATCATCCATAGATCTAGGGTTTCCATTACCTTACACCTTACGTACCTGAAGTCCATTTGATTTGATCTGGTGTCTAGGTTTGATCTCTCTTGTCGGGAGTAGATCTGGGTCTCCCCCATTAATGTCTTGGGCTAAGATAACATAAAGTGAAGACTGCCTCGATTGGCATGACAACCATCTATTTGGGAGTTGAGGCAATCTTGGTTCCACCTCCTTAGTTGCTTGTCCCTCTACCGTCCATCCCGGATCCATCTCACATAGGCAACTACAAGGTTGGTGATAACTTTTTGGGTCTGTTGCCGGGGAGGTAGAGCCCTACCTTGGTTCGACATACCTCACCTCTCCTACGACATTATCCGTTGGTGAACACGGCAATTCGTTCACCTGGCGACTCTACAATGCGACTCCACTGAGAAGCGAACCCATCCCATAAATCATAATGAATTCAGATATATTTCTCAGATGCATGAAGGAATTAAATAAAAGTGTTACCAACTTTTTTGTACCATAGTTGGGTTACCTGAGGAGCCGCCGGTTGACAGACTTGTTCAAAGTCTGATTCCAGTGTATCAGTTGATCCGTATGCATGTCTAGCCAATATTGGCTAGCCAGTTTTTGATTTGAATAATTTTGACCATGGCCCCGCGGGGTTTGTAATAAATGTGCTAGTAGGATATTTTTGAGTGGTTCGGTCTCTTGAGATGTAGAATCTCAAATAAGGTATTCCAGGGAGTTTTTTGCCCCTGACAATTATGCTTTGCCTTTAGCCAAGTATAATTGACGAGGTTTTCTCCTGCTTCCTCCAAAGCTGGAATGCCCGATGTTGAATTCTGGGCCTTGGGGGGTTATTAGAGCCCAACTGAGTGTTATAAATCCACTAGACATTATTTAGGTAGATCATGGTCATGTCCTAAGTCATCTAAACATATAAAAAAATTTCAAAAAAATCTTTTTCGAAAGGGGAAAAAATTATTTTTTAATTTTTAATTACTTTTCCTAAGTTTTTTGGGTTAATTTTTCCATAAATTAAATGGAAAAAACCCGTTCGTGGTAAGTCGGTCATTCGGACTCCGAATTCACTGATTGAAGGCTCTAACCTTAAGCCAAAAATTATTCTTGATCAGGCAGCCAGTCAAAACCAACTTTCAGATCAACAATCGGACACATAATGCCTTTTTTCTCAAAAAAGTTAGTTTTGAATAAAAAAATGAATTTTTTGGAGAAAATTATTAAAACTCTCCAAATTAAAAAATGATTATTTTGGAGAAAATCAAAACTCTCCAAATTAATCCAAATTCAGTAAAATAAAAGGCTAAATGACATCTCATGGAGCACTTATGATGATTGGAGTTATCATAACTCAGCTTCAGTCATCATTAAGAGAGCAATTAATTTATTATCAGTTCACAGACATGTCATCTCCAGCTTAAGAATGAGATGGAGAGCACTCATTGGTCCGGTGATTTGACCGAGGTGAAGACTGAAGCTTACACCATCAGTAGGCTTACCAAACCTAGCAGTGGCTCCTCCAGACCTAACAAAGTAGGTTTCCAGACCTAGCAGGCAGCAGGGGTGCCCTCCTTTCCTATGCAGCAGGGTGCCTCCTTCAAACAGCTCACGCCCCTTTCTCTCCTGAGGGCGCCTTCCACACGTGTGGGTTCATATGTGGATGGATTTCAGTGTTTAGGGTTGGAGTGGGGGCGCCTTGCCTGGGTGGAGGCCTCCCCTCACTCCCAGTTCTTCGATTTAGGTTTGGCATCTTTGTTTGGTGGCCAGGTTGGTTAGGGTTTGAGGATTGGTTTTAGGGTTTTAGCACTCTCTCATTGTACAAATAGAGGCTCCTTTAGCTCTATTCGAATGGATTTTTGTGTAGAGAAACTCTGGTGAAACTTTTGTAATTGCTTGTTGCTTCTATGCAACCATTGGAATAAAATTAAGGCTTTGGAGGCTCATGTGGTGTGATTCTTTGGATGATTGCACTTGATGGATGAGGTGATGTTGTTTTAATGCTTTCTTTCTTGTCTATTTGAGATTATGATGTTATGCTTTAGAAGGCTTCATTAAGCACATAAGAACAGGTATTTGCGGTTTGCAAGTTAGCTGTTTATTGATTTACTTCTAGAATTTAAAAAAGAGCATTGTTTTATTCAGTTGTAGTTCATGCTCTTCTTTATTTCAATTTGTGAACAATACATGATCTAATCTTTTGTATGGCAAGTCTATGAGTGTTGTTTTGTAGATCCTTCCATCCAACCAAGCAGAAGTTCGAGCTTAGCTGCATCTTCTTCTCTTGGAGTCAAGTATGCTTTTCCGGTAATTGCATGCTTCACGAGATCCAAGTGCTTTAAAAATATCCACATGTTCGACCATTCTCTCCTTTCTTTTATTCATCATTCAAATTAAAAATTCTTTATTTTCTTGGGATTAGGGCACGTTTGGGCTAAAGCGAACATTCATTCACTTAGCCTTTGCCCCGGTTGGCTGCCTTGTGCTTTATTTTCAGCCTTTTAGGTCTTTTATTTGCAGCCTTTCCTTCCCTTAGTTCGCTGTCCACTTTTCCCCACTTTTTACCCTTTTGGACAACCCTCTTTTGCCTCTTTGTTTCCACTTTTTGCAGCCCCTTTCCATCCTCTTTTTGGTCCATCTTTTGGGCTGTACTTTCAGCCTTTTTCACCCTCATTTGCAGCTCTCTTTCTCTGATTTGCGGCCCTCTTTCTCACTTTGCTTCCAGCTTTCTTTGACTTGTCTTTTCCCCTCTTTTCACCATTTTTTCACCCCTCTTACCTTGCCTTTTTCCTCCCTCTTTTCTTCCTTCTTTTCAATTTGTTTGGGTAAGTGTTTGTAGCAAGTTTGTAAATTAAATTTCAAGTTATTTTTGATCAACTAATATCATAACAAGTGTGTGTCTAGAGCTCTTAGATTGCAGACAGGTGAAGGAGAGCCCAAAGGCCACAAACGAACAAGGAGTGCAAAAAGAACAAAAAGACTGCTATCCCTCTTCTTTCATCCCCTTCTTTCCCCATTCTTCGAGGAAGCAAAGAACACATCATCATTGTAAAAGATTAATAAAAAAGAGCTGAGTGGGAGCAAGTCTCCTTCCTTTTCTACTTCCCCTATTTTGGGTAAGTGTGTCTTGTGTTCACTTTCATGATTTACTTAGTATAGTTTTCCTTAAGCAACTAGTTTAGTTCTTTGATTAGACTTAGTTTCATTCTTACTAATTGCTAGATTCATCATTGCTTATTGGTATCTTGTCATAAATTGTTAAATCATAAAAAAAGAACCAAAATCTCTTGAATCTCATGATAAGGTGGATCAAGAGTGCTCTCTGTCGAAGAGTTTTAATCAACAACTTTTCGTATTAATTGTTGTGTTTGTTTAATCAAATCATCTATAAGTAAGACTCTTGAACTTACAGAAACACAAGTCAAGAGCACTCTCTATCGGAGAGCATCTTAGGTTTGCACAACCCTTGCATTAGTTTCATCTAGATTAGCTAAGTCTCTTGAACCACTGTCATAGGACGAGGTCAAGAGCGCTCTCTGTCGGAGAGTTTTAATTAATTAACTTAATAAAATTCACAACTCACACCCCTTTAATTAATTAACCCCCTTCCCTCCTTGCCGGAGTATGCTCTGACCGATCTTAGATCGGAGTTCCCAAAAACGGCACTGGATCTTTAAACCCCACGAGTAATTTAATAACCGTTAAACACTCGTAACCAACGCACCGACGTTGTAGGGATCCTTCCAAAGTACTTCCTATTAGAAGCGTCGGAACCTCCTACTGCCTTAAATTCCCGGCTAGCTGGTCACTTGACAATATCAACCTGGGATACTGGGCGGGCCCGACATGTCTTCAACGGAGGGAACTTAGAAGAGTCTCCCGGCTTTGACAAACCCTTTTGTTGACACCCTAAAAAAAGACCACTGTTAAAAACTCCTAAAACTTACCCAGAGCACTTGCAAAACCTAACACTCACTGGCATCTTTGGGGATTCACATCTTTTTATACACAAAGCATCTCTGATAAGTTGACTCCATATGCATTGGTTCCATCTTTTAGCATTGTTGATAATCTGGGCCATTTGTCCATTGAATGTTTGATTATAAGTCATATATGTGAATGCTTTATTTATTTTCGTGAATTGCTCAAATATTTGTCTATCTTTTAATTCCAGTGATAGCAACGTGGATTGCTTTGTCTTGTGCTCAATTCATCATATTAATCATCTAAAATCACAGAAACTCCTAAACAACACCCATCCGCATCTGAAAATATTTAGAACTTAACTTAAACATTGAACCATAGAAAATTCTTTGTTAGGGACTACCCCCCTTGGCTTCGTTAGGAGTTAGCCTAAACGGAGGAGCTAGGAGTAGGTGACAGTACCTAGCTCTGTGATTTCCCCCAAGGTCACACCTCTCCCACTTTTTCAAGTGAGGAGACAACTTTCGAAAGATTTCTGCCGCTGTGTGCAATCGGCAGACAACATCTTTTGGCGTCGTTGCCGAGGACAAATCTTTTTGTTCCTGGACGACCTTTGCTTCTTTTAGTTTTTTACTTTGTTTTTCCCTTTTTGGTAGATTTTTAGTCCAATCACTCTTTGAAATTAGACTTAAGTCCACCTAGCGACTCCGCTGTCAGTTAACACCTCAAGGTATTCTACTAGAAGAAACTCTGTAGGTTTGGTCGATTTCATCCCTAACCCCGAAAAGGTCTTAAGGAGGAGATTAAACAAACTATCTTCTCGCAGGATCCTTGCAGAACTTGGATCTGAGTCTCTGTTTTAGACATCCATCTTTTATTTCCAGAAAACTTAGAAAATTTGCAAAATAATAACTGTTTCCTTAATCCAATGGGTGAGTTTTTTACTCAACTTAACTTTGCTCAGATAGCAGGTCATCCTCGTGATATCCCTAACAAGGCTATCAACAAGCTTACGACATATAATGGCATTGATGCCTCCCTCTTTGCTAAGTAGCATATCAGGAATTTCACCAGACACTGTGGTGCCCATGTCAGGGGTACTGATAGGCATGAAGATGTTTACATGACCTTGTTTGCCTTGTCTTTGGATGGCAAGGCTGGCAGTTGGTACGATAATTTGCCGGACAACTCTTTCGCCACCTTAGCAGACTTCAAGGCTACTTTCCTTGGAAAGTTTGGCAGCAGAAAGGAGCCTAGACATCTAGTAGCAGCTTTGACCAGCATAAAGAAGTCCGAAACTGAAACAATGGACGAATTCAACAATAGGTTTACTGAATTAGCAAATTCCATCCCTGCCACTTATTCTCCTTCAGCAGCTTCTGTTTTGGACTATTATATCGAAGCATTAAGTGGCAAAATCCAGTACCAGATCAGAGACAAGGAGCCGGCTACTCTACTTCTAGCTCAAGGTTTGGCCATTAAAATTGATAAGAACATGCAGTCTTCAGGAGAGTCTAACATCCAAGGTTACTCTAGGGCTTCCATTCCAATTAAAAATGTTGAACACAAAGGGAAAGAGCCGTCAAATGAGGCATATGAAAAGAAGCTTATTGACTTAACAGAAAAAATGCAAGACATGGAAAGGAAGTACTTAGCATAGATTAAAGAGGTTCAGAATCGGGTCATAACTGTTGAAAGAACTCAACCTCCACCACCTCCTAGAACCTTCCCTGCAAAACCAACATGGCAAAGAAGAAATCCCAGCCATGAATAGAGGCCTCCTCATCAGTTAGAGGTTGCTAATATGGTTGAAACTTACACGCCATTTTGTAGGGCATGTGAAGACCTTCATGAAGAATATTCTTGCTATTATGCATGCTATGTTCAGGAGCATGGTTTTCCAGAGGGTGGTGGTCCTAAAGCATCATCAAGCGAGCCTGAGTACATAAACTATGTAGATGACATGCATGATATTTCTGGAAAAAGTTGGAGAGAGGCAAAATAATATTCAAGAGAGCCGGAGTACATTAACGCAGTTGGACAGCTCCATCCTGTCACCACAGAAACCCGGTGTCAAGTCGAAGATTATAATCAACAATTGGATAACCTCACTAAAAACTTTGGTACTAATCCTACAAATGAGCATAATGATGATAGTTTGGAAGGTTTACTACCTTGTGACCTTTTTTTTGAAGAAGATGACTATGATCATGAGGAGGGACACAGCCAGAGATGTGATACAAGTGAGGAAGAATCCCTTACATTTGAGATCGATGATAACTACGAGACTTTAATGGAAAATCAAATCTTAGAGGTTTCATGTGATGAAAGTCCTCCATGCTCCCCACCGGATGACAAATATTTGGAAAGTTGGGTCCCATGTGATATCTTTGAAACCCACTTTTCGAAGAAGATTGTTTTGAGTAGAATGAGGAGTGTAGCCAGGGACTTGATACCAGTGATGAGGCATCTCTCATATCCGACATAGATGGCAATGATAATTATTGGACTTTTATTGAAAATCCAACCTATGATATTTTTGAAAATATTTTTGAGAATCTCATCTATGATGTGTCCAGCGAGGGGAGTGTTTATTCTCAGACTTATGAAAATTGTAAAAAGGAACAGTTAGAGTTTTCATACGATCAGTCAGAATTTTATTTGAGTATCTATAATAAGGACTTGAAAAAGCAGTGCGATGAAGAATCAGATGGGGAGCAACTAGTTGAATTTCTTTCTCAACCATCATCTTCACATACAAATGTTCCTTATGTTTTGGAGCAGCTTGGGGCTTTTACAACGAGTTATTATTTGATAAGCCTTGATGATCAACATTATGGAGTAGTCGACCTGCCGCATCATCTCGATTTGTATATCAGTGCTATCCAGTCATGGATAGAAGCAGCCTGTGCAAGCACCTACTAGTTTGGGAAGAAGTTTGATGACATTATTCATGCCTATGATTTCCCATCCAGCCCGCCCATTCTGGATCATCACACAGGTTTGCATTTTCTGGAAATGTGTCCTTACTTTGGCTGGTAACCAAAGACAAGGAAAAACTTTTTTACATTAATAAAATGCTTAGGTGGCTACATTGGATTTATGATTACATCTAACCTTTTTTTCATCATGCTTAGAGTAGGAAAATAGGCTCCTTAAAGTGAGCATTTACTTTAACATTTTCTTTATGTACTTAGAAATAAATTAATATTTTAGTGAAGTTTTTTCTTTGAATAAACCAACTTTTGGATCATTGGCTCTTTTTCATGAAACTTATGCTACTGAGGTTTTTCTGGTCAAGTTGAGATGTTTTTACAGGATATGGAAACCAGAGATCTTGGTGTTCTCGTATTCTCTCCTTGCATAAGAGACTTGATCGAGCACACGTCCCACAGTTGGAGCCAGATGTTACCAACTTTTTTGTACCATAGTTGGGTTACCTGAGGAGCCGTCGGTTGACAGACTTGTTCAAAGTCTGATTCCAGTGTATCAGTTGATCCGTATGCATGTCTAGCCAATATTGGCTAGCCAGTTTTTTATTTGAATAATTTTGACCATGGCCCCACAGGGTTTGTAATAAATGTGCTAGTAGGATATTTTTGAGTGGTTCGGTCTCCTGAGACGTAGAATCTCAAATAGGGTTTTCCAGGGAGTTTTTAGCCCCTGACAATTATGCTTTGCCTTCAGCCGAGTATAATTGATGAGGTTTTCTCCCGCTTCCTCTAAAGCTAGAATGCTCGATGTTGAATTTTGGGCATTGGGGGGTTATTAAAGCCCAACTGAGTGTTATAAACCTACTAGACATCATTTAGGTAGATCATTGTCATGTCCTAAATCATCTGGACATATAAAAAAAAATTGAAAAAATCTTTTTCGAATGGGGAAAAAATTATTTTTTAATTACTTTTCCTAAGTTTTTTGGGTTAATTTTTCCATAAATTAAATGGAAAAAACCCGTTCGTGGTAAGTCGGTCATCCGGACTCCGAATTCACTGATTGAAGGCTCTAACCTTAAGCCAAAAATCATTCTTGATCAACAAGTCAGTCAGAACCAACTTTCAGATCAACAATCGGACACATAATGCCTTTTTTTTCAAAAAAGTTAGTTTTGTGTTAAAAAATGATTTTTTATTAAAAAATGATTATTTTGGAGAAAATTAAAACTCTCCAAATTAATCCAAATTCAGTAAAATAAAAGGCTAAATGACATCTCATGGAGCACTTATGATGATTGGAGTTATCATAACTCAGCTTCAGTCATCTTTAAGAGAGCAATTAATTTATTATCAGTTAGCAAACATGTCATCTCTAGCTAAAGAATGAGATGGAGAGCACTCATTGGTCTGGTGATTTGATCGAGGTGAAGACTGAAGCTTACACCATCAGTAGGCTTCCCAAACCTAGCAGTGGCTCCTCCAGACCTAACAAAGTAGGTTTCCAGACCTAGCAGGCAGCAGGGGTGCCCTCCTTTCCTATGCAGCAGGGTGCCTCCTTCAAACAGCTCACGCCCCTCTCTCTCCTGAGGGCGCCTTCCACACGTGTGGGCTCATCTGTGGATGGATTTTAGTGTTTAGGGTTGGAGTGGGGGCACCTTGCCTGGGTGGAGGCCTCCCCTCACTCCTGGTTCTCCGATTTAGGTTTGGCATCTCTGTTTTGTGGCCAGGCTGGTTAGGGTTTGAGGATTGGTTTTAGGGTTTTAGCACTCTCTCATTGTACAAATAGAGGCTCCTTTAGCTATATTAAGATGGATTTTTGTATAGAGAAACTCTAGTGACACTTTTGCAATTGCTTGTTGCTTCTATGCAACCATTGGAATAAAATTAAGGCTTTGGAGGCTCATGTGGTGTGATTCTTTGGATGATTGCACTTGATGGATGAGGTGATGTTGTTTTAATGCTTTCTTTCTTGTCTATTTGAGATTATGATGTTATGCTTTAGAAGGCTTCTGTAAGCACATAAGAACAGGTATTTGCGGTTTGCAAGTTAGCTGTTTATTGATTTACTTCTAGAATTTAAAAAAGAGCATTGTTTTATTTAGTTGTAGTTCATGCTCTTATTTATTTCAATTCGTGAACAATACATGATCTAATCTTTTGTATGGCAAGTCTATGAGTGTTATTTGCAGATCCTTCCATCCAACCAAGCAGAAGTTCGAGCTCAGCGGCATCTTCTTCTCTTGGAGTCAAGTATGCTTTTTCGGTAATCGCATGCTTCACGAGATCCAAGTGCTTTAAAAAGATCCACAGGTTTGACCATTCTCTCCTTGCTTTTATTCATCATTCAAATTAAAAAATCTTTATTTTCTTGGGATTAGGGCACGTTTGGGTTAAAGTGAACATTCATTGACTTAGCCTTTGCCCCGGTTGGCTGCCTTGTGCTTTATTTTCAGCCTTTTAGGTCTTTTATTTGCAGCGTTTCCTTCCTTTAGTTCGCTGTCCACTTTTCCCCACTTTTTACCCTTTTGGACAGCCCTCTTTTGCCTCTTTGTTTCCACTTTTTGCAGCCCCTTTCCATCCTCTTTTTGGTCCATCTTTTGGGCTGTACTTTCAGCCTTTTTCACCCCTCTTACTTTGCCTTTTTCCTGCCTCTTTTCTTCCTTCTTTTCAGTGAGTTTGGGTAAGTGTTTGTAGCAAGTTTGTAGATTAAATTTCAAGTTATTTTTGATCAACTAATATCATAACAAGTGTGTGTCTAGAGCCCTTAGATTGCAGACAGGTGAAGGAGAGCCCAAAGGCCACAAACGAACAAGGAGTGCAAAAAGAACAAAAAGACTGCTATCCCTCTTCTTTCATCCCATTCTTTCTCCGTTCTTCCAGGAAGCAAAGAACACATCATCATTGTAAAAGATTAATAAAAAAGAGCTGAGTGGGAGCAAGTCTCCTTCCTTTTCTACTTCCCCTATTTTGGGTAAGTGTGTCTTGTGTTCACTTTCATGATTTACTTAGTATAGTTTTCCTTAAGCAATTAGTTTAGTTCTTTGATTAGACTTAGTTTCATTCTTACTAATTGCTAGATTTATTATTGCTTGTTGGTATCTTGTCATAAATTGTTAAATCATAAAAAAAGAACCAAAATCTCTTGAATCTCACCATAAGGTGGATCAAGAGTGCTCTCTGTCGGAGAGTTTTAATCAACCACCTTTCGTATTAATTGTTGTGTTTGTTTAATCGAATCATCCATAAGTAAGACTCTTGAACTTGCAGAAACACAAGTCAAGAGCACTCTCTATCGGAGAGCATCTAAGGTTTGCACAACCCTTGCATTAGTTTCATCTAGATTAGCTAAGTCTTTTGAACCACTGTCATAAGACGAGGTCAAGAGCGCTCTCTGTTGGAGTGTTTTAATTAATTAACTTAATAAATTTCGCAACTCACACCCCTTTAATTAATTAACCCCCTTCCCTCCTTGCCGGAGTATGCTCTGACCGATCTTAGATCAGAGTAACCAGAAACGGCACTGGATCTTTAAACCCCACAGGAGTAATGTAATAACCCTTAAACACCCGTAACCAACGCACTGGCGTTGTAGGGATCCTTCCAAAGTACTTCCTATTAGAGGCGTCGGAACCTCCCGCTGTCTTAGATTCCCGGCTAGCTGGTCACTTGACAATATCAGCCTGGGATACTGGGCGAGCCCGACATGTCTTCAACCGAGGGAACTTAGAAGAGTCTCTCGGCTTTGACAAACCCTTTTGTTGACACCCTAAAGCAAGACCACTATTAAAAAATATTAAAACTTACCAAGGGCACTTGCAAAACCTAACATTCACTGGCATCTTTGGGGATTCACATCTTTTTATACACAAAGCATCTTTGATAAGTTGACTCCATAGGCACTAGTTCCATCTTTTAGCATTGTTGATAATCTGGGCCATTTGTCCATTGAATGTTTGATTATAAGTCATATTTGTGAATGCTTTATTTATTTTCGTGAATTGCTCAAATATTTGTCTATATTTTAATTCCAGTGATAGCAACGTGGATTGCTTTGTCTTGTGCTCAATTTATCATATTAATCATCTAAAATCACAGAAACTCCTAAACAACACCCATCCGCATCTGAAAATATTTAGAACTTAACTTAAACATTGAACCATAGAAAACTCTTTGTTAGGGACTACCCCCCTTGGCTTCGTTAGGAGTTAGCCTAAACGGAGGAGCTAGGAGTAGGTGATAGTACCTAGCTCTGTGCTTGCCCCCAAGGTCACACCTCTCCCACTTTTTCAAGTGAGGAGACAACTTTCGGAATATTTTTGCTGTTGGTGTGCAATCGGTGGATAACAAAAAGCATAAATGAACTTGGAAGGAAATTAGACTATGGGTATGAGGATGATCTCGAGGATGATTATGGGCATGAATCTAGTTATCACAATCTGTATGATACTCACCAATTTCCTCACCCATGCAATAAAGATTTCCCAACCATCCCGAGTGGACTAGTAAGCAAGCATTAAGTGAGTGATCCTTGTAATCCTCTTCATCAATGTAATACAAGTTTTATCGTGACTACTGTTATCACCAACCTTGTAGTTGCCTGTGTGAGGTGGATCTAGGATGGATGGTAGAGGCGCAGGCAACTAAGGGGTGGAACCAAGACTGCCTAGACTCCCAAATGGATGGTTGTCACGCCAATTAAGGCAGCCTTCACTTTATGTTATCCAAGTCCAAGACAACAACAGGGGAGACCCAGATCTGCTCCCGACATGAGAGATCAGACCTAGACACCAGAACAGATCAAATGGGGCTTTGAGGTACGTAAGGTGCAAGGTAAATGGAAACCCTAGCTCTAGGGTTTAGGTACTAGCAACTGATGAAGATGACCACTGTCTTGGGAAACGTAATTGTGATAGGGTGAGCAAACACAGAGTTGGGACTGTCTAGTACCAAGGAGACAGACTCAGTGAAAGATAGGTAACTTGAGTTATCAATGAATGTTGGCTAAGAAAATGGGAGTAAGGTCAATTTAGGGCTAGCGCTAGAAATAGGAGATCAGTGTCTTACGTGCATTGGGCAATGGAGTCATCATCGGCACAATGTTTTAGTGAATCCACCCGGGATATACCCTGATCTATGGACCCAGAAAAGGATTTGGCCCGGAAGATTCAGGTTATAGGAAAACCAACAGAAGGAGGGCTAGCGCAATGGTTTGGAGAGGTAGATCTGCAGCTCTAGAGCCACCAGGAGACTATCAGCTCAGCGTTGGATGGGAAATGAGATCAGGATGGCCCGATCTACAAACCCAAGTTAGAAAATTTCAGTAAAGATCAGATCTGGAAAAGTCAAAATCTGATGAGGGGGCCTAGGAGGCTGAAAGTCAGCTTTTCAGATCTAGGGCAACCTGGCAGGAACTAGCTCAGTGTTGGGGGTGTTCTGGAGTGCTCAAGCCCTAATCTATCAGCCTAACCTATCAGATTTCAGAAAAAGTAAACTCCAAAAAAGTCTAGTTTTTAGTGAAGGCGCTAGGGCTGTTTCAGTCTAAAACTCAGATCTAGGTCAAACTGCCATGAATCTGGATAGCGTTGAGGGTGATTTGGACTGTGTGGGACCCGATCTATTAGTCTATGAAGTCAGAAATCAGAAAAAGTCAAAACCCTAGCAGGTCAAATTTTCATTGGGGGGTTATGCAGTTTTCAGGCTAAAACTCAGATCTAGATCAAACCAGCAGGAATTTGACCAGCGTTGTAGTAGATTTAGTGAAGGGGAGGCCCGATCTATGAAACCCAGAAGTGGTTTGGCCAAAGTTTGAACGGTTTCCAGATTTAGTACTTTTTAGGGTTTTTAGTTTTTTAGGAGTTTTCAGAAAAAAATTGAAGAAAAGCAGGTACAATGGATTAATATCTAAAGAGAAGAGACTTACCTGTTAGATCTTACCTGGAAATGCTTGTAGAAGTCTTAACAGTGATGATCTTTGCTATCCCGATCAATTCTGGAAGATCCAAGTGATTTCTATGACGTATGTAAGCCACAAGCCACCAATGCTCCCCCTACCCTACATGAGCAAACGTCAACAATATCAAATTTGCCAATACAAGATAAAGAAACCAAATGCTACAAGAAAGTAAAACGAAGTAATCATAGATCACAATGAAACTAATGAAAACCCCCTGATCCAAGACGAAGAAAACCGAACGAGTTGAGGTCCCCCTGCAAAAACGCTCTAGCCAAAACGCCCTCCTGTAGACAAAACAATGATAGCAGAAAAATATAGATTTCACAAGAATTTCCACAATGCTAGGAAGCAGAAGACTATCCATTCACCATTTGAGAACATCAGATGCAAAGCAGATCCAGAAAATATCCACAGAAAAATCTTTCTATTATTCAGATCCAAGAGCCAAAGGCCCTTTACAAATGAGAAGCTCTCACCTTTAAATAGAAATGAGAGAACCACAATCATAACCGAATCCTAACCATTTTCAAAATGAGTGGCTAAGATTAAAACATAAAATGTTCTAATCAATTGTTGAGATGCTGGCACTTGTATCTGACCTACTGCTCTGCCTTGTTGACCTAGTCAAATTGTTGAAAAAGTCAAACTTGGTCAAACAGACTAATCTGAAGGAGTATTCTCCAATCTGACTTAGTAAGCTAATAGAAGATCCAAATGGGTATCCAAATCCATCAGTAGACTCAGGAAACAACATCTGCATGAAAAAACATGCATGATCATGAAAATCTAACTACAGAGCATTGTGCAATGTGTGCGACACCCTATAGTAATGATTGGTCTATGGTAGTAGTGACCAATCGGGTGGCACATACATAGATAAATGGCCAAATGGGTATTCAAATATGTTATTAGAATGCACAGATCCCATGTATAACAAAATATGGCCAACATGTCCTTCAATGATAAGACTAGCTACACACAGATTTGCACCACCAACCACTAAATCCACTGAATATCTCTAGGGGAGGCATGCTGATGTCTTTATATGTCTAAAAATATGATATGATGTTGTATTGTTGTTGAGTGTCCTAGGTGGACGAGTAGTAGCATACATATGTAGAATCAATGTACATAATAGACTTAATGCATTTAATTGTTAAGTGTGAGTCATCATATAGCATAGTCATGAAATCATGATAACATACCACATAAATATCTTCAAACAAGTTTGTCGTATTAATGATCTAAGAGCATACCGATACCATGATAATATAGAAAAGTATTTACCAAAGGACTAGTTCTACTTCGGGGTGGAGATGGATAACTCACCAAGGTTTGAAAGTGAATTGGATTTGATTAAATGTTTGGCTCAAGGTAAGGGATTTAGGGAATCCTTTGTGGTTTACACCAATCAACCGAACAACAGTAGCATGTGTCAACACAGAACATGTGTGTTATGAGGTACCTTTCCCTTGATCCCAACATTAATATTTCCCTTTATTTAACTTCCCTTCTTTTTTTTTAGCAAAGGGTTAACATATTAGAAGATATTGGCCCTGGTTTTACACCTTTCAGATACCAGTGATGACATGGGCATCCATAGCCCTGACAGGGATTACCTATTCTTCCAACCGTTAACCATGATATAACAATATATAGGGAATTTTGGATCTTGGGAGAAAGCATTGCTCGATTGTAGCTCTTCTTGACTATTGACAGCTGTCCTCGGGGAGCACACCTGAAAGCTTCTTGTATTGATGATTCACTACAACACAACAACCCTTAGACACAATTGTGAAAAAAGAAAAACATAAATGGTGATAGATCCACAAAAGGGGAAGAACAAAAGTCAAACAATCAACTTCAAGCCAATGGCATGTGAAGAGTCAAGACAATATCGAGTGGCATGGATGAAATGATAAAGGCTAAAAGGTGGAACCAAAGAACAAGGAATAGTGCTTAGAAATTAAGAGTAGCCATCTTTTTGTATGGCATGTCATCAACCCAACAACCCTTCACCCTTGTCAACCTATGCAAAGTACTACTAGCGATACTCATCAAAACAATCAAATACAATATATCATGCAGTAACAATGTACATTATAGTAAAGGATCAAGTAACATATCATCATCATCATCTGACATGGTATTGTAGTAGAACAAGACAAAAATATAACTTCATCTCATGGTCATCACACCACCCATATCACACACAATGCCCATAAGCAGAAAAATGGGTCACAACCTGTGTTGCGTGGGAGTGCCCCCCTCGCCCCCCCCCCTTCGCCCCCACTCCCGAAGCTCGCTTCCGAAGGAAGCGTCCAAGAAGCATTGGGGAAGCACGTTTCCTAAACGCTACCGTATGGGAGCGTTTTCAGGAAGCTAGCTTCTAGGCAAAAAAAAACGCTCCCACCTTTTTTTCCAAGTTTTCTTAAAAAAAACAAAATTTTAAGTGATGGGTGGGGGGTAACTAACCCTAGGTCCATACTAATGCTATATAAAGAATGCAAAACCTACTCTAATAACAAAAAACCTAACCTTTGTAATCATCAGTAGCATTAAATGGCAATATTAAATTCTTAGAGTAAAAGTTGGCATTTCCTTATATTTCATTTTCTATCCTTTTACTTAAATTTTAACATTACCATTAATTGTTTTAGGATGTTTGAGAGTAGTTTCAAACTCATCAGACTTCAAATGTAAACAGTAGAATTTTTTATCCCATTCAAAATTCAACATGGTTAACAGTTTTTAGGATTTCAAGATTGCAATGTTTCCACTGGATTCTATCATGTATGAGGGTATGGGATTGCCATTTAATCAAACACATCAACCCCTCTATGTATCTTGATGCTAGTGGTGCTGATTGTTCAGATTGATGTTGGTGCCCTCAAAACTAGTTTTTGAAGAATCCCTAGTTTATAGCCTATTTATTGATGTACTTTGGTTCAGATATGGATTGCACTCAGAGCTATTTTGGTTGTATACACTCTTGCTATATACATGAGAAACTTTGCATATTTGTGTATAGTGGTTTGAATTTTGATGGATGCACATGGTTTTGTTGACATATGCATCAAAATATATAAAAATATATATTATATAAAATAACGCTCCCAACCCGGAAGCTTTTGAAAATTTCGCTTTTCGCTTTGCTCCCGCTTCCCGCTTCTTGCTTTCGCTCCCACTCCCAAATAACCTTGGCCACAACAATGTGGAATACATCAGCAAACTGGAATAGAGTGAAGAAAAAGTAAGTTACATTATGCCCATACAATTTATGGCATAACAGGATGTTTTATGAGAAGCACTCTAGAGAGTCGAGGCATTGCTAGAATGCCATCATCTCGGGAGATATTGCTAAAGTAAAACTGCTTTTAAGTAGCAACAACTCACGTTGATGAGTCACTAAGGCATGTGAACTCAATGAGCATACCTGGTATATTGACGAGAACAAATTGGTTCATTCAAAAGGAATGCTTTTGTTATCACTCTAGTTATGCAAAGGTTTGCATCTCCAGAGACCATCCCACTTGGATTTCAGTTCAATTTTCAGAGAATTACAGGAGACTGCTACTGAATCTCCCATCACTATGAGTTGGTACCTCCTAAATATTTTAGTTATCATTCCAACTTGAGTGAGGAGAAACCTCCAGAGATTCAGCTAAATACCATTAGAAAAAGTGGTTGACGAGGATTATCTGATCTCAACTCTTATGTCATCTCAGGCATGGATTGTAGGAACTCACCAGACTTTCCTATCAACATTGTGCCATTTTATAAGCTGGAAAGGCCTTTTTTGTATACTCTGCTCAGGATTTGACATATTATAACTCAATCTTTTGTAGCTAATAGTTTTATTCTTCATCTAGTTTGCATTGTGAATTTGTGATTCTTTTATTCTGCAACTGTCCTTAATATTAATGACTTCTGATCCACTTGTGGAATCTTTCATACTTGCTTCTTTTCTATACCTAATGTTTCTGATCGTTTAAAATAAAAGTTGTTAAGCATCTTCTGTTTGTTGAACAGACACTTTAAAGGCCCAGAACTGCTTGTGGATCTACAAGACTATGATTATTCTCTTGATATGTGGAGCCTTGGTTGTATGTTTGCAGGAATGGTAAGCACCACCAAATTGATTTTTTTTTTTGGAAATATGAATTAAATATGTTTTGTTTAATATAATGTGTCTTTTGACGTTTTCTCTTTTTGGCAGATTTTTCGAAAGGAGCCATTTTTCTACGGGCATGATAACTATGATCAACTTGTTAAGATTGGAAAGGTAAGCAAAACTTTCAAGCTGGAAAATTTGTGGGGTTTAAGTTTTATTTATGGTGTAACTACTTCTCCTAGAGGATTTTTGAAGTCTTCTCTGATCATTATTTTCCCCTAGGATCTGAGGTAAGCTTTTGGGTGCAATAACTAAGTTTAGTTATTTCTAAACTGGCATTTATTGTTCTTGTCGACTTTTCTTTTTCTTTTTTTGGAAGTGCTTCGAGAAACATGGCCCGAGGGGCTGCACTGCATAGATAAGGATTCCTTGGCTTAGGTGCCAGGTCTAAAGGGTAACCATTCCACTAAAATTGCTCAGGACTTGCATTTGGTCATTCCTTTGATTATCATTCCTTTCAGATGTGAGAAACCACAGTGAGAATGGAACCATGGTGAACACCTTATTACTCCATTAAATATCTTTTCAAATTTACAAATAAATACATCATTTATTCTGTGGACTTCTGGGTATATACAAATAGAGGAAAACAGGTGGTATCTCGAAAATAATTATTCAGAGATGCTCAGACTCTAAAAATGTGTTGATCTTGAAACATGTTTAAAGAAACTCCATAAAGGCAAGTGCACAAGTAAAGAATAAATGCTACTTACGTAGAGATGCCCATATTGTGCAATCATTTGACATTATCCAAGGAAATACTATGTAAAGTGAAGCTATCTACTGAAATTGCAACTTAAAAAATAAATCTTACATTAGTAAGACATGTGAGCTCAACAAGTACTGTATGTTACCACTCAAATTAGCACCCTTGATCGAGGTCACGGATCGCATTGCAATGAAGGGTAAGCACAGGAGAAGCTAGTGCCCAATATCACCACATCCTAGCTTCTCAACACTTTATGTCAACTCCCAAGACCAATGGGGAGTCCCTAACATCAGTGAATAAAATTCGCCATCACTTCAAGAACACAAATACCATTCACACGCAACCTCTTGGCTAAGACTAGTGCCTTATGGAGTCAAAACAATGAAACATATAATGACACTAGGTGAGAGGGAGGAGTTACAACAGTTCATTATTAATTTCAAGATAGATAACTTCAATATATTACTGATGCTATGAAATTATAGCAGTCCATAAGTCTTCAGAAAATGGACGAAAACCAACCAAAACAATGACAACTTACCGCATAAGATATACCTTGAGGGTTAGGGCAAGTAACATGCCTCAAGATATGAAAGGAAGCCCTAAATTAGATCTGAAAGTGCTTAGCCAGTTCTGGTTTAAGCCCTAACCAGCCCTCAAATAGGTGATGGACCCGCTTAAAACTTTCCAACAGATGTCCAACACCAAGGGGTCAACCTTAGGCCTTTTCCTTGTGTTTTAGGCCTTCAAAGCTTGCTGATTTGACTGATGTACCTGCTGTACCTACTGAAAAATGCCCTAGATAACACAAAACATGGAGGGATTAAGAGGGAGTTATCCACTCCATATAATCCACAACAGAATGGGGTTCCAGAAAGGAACAATAGAACTATCATGGAAGCTGCAAGAGCAATGCTTCATGATCAAGATCTTCCCATGCATCTATGGGCAGAAGCTGCCAGAACAACGGTGTATGTATAGAACCGTACTCCACACAGAGTACTAGAGAACAAGACACCTGAAGAAGTCTTTTCCGGCAAGAAACCATAAGTCAGCCATCTCAGAATATTCGGCTGTCTAGTGTACAAACACATTCCGAAAGAAAAGAGGACAAATCTAGATCCTTCAGAAAAGAAGAGTATATTTGTGGGATACTTTGAAAGCTCGAAGGCTTACAGAATATACTTCCCAGGATTCAAGAAGATCGACATTAGCAGGGATATAACATTTGACGAAGACTCATCCTACAACAAATCCAGAAAGAAACCTGCTGAAGTTCCTGAAGAATCGGAAGCACCCAGAATTCATGACACAACCATGAACGAAGAAACTCAAGAAGAAGATTGAGAATTTGAAGAACCTCAAGAACCTGTAGATCCACCTCAGGAGAAGAATCCTTATAAGAGGAAACCTGCTTGGGTACAAGAAGCTATCCAAGGTGTGGAAAGATATGGGGCTCCAGAAGAGAATCACAAAGAAAGAAAGAGAACTAGGTCATGCTCTGGTTATGTAGCCTTATTATGTGATTTCATCAATAAAGAACCTTCCAATTATGAAGAAGTGACAGAAAGGAAAGAATGGAAGGATGCTATGATCGAAGAGTATCAATCGATCATGAAGAATGATGTTTGGGATGTTGTCCCAAGACCAGAAGGGAAGTCGGTTGTAACTTCCAAATGGATCTACAAGATCAAGCATGCTGCAGATGGTAGCATAGAAAAATATAAAGCAAGATTTGTTGCTCATGGCTTCTCCCAGAAAGAAGGAATAGATTATGAAGAAACTTTTACACCTGTAGCCAGATACACTTCCATCAGATCGGTACTTGTTCTGGCTGCAGTGATGAAATAGAAGATACACCAAATGGATGTCAAGACTGCTTTCTTGAATGCTGTAGTAGAAGAGGAAGTGTATGTGGAGCAGCCACTCGGTTTTGAGACACATGATAGGGAGTCTCATGTGTGTAGATTGAAGAAAGCCCTGTACGGTTTGAAACAGGCACCCAAGATATGGTACGGCAGAATTGACAACTTTCTATCCAGTTTGGGCTTTACCAAGAGTAAAGCAGATTCCAACCTTTACTACAAGGTTGAAGATGGCAACCCAGTGATGCTCCTACTGTATGCAGATGATCTGTTTGTAACAGGTATGGATGGTTTGATTGCTGATACGAAGAGGAAACCGAGTTCGAAATGAAGGACTTGGGTATGATGCATTATTTCCTAGGCATGGAGGTGTCGTAGAATGCAGATGGAATTTCCCCGGGACAAGGGAAATATACGGTAGAGATCCTGAAAAGATTCGGGATGATGGATTGCAAGGCCATGACCACACCTATGGCATTGAACCTGAAGCTATTGAGTGATGCTTCATCAGAAGCGGTTGATGCTACGATGTATCGTCAGATGATTGGGTCCTTGATGTACCTGACGAACACGAGACCAGATATTTGCTTTGCTGTGAACACCTTGAGCCAGTTCCTGATAGATCTGAGACATGTTCACTTGATTGCTGCAAAGCATATTCTAGGGCACCTAAGGGGTACAGTTGATTATGGGCTCAAGTATGAGGCGAATCAGAAGATTAACTTGGAGGGTTATGTTGATTCAGATTGGGCAGGCAGTTCCATCGATAGGAACAGCACTTCAGGGTGTTGCTTCAGTATGGGATCAGGTGTGATCTCGTGGTTTAGCAGGAAGCAATCATGTGTGGCACTGAGTATAGCTGAAGCAGGGTATGTCGCAGCTTGTTCAGCTAGTTGTGAGGCAGTATGGCTAAGGAAGCTACTGTCTGATTTATTTGATCTCCACTTGGATGCTACTTGTATATATTACGACAACCAGAGTTGTGTGAAGTTGTCAGAGCACCCGTTGTTCCATGACAAGTCGAAGCATATCGAGATCAAATATCACTATATCAGGGATATGGTGCAAAGAGGAGCAGTGAAGCTCCAATATGTTACGACGGACGAACAGATAGCTGATGTGTTGACAAAGCCATTGGCCAGAGTGAAGTTTGAATACTTCAGGGAGAAGCTCAGTGTTCTCCAGATTGAGGTTCCCTCCAAAGGGAAGTGATGAGTCCGTGAGCCATTCTAACATGGTGAGAGGATTGGTTCCTTCCATGGTCAGATGTAAGGGCTGAGCCATTCTGTCATGGTGAGAGGATTGGTTCCTTCCATGTCAGATATGAGTGCTGAGCCATTCTGATATGACTGTAGGATTGGTTCCTACATGATCAGATATAAGGGCTATTGCCATTCTTTGAATGGAGGTACTTGATCAGTTACCAAGAAAGCTCAGTCTGGGACTGAGGGCCATTCTGATATGACTGTGGGATGTGTTCTCACATGATCAGATATGAGTGCATGGCCATTCTGATGTGATTGATGGATGTGTTCCAACTTGATCAGATATAAGGGCTGTTGCCATTCTTTGAATGGAGGCACCTGGTCAGTTACCAGGAAAGCTCAGTCTAGGACTGAGGGCCATTCTGATATGACTATGGGATGTGTTCTCACATGATCAGATATGAGTGCATGGCCATTCTGATGTGATTGAGGGATGTGTTCCCACTTGATCAGATATAAGGGCTGTTGCCATTCTCTGGGAGAATGGAGGCACTTGGTCAGTTACCAAGAACCCTCAGTCTGGGACTGAGTGCCATTCTAACATGGTGAGAGGATTAAGTTCCTTCCATGGTCAGATGGAAGTGCTGTGCCTTTTCACAAATGCTAGTAGGTGTGTCCTACCATGTTGGTGATTGTAAGTGTTGTGCCTTTCCACATATGGTAGTAGGTGTGTCCTACCATGCTGGTGGATGTAAGTGCTGAGCCTTTTCACAGATGATAGTAGGTGTGTCCTATCATGCTGGTGGATGTAAGTGCTGTGCCTTTTCACAGATGATAGTAGGTGTGTCCTATCGTGCTGGTGAATGTAAGTATTGGGCCTTTCTGACAGGGTTGTGGGATGTGTTCTTGCATGGTCAGATGTGAGTGCTGGGTGTGCCTTTCTGACATGGTGTTGGATGTGTTCCTCTCAGTGGAAGTTAGCCTCAACTAGTGTTCCCCATACTCTAGTAACTAGTACATGTGGCCCAATTAGGCCATGTGGACCCAATGGTGCTAGTGACTCAATAATGACTGAAAAAGACTCCTATTTTAGGAATAATTGACCAAATTGGACAAGGGAGGATTATAATCCTAACACAAAGGATTTTTGGGTTCTCTCATCTATACAAGATGTTGTCGCCTAATTTGCACCTTGGGTCAAGGTGTTGCCGCCTAATTTGCGCCCTGGGTCACGTGGAAGAAATCTTCAAGCCATTGGGTGCGACCTTGGGCGAAAGTTATACCCAAGTGTTATCACCTGATACTCGGCTCTTCTGTCTAGTCCAACTCCTAGTGAAGCCAAGCGGGTGGTCCCTATAAAACGTAAAATCTATGACTTTTACTCTACGAAAGAAAAGATTAATTCTAGGAGTTAATATGAAATGAATTAAAATCTCAACAACTTACTGCAAATGAATTATAACAACAACTTCAGTAAATTACACAGCATTCACGACATCTTGTAAAAATTGATTTAATCGTAAAAATAACATAGATCGATGCTGGTGAATGTGGAGTGCTTGTATGAATGTGGTGCTGCGGATGTTTTCGGAAACCATTGCATTTGTCTCGTTGGTAAGTTTGAAAAATGATTAATGAGTTGATTAGGGAGTGGGTAAATTGGGGTTTGGCCCAACAAGTCAAGTTCTTTTGAATTGAGCGTTAAAGCGGCTTTACCAAGTGTCCAATGAGGAGAGGCATAACCTGCATGGAGTAGCCCCTTGACTCTGTGGTAGTCAATCTTCATGACCTCCCGAATTCTCAAGAAAGTGACTTATGTGGATTTTCCTATTACTCTAGTCACTCGTATCTCTTTCTGGTACAACCAACTGATCAGATAAGCTGTAGTGGTGAAGAGCATGCGGGGAAGTAGTCTTAGTTTATTTTATTAAAACTAGATGTGAAGTTTGTTAACAAACCACTCACGGCAGAGAATCTCTTTCTTCGTTTGGGTAACTCGGGAATGCACAACCGGGTAAATTTTCAAGGCTAAACGGAAAAGACAAATAAGAAAGAACAAAAACGAAGAAATTGTTTTCTAATTATTCCTACCACGAATCTCTTTCCCATTTCGAGTAACTCTGGATAGCATGGGGTAAGTATTTTCTTTACATACAAATAAATAAAAGCAAACTAAACTATGCAAAATAAAAAAAGCTACTCTATGAAAGCACACTACACAAATCCCCAAATGGGAATTGGGAGAAGGCCTCAAAATACCCTACTAGCACATTTTATTACAAACCCTGCGGGGCCATGGTCAAAATTATTCAAATGAAAAACTAGCTAACCAATATTTGCTAGACATGAAGACGGATCAACTGATACACTGGAATCAAACATTGAACATGTTTGTCAACCGGCGGCTCCTCGGGTAACCCAACTATGGTACAAAAAGTTGGATAACACTTAGTATAAATGTTTCAAATTTTGAGTGAATGCTTCATTTGTTTATGAATGCCTTTACATTATTTTATTGAAAATATATGCTCCTACATTTTATCTTATGTGCATATGTGTGTGATTTATAGGTTTCCGTGATAAGAGACGTGGAGTTTCTTGTTTGATCCTTCCATTCTTCTTGTCTCTAACCTTGCTTGCTGCAGATAAAAGGTTCCTCAACACACCACATGTGAAGCTTCAAGGACGCTCTTATTCCAAGCTTTCTCCCACTTTCCCTCTCCTGATCTTTCATTTATTCAATCGTTCCGGTTCTTTTATAAAAGAAAAAGCATTTTAGATCTAGAATCAAATCCATAATCATAGATAGATCTTAGATTGCTTTTTATTATAGATATAGCTAAAGTTTAAAGGAATCATCATTTCTTAGTTTAGATCTAGGGTTTAAGCTATCTTATTTCAAGCCATTATTAGCGGAAAAACTAAAAGCTTGTTTTAAAGGATAGTAGTTGGTTTAATTCATTATCCGACAAGTTAGTGCCTTGATTTATTTGCTCTCCTTAAGAAGCAAATAAAGACCCTGAGAAAGTAGCTTTCTAGCTCACTTTCTCAGTCATGTTTACCCAGTTTTTTCATTCTGTTGCTACTTAGAATTTTTTTGGCAAACTTTGGAAGTTTTCCCAAAGCACTTTTAAAGTGCTTTTGGGCACATTGCACTAAAATTTGTTGGTTGTTTTTTGCAGGTTTGCGATAAAAGAGAGGGAAACTCTGACAAATTTTTACAAAATCGACAAAAAAAGACAAACGAAGCTTCCCTCGCATAATTTTTTTTAATAAGTTGTAAGCCTTTGGATCCCAATTTGAGGACCAAAGTGCACTTTCTTTCACATCATTGTAAAAGCAAAATAAAGTTTGAGTAGGCTCATCAGAGCCCGGTCCCCATTTCCCTTGGGGGATTTGTGTTAGTGTCCTTTTTTTTGTCTTCTTTATAGGTTGTTAGTGTAGTTGTTTTCCTTTATCTTTTCATGCTTTATTTAAGTTTTGCAAGATTAATCTGAATACTTACCCACTGCACTATACCGAATTACCGAAAGGGAAAAGATTTGAGCAGTGTAGTAATTAGAGAACTTCGAGTTTCATGCATTTTTTGAGTTTAAAATATACCCCCTTGCTTTCCCGAGTACATGTTCATGGACAAGGGCTTGCCTGAAACTGAATTTGGAAAGAGACTCTTGGGTTTATCTTTGTAATCGGAAAAAACTTGTTCTAAAACATTAAAAATTTACAAGGCCTTCATCCCCCAATGCTCTACTTCCACTACAGTTTCGTCTGATCAGTTGGTAGTATCAGAAAGGGATTTAGGTGACTAGCTTAATTAGTTTTCCACTTCAAAATAAATCTCCCTAGGAGAAAATCCAACGCCTCAAATTAAGCCGTTCTGGTAGCAAAATCCACAAAGGAAGCGGGAACAACTGGGTAGTGACCTCGAGACACCGTTAGGCTACACCCTTGCTGGTGTAGTGTTAAACAAGTCTCAGAGACTCCAACCAGCCCACATATTCCTTGCGGGGAGCCGCATCGCCTAATAGTTTTGGACATACTCCTCGTACCTCCGGGTATATTGGGAGTTCCTATCCCTTAAGCTAATCAAGATCATTACCACATAAATAAAATCAACTAACAATTTACGCACTCCTTAATCCACTCATCTAATAAATCTTAAAACTTACCAATGAGACACTGCAATACTTATCTGAGACTACAACAACAACCCTGATACACAAACATTCCATTTTCACTGGCACTGGTCTTCCTCATTTTATATTGGTTAAATCAAGTTCCGCATATGGTCATGAATGGTGTTTGAATGATAAATGTTGTTGTTGTTATAATTCAATTCATTTGCAGTAAATCATTGTTAAGGTTTTTATTCATTTCACGTGAACTCATATAGTCAATTATTTCTTTCGTAGAGTAAAAACCTTAGATTTTACATTTTATTAGGGTCCACCCCCCTTGGCTTCACTAGGAGTTGGCCTAGACGGAGGAGCTGAGTATCAGGTGACAACACTTGGCCTGAACTTTCCCCCAAGGTCACACCCAGTGGCTTGAAGATTTCTTCCACATTACCCGAGGTGCGAATTAGGCGGCAACACAATCTAGTTGGTAACACAAGGAAATATGACAATTGAAGTGTTAAAGAAAGGCTTACCTGCTTAACAAATTCAATTGAGGAAAAAAAGATTTACCACAGAAGATCACTCCATGGCATGCAATCCATCACAATGAACACCACCAAGAATTATTACAACATCAAGGCATCAACAAAGATCGTCATTATATTCCCCTAGTACCAAAATATTTACATTAGACAAGGGGTATCTTGAAAAGCCACCCTCCTCTCAAGTGAAGTTAGTAAACCCTTATATAGATTTCAACTTAGCTTCCTGGTACAATAGAATAATAATCTCCCTTTCTAGATCCACTATTTACTCAACAAATCTTTCTAAGAATAACTAACTAGTGCTTAGATCTATTCTTTCTCTAAGGGAAATAATATAATAATAGTTCTCATCTTACCAACTTTTTGAGAAGAGTTCAACAAATATTAAACAGTGGGGTTAGTTAGACCCACAAAGGCCAATAAGGTGGAGCACTTGCCTAGGTGAATGAATGCTTTGACCATGTCTGACACCTTCTCCAATAATTTTCCCTTTAGAAGCTCCTCAAATGAAAATAACTCTTCTTCAAGTGATGTACCCTCCAAGAGTTTAACAAATGGATCTAATCAACTTCTTTGGTAGATGTTCAATGAATAACCAACTTGGACCAAAGATAAAATAATGTTTTTTAGAAGAGATAATTCCTTGAGTCCAATGCTTTGACCGAGTGACCTTTACTAGAAACAGAAGTGCACTTCTCAAGAGAGAATCACTAATGATGTTTATTTTTATTGTTTAGCTAGATGTATTTCTGAAAGGTATATAGTTGGTTTTTTGTTATTAGGAAAGGGTGCATTGTAATCATTCAATTCTCTATCAAAGTTTTTCTTCTGCTTTAAAGTTCCTCCCAGTGAAAAAGAAGGGATGGATTTGTAGAAGGTTAAATCATTTGGCAACTTGGGAATGGTGTAGTTTGCAGGGGAAAATTATTGGTAAGTACTTTGAAATATTTGGTTGTCAAGACTTTACTATTACAGGTTCCAAGACCTGATGTTTTCTTGTACATAATTTAGGTAGAGACTTTACTATTACAGGTTCCAAGACCTGATGCTTTCTTGTATATGGCAATGGTGAATGCTTTCTTATAATCGGTTCTGCAAGAAGAAAATATTTTGTATATAATGGTTCTTCTCTGTCCAGGGATGATCCTTCTGAGATATTTTTATTGGTATGACATCTAAAGAAGGCTTAGCTGAGGACCATGCACTTCGTCTTCTCTTCTGTTTAGACTCTAGAGTGTTATAAAAATTGCATATTTGGTAGTTCTTAGTATGTGTTTTCCTAGGTGTGTATATATATCTTTTAAATTCCCCCTACAAGCTCTGTGCTAGGATTTCCACTAGTACCACGTTCTGTGAGATCAAGCTTTCCATTCTTTCTTAGATAGAGAAGACTTATGTGATTTGTAAGTTGTATCCTTGTAATTTATTTCATTTACGTATTTTTTATTGCAAATTGGCTCTGTTTTGGAATGTTTCTTGGGAAAAAATGTTTCTTTCTGTTAATTTTTAATATCAACCTCATACGTTTTGTTTCATACCTCGGTTTCCTATTTTGTTTCTGTTTTTTATGACAGGGCTCTTTCTCTGGCAATATTTAGTTTCAGATTTCATAGAAATACTGTATTTCATTTATGATGTAATGAATTTGATTTCATTATTAACAGGTACTTGGCACAGATGAGTTAAATGCTTATATAAACAAATATCAGGTGGAGCTTGATCCACATCTTGAAGCTCTCTTGGGAAGGTACCAAGTGCATACATTTTGTTGTTCTCCACAGGTTACACACGGTGTTCTGTTCTTAAGATATTCTTTCATATGCAATTCCCATATTGCTGATTTTGTTTTACATCTATTTCAGGCATAGCAGAAAGCCCTGGTCTAAATTTATAAATTCAGATAATCAACATCTAGCTGTTCCAGAGGTTTGAGTAGTGCATTTGTTTATGTTAAGGCTTTTATCAGTTTAGTAGGGTTGAATTTTTTTGCAAATATGCCCTCTTATGCTTTTATATTAGCTATAAAATATGTTATGGCTGCCACACAAGTTAGCATAGGATATTGATTGTCAAATACTACGGTTCTGAGCTTGGGCCTTAAGAAGTTAAGACATTAAAGTTATTTTCCCCTTTGTTGGTTGAGTTTATCAATTCAACTTTGAAGGTTTTTGAAAAGACTATGTTTGGCAGGCTCTTGATTTTCTCGATAAGCTTCTTCGGTATGATCACCAGGAAAGGCTCACTGCAAGAGAAGCAATGGTAAGTTTTTTGTTCCTACTGTTATGAAACGTGAAGTTTCCTATAGTTCATTGACCTAATTATCAACTAAATTATTTTTTCTTGCTTGTTCATTTTGTTATTGCTTAACTTCTTTTGTTTTTGTATCTGCTTATGGTACTTCTTATCACACAATGTGTAGCTACCCACTAAAGGTATACTATCTGGGATGGTAGAGGTGAGGTAGCTAACTGGTGACACCGCAAGGGCCTCGTCCACTAGTAAGGAAAGATAATTGTCACACCGGACAGGCTCTTGTCACTTTAGATCAAATCATAGAATGATCAAGGTAGGAGACCCTACTGGCCTATGAGGGCTAGCGAACCTACTCAAGACACTCTAAAGGATAAACAAGTGATGTATAAGGTGAACAATGAGTAAGTAGATCTAGATCTAGAAAATGAATGTGGTATGTACGGTTAAGGCTAAGTTGGGGAGGCCTAAGGAAATTGGTAAATTGCCCAACTTAATGTGAAATATACCACAAGGAGTTTAATAATGTAGACCTAGATAGATCTAGTCTAAATGAGAAATACCCAAATTAGATCCACCTAAGGTTTATGCAATTAGGGACAAAGTGGACCGAAGAGAGTAAATAGGGATGTAAAATGACTAGATCTAGATGCTTGAAGAGTAGATCAGTTGATTTGAGATGGGTTCAAGCATACTCAATTGATAGATCTAAAAGAATGACCAAAAACCCAAGGAGGGCGTCTTACCTAGGAATGACTAGTCCTAGATCCAAGGGTAAATGGAGTCGGAATAAGTTGAAACTTTAGATCTAGGGTTTAAATATTTATTCCCAGGGTTTTGGTGGCCGTCATCAAATAAGCACCCGATCTATCAGACCTAGAAAACGAGAGTTTTAACAATGAGGTTTTTGTGTGACAATTGGATAAAAATATGGAAATTAATACTAACCTTGTTGACCGTACCTGAAAATACTTGCGGCCTCCTTGTACATCGATGATCCTTCCACTTAGTTACAATTTTGAGTGAGATCCAGCAGCATTTGAGTGAAAAGTTTTGTCCAAAGGAGGTAAAGCACTCTCTCCACCTGCAAATTCAACCAACTGAAGTGAGACTTGATCCACGGATGAAAAATAAGCAATGCAAGTCATCTAAAGAGATAGATTCAATGCGCAAAGTAACAATTGATCACTCCTTGAAAGATAAAAATGAACCATAAGAAGAGATGATGCAAGTCGCTTCCACAATCTCTCCTCCAGCAAGTTGCTATCCCTGCAAGAACAATTCAACCTCCACAAAAGTATGTCGTTTGCATGCAATATCCACTGAAATGTCTAAGAAAGAGGCATAACAATCATGTACAAGAACATTCACAAAGCTTTGAAGAGATTTTCCAAAAGTTTTCTTGTATTGCAATATTCTCAGAGCCAAAAGTTCCTTTACAAGGAGAGAGCATCTCAATATATAGATCTTTCCGATACAAAATCCCTATCTCCAAAAGTTAGACGGCTAGGATCAAAAGATAGATCATAATAATCAATGGCTAAGATTAGTAGGATACATCACACATAGATCACTCAAAATAAGAGGGACACACCCACTCAAAGACACCCTGGGGAGGGATGCACCACATAAAAGATGTGAAAAATATAACATAACACATGGTGGGACTAGGAGGTAATATAAATCCTTCACTAGCATGTCCCCATGGCACAATCATAAGATATAATCATAAGTCATAAGATAAAGTGACCAAGTGACCAAATTGTGGCCCCTCAATATGCATCAAAATCGCCCAAAATCATAAGTGCTAGGACGCATGGACCACATGGAGAGAAAAACTGATGCTGAATCATGAAGACGGCCCAAACAATATGCTTCGAACTAATTTCATGCCATTCCTTGTCTCAATTACCCAAATTGATTTCCTCATTAGCCATTTTCATTATTTTTATGCACCAAAATATTGCCTCGGGAAGATAAAAATGCTCGTATCTCTCTGCTGACTGAGCCTGGGGGTCAACTGACTGCAAAAATGAAACCGACACCATAGCAATATGGTAATATCGATTGGCTCTATGTGCTCCTGTGGCGCCCTAGGAGAACCAACTGTCCACTATGTTATTGACTAGGTTGCATCTAGTCGGACTTTCAAGTGAGACGGAAAAGATGAAAAAAGAACTTGTTCAAACTCGCACCTAAGAGGTTCACCAGGCCTTCCTGGCCTTTTTTATTTTTTGTACCACATGTTCATACCCCTTCGAGGAAATGGTAATAAATGTACTAGCATGGCAATTTTTTTTTGTAAAGGACTTGGCTTCCTAAGACTTAAATGTCAATCCGATCATTCCAAGGTGTTTTTCCCTTGTCAATTATGCAATGTTGAATAAGCGATGTATAATTTTTTGAGTTTTTCATCGGTCCTCCAAAGCTGGAATGGTCATCTTGGTGGGTAGGCCTTAGGAGGTTATTAAATTTCACGTGTTGATGTATATGAGCGTGCTAGGAATCGGTATTGAGTCTTATGGACATTTGTTAGGTACCCTAGACTTTTGTCTGATTCAGAGAAAAATAATATTTTTCTATTTTTTAAGCCATTTTTAATGGTTTAATTAAAAAAAATTTAAATGGCATAAAAGCTTGATCCGGAGGCAGAATTTGGCGTGGGAATGCTTGTTTTGATACTCAGAGCATACTCTTTACCTCGAGACCCACTTTTCATACACTTCGGGTGATCAAAAAGTCACTTTTGGTCACTTTTCGCTATCAGAGCATCAAAATGACACTTAATTGCTAAAGGTGTGACAAATTGACATAAGTCAAAATATTTTAAAAGGTCAAAAAATTAAGTTTTAATGGTTAAAGGATTACTTGGCATGGTGGTCCCTATGTAGGCCAATTCTTTTTAGGAGGAAGGCATCATTTTAAAACATATGTTATCTACCATATGTTATATCCAAGATTGGAGCTCACGTCATAATGGGCCATATGACTTCATATTAGCGTAAAGGTAGTTTAACACTTACGAATTGATGGGATGAGGTGGCTTGGTAAGTGGAGGAGGTCGCCTACCTCATGGGATGTGGCGCCTCCTCCATGACATCACTCCACTTAAACTCCCTCAATTCCACAATCAACTTGTGAACTCTAACAGGGACGACGAGTCATCTCTAGTTCACGCCCACTTCATCTTCAGTCATGAAGGCACCCCCTTGGGTCTCTCATTTCCTATTTAAGTAGGTCACTTCTCCATTGTGAAGCATCAGAAGGTGGAACCTTTGCTTGCAATCATTGTAATAGTTTCCTTAGTATTGTTAATAAAAGGCTTTGGAAGCAATTTCGGTGTGGGGTCCATGGATGTTTGGTTGATGTTGTCTTTGTTATGAATCATTGAGGTAACCTATATCAGTTTCTCTCATACTTCCAATTGTTGGGATTACTTGTCTTTATAAGGAAATTTACATTTCGGTAAGAATAGGAAGTGACTCTTGTTAGGTTGCTTATTGTGAACAATGTTGCACGACTCGGACTCGGCAAAGACTCGGCTGGCATATGACTCGCCGACTCAGGAAAGACTCGGGAAAGACTCGGGCCTGACTTGGCCAGACTCGGCAATTAAGAAAAAGATAAAATATGGTGCATTATCTCATAAACATAATCAAATTTTGTATGCAAAAATTTAAATAGTGATCATAGATTCACTAATTATAAACGATAAATCATAAGCCATATGGCATAAACCATAACCATAAACCATAAGCCATAAACGATATACCATAGTGATTTGAAAATCAGAAATGGTAGCAAGTTCAAAATTTAGTCTCATAACATAAAATAGAAAACAAAAATAGACAATGTCTCCATGTACTCGAGTCTCATGCCTAACTACAAGTACGCCTAAAATATGCCCTCGAGGAGCTAGTGCCAACATCGGTAGACTGAAGCAGCTGTGAAGCAGGTGTATTTGGAGTTTCCATTTGAGAATATGGCAGACTAGAGAGATCCTGAGTCTCCTCATCAAGCCAACTCAAATCATCAAGGAACTCCTCCTCCACAACCCACTCAGACTCTAAATCAATATCATCCAATAAAATTGGATCTAGGTCCTTCGGCTGAATTTGTTTTGTGAGCAGTCGAAGGTTGTAGTAGATGAAGACCAACTTCTCCAACCTCTCATGCTCCAACCTGTTCCTCTTTTTGCTGTGGATGTGCTCGAATACCGACCAATTGCGCTCACAACCTGAAGCGCTGCAGGGTTGACTTAAAACTTTGATAGCAAATTCTTGTAATTGTGGTGCCTCAGTGCCACAATCTATCCATTAATTGGCTGCAAAAATTAAAAACATAAGTTTTGCAATGCCAAAATTGAAAAAGATAACCAGCAAATTTAAAAGCTAAGTTCTAACTTTAAGTTATAACAATTTAGTTTTTCCAAATTGAATCTTACATGGCATTTTCTTGTCTTTGAGTCGTTGGGTTGAGCTGAATCCAAACATGCCAGATGCTGCTTTGTACATATCACGTTGCAAGTTGATTTTGTCTTGAATTTCTGGATTCGGGAACATCTTCTCAATGCATATCATGACACCTCTCATCACCTCAAGATCACCTTGAATGCTAGAGTCTGGATTATAGAATAAGCTTGGATTGAGATATGCTCCCGCAGCATGCAATGGTGAATGTAGCTGCTTGTCCCACCTGGAATCAATAATCTGCCATATAGGGAGATATTTTGATGAATCCCCCTTATAGAAAGCCTTGATGGCCTCTTTGGCCCTATCCATGCCCTCATAGATGTATCCCATTGCAGGTTTCTCTCCATCCATGATCCTCAAGACTTTTACAAGTGCCTCAGTGAAGCTGACAATTTCAGTGACTTTCTCCCACAAACCATCTCCCAAGAGAGACAGCTTTACAGCAACTGCATCTGGTTTTGTGCTATCTTTCCAATGTATCCATTCCCGGCTACAAAATATTTGTCTCAAAGCTTGGTACTCATTCAAAAGGCTTTGGAGGGAAAGAAAGGTTGTGGCAAACCGTGTGATAGCAGGGGGACTGAGTTCACCCTATGTGTATTCCCTCATAAAGTTCAAGACCCAAGCATGGTTATAGATATACTTGGTTATTTTTTTGCACTCTTGCACAACAGCTTGCACCCATTCCATCTTCCCGATGTCCTCCAGCATCAAGTCTATGCAATGGGCAGCACATGGAGTCCAAAAGATGGTGGGGTATTTTGCAGAAAGCAACCTTTCGGCTGCCACATAATTTGCAGCGTTGTCTGTGACTACCTGGACAACATTTGCCACCCCAATTTCTTCCACAACATCAACTAACAATGAAAAAATCAAATGTGCATCCTTTACATGCGAGGATGCATCAATGGATTTTAGGAACATGGTTCCTTTGGGGCAAGCTATAACAAAATTAATGATTGTTCTGCCTTTTTGATCTGTCCATCCATCAGACAAAATTGTGCAACCTGTAAACTTCCATGACTTTTTAATGGTCTCCAATTGTTCCTTAACG